>VYXF01006535.1:56886-117207 GCA_013397295.1 Polioptila caerulea | reverse complement strand
TTGTGGGGGGTGTCTTTTTAAGCCATCACACTTTTTCAAAGTTGGGAAAAAACTGCACACAAAGGCTTTTATCACGTTTGTGACTGGAGAAAAATGAGACACGTGTTGTGATAGCAGCTGGTGTGTTTGCACAGGCAAGGCTATCTATAACTAAATGTTTTAGTAGCTTTCTGCCCTGTTGCTTTTGGTGTATGCTAAGGCTGACTCTGCACAGTTAACACCACTTTTAAAGAGCCAATGCTCTGTAAATTCACACCTTTGCATGCTATGGAGCCAAGCCCTTAAAAGTTCCAAAGATCACGTACTATGAACTTGGATGAATACATGTTCCTTAAGGATTGCATAAAATCTTAAAAGCAGTTCCTGGAAGGGATTGCAGGTAGTAGCACTGACAAAAAAATTACTCAGATACTGCTGGGATTAGGAATTAAATAATTGGAGTGAAAAAGCTACCTGGTGCCACAGGAATTAAATGCTTGTTTCTTTAAAGTTTTTTTTAAAGAAATTCTGCTGCTGCTCTGCTAAATCAATCTTTCCTTACAGTAACCTTCACTGCCAGAACACATAATGATTGCAGAGTAGTGCTGTCCAGTTACTGTTTGTTGTCCCTCCCCAGAAAGGGGACTAGCATGTGTAGGGGCTTGCTTTCATCCCTGTGATTCAAAATCAGGTAATATTTTGTTTATGTGAGTATAAAGAGGAAAGTGCTGCTTGATGGCTGGTGTGCTTTGCCCCTGTACCTCATGTGGGCAGATGTGCTGTTGCAGATTCTGTGATTTAGGGGTGTGGAGCTCTGTGTGAAGGAGGGAAGGAGCTTGGGGGATAGCAAGGGGAACAACAACAACAACACGACAGCTGCAATTTGAACACAGAATGAAGGTGAAAATCCTACTGGCTTTTCTTCCCTCCCTGCAAAGTAAATACTGAGATAGTGATAATCAGTGTGGTGTCAGTGCAGACAATAAATGAAGATCCTTTATGGTTTGAACCAAAATGAGGGATACAGATCTTTGCTGTTGAAGTATTGCACCTCTGATTGTAGGGAGGGGAAAAATCTTGGTACCCACAGACAATAGGTCCTATTCCAGGCTGTGCAGAGCACAGAGCTTAAGTACTTCTCACACAGAGTGCATGTGGGTGATGCCTTAGAATTTTAGCTTATGTATTTTTGTATATATTTGTAATCCTGCAATTCCCCCCTCCCCCCATCCCAATCAACTAAGTGTGAAAGTGTTTGATATTTACTGCAACAAGTGTCTTGTTCAAATTCCTCTTTGCCTTTTTTTTTTAAAGTCACTTTTTCTTGTTAATAAAATGCCATGTATTTTCATGAGTGGACTCATCATGCCTTTAATGACTCTGTAGTAGTAGCAGTTCTCATAGTCAAGAAAAAAAAGTACAGGTAATTTTACATACATCTGTAAGTATCTTGTAGTTTTATTATTGTCTTGAAACCATTTGAGATCCTCTGTGTGCACAGCTGAACAGCTATCACACAGCACTTCTGCCACCTGCTAAGTGCCTGTTTTGTTTGGCAGATGATGTCTCAGGCTGAGGGCCAGCAGAGAGACTTGATCAGGAGCATAGAATGCCTTCCTGCCTCCGGTCACCTTACATCCTTGGATCAAGACCTGTTGATGCTCAAAGCAACTTCCATGGCAACCATGAACTGCTTAAATGACTGTTTCCATATTCTCCAGTTACAACATGCTTCTCAGCAAAAGGGATCCCTACCAGCAGGTGGGTATAGGTGCTCACAGAGAGCAGAGCTCCGTAACAAATACAAATCCTTTCCTTCTTGCAAAAATGTTCATTCCACTAACACATGGGCAAAGGAAACTGCTGACTGTCTGGTTTCTTGTGAATTTTTCCACACCCCAACTTGTTTGTATTGGGTGGAACTCTGTGCATGTTGAATGTATATTTTTTAATGATTAATTCTATCAGGAAGTCTGTGGCAGCAGCTGCATAAATGTACCATCTAAATGTTGTACAATATCTCACAACAGAATAAACTATGTAAGGCACCTCAATACAGAGGCTGCCTTTGGGTTATAACTGTAATAGTGCAGGGGGAATTTTATGCAGATTCTAGGACATGTAGTGTCCACTACAACTCTGCCAAATGTCATGCTTTTTAATTTTTTTTTTGCACACTGAATACCTATTATAAGTATTTACATATGTGTAGCTTCCATTTCCACTTAAGTATTAAAATACAAAACTCTAAATTTGCACTGGTTGTTACTTATACTGTTTAAATATCAGTTTCTTTGTTTTAAGTTACTGCCTTAGTCTAAACCATGGTCTAAAGATCAGTGTTACAGTCTATGCTGAGGGCAGAATGCACTTGTAAGTCAATGAAAATTGCTTAAAGGTTGAGAAAAATAGACAATCTCTTTTAATAAACAACCGACCACCCCAGCAAACAAACAAAAATCCCCCAAACCCTACTGCTCATGGGTGTGGAATATGTGCATTCACAGACAAATATGTTGCCATGTCTGCACAATTGATCCCTTCTATAAAAGTAAGAGCTTAGTGGAATTGTTCTACCTGATTCATGTGCAGTGTATGGAACTGAATGTGGTCGTGGTTGTTTGTAAATTCTTCTGCATCTCATTGTGCCTTTTTTCATGTGTTTACTTTGTGGCTCTTTGTGAGGTTTATAGGATTTTCAAATGCTTCTTTTGCATAACAGAACAGTAGATATAGTTAGTATGTAACAAAGTACACATATAAGTTATCTCTCACCTTGTCTGTCCCATATTCCTCTCATACTTGTGGTACCTGCTTTGTCAGGGCATATTATTTCAGAGCTGTAAATAATTTAGCTTTCAAGATGAAAATAATGTTATATGAAAGTATTAAAACTATATAAAAAGTGTTTGTGATTCTGAAATCACCAGAGGCATTAAAAGAAAATATATTAATAGATTGAATTAAGTTTTTTGCTGTATTTCAGTTCAAAATTTCATTTTAAGCACAAAAAACTGGATAGCAACTTTTGAGATTTGTCTGAACTCTGAAGTTATGCTGAAAGAACTCTTCCTATTCTCTGTGCATTTTTTGACTGTTGATGTGTAACCGTGAGAGATGCACATCAGAAGTATTTTTATTTTGGCATTTTCACATATGCACTACTAAGGTGATTTTTTGACTTGTATCTGGGGACATAAGTAGAGTCCAATGAGCACCACTGTAATAACTTAAGGAAGATAGTTTTGGTTTGGGGTTTTTTTGACAAGTGGTGTAGGTTTTTAATTTTTTAAACCATGCTTGATTTAAAAGCATGATTCACTGACTGCTATTCAGTTGGTGTCTGCCTGTTATGGCCAAATCTAAAAATACTGCATGAACATGTCCAAATCTTGGAGATTTCCAGTGATATCCTGGGGAGATGGATGGAGAAGAGAGGATCAGCAGATTGGATGATGCATTACTGGGGCTAAAAAGAGACCATTAAAAGAGTGAATGTGTCTTTCTGCAGCCTTCCATTTCCCCCCTGCTGTGATCTTTCTCAAGACACTGTAATACATTTGTTCCTTTCAAGGATTGCCAAGAACTTTTTAAAATTATATTTTTTAAAATTCATTTAGCTTAGATTTCTCCTTTTGACTAAGGAGGGATACATCTGATTCAACTGGTGGAGCCAGGCTTAAATACCAAGGATTAGAAATAATGTATGAGTGCCAGTTTACTATAGATTGTTACATGACCAAAAAAAAAAAAATCCCAGTGAACAACAAGAAAAAGAAAATCTGAGGACTGAAAATACTGCCCAACACATCAAAGTATATTCTGAATCACAGACTTAAAGACGAACAAGAAAATTCCACCTGTTAACTTTTCCTAAATTCCAGTCTGAAGTGGTGTGTAACAACAATTTGCAACTCTTGAAGAAAAATGTAGGAAGTGAAAACTCAAAAGAGGTCTGCACTGTACCAGAGAGGAAGTGCTGACAACTGTTTGAAAAGAAATTGGTGAAGACTCTAGGGGAGGAGGATGTGACAAGGAGAATGGCTGGTGCCTCTGCAAAATAGCTGAGAGCAGATTTGTATATGCTTTTCCAGTGAAAGAGAAGTCTTAAGGTGGTATCTTGTCCATTCACAAAGATTAAAACACAGCAGGTAGCTCCAGTCTTTGAGAAATGCCCTCTTAACAGCAAAAATTAAACAGGAAATGTAATAAATAAGATTATTTCAGGTGTAGCTGATAGAAAATATTAAAGGGAGGCTGTTGGGTAAATTCAAGCTAATACAGAGGCAGTGAGTGTGGATTAAATGCAGCCTAGAACATACAGTTAGAGATTAGTGGGTTGAAAGTTAGAGCTTAGAAAGCAGATGTCATGGAGAGGTTTTTAAAACAAGTAAAACCTTTTCAAAAAGGTGTGACAGCAACATTCTGAGCATCTTATTTTTTGACTTCTTTGAAACTTCTGTTAAAATTGCTTTAATTTAGTGTGGTCAGGAATTCTTGTTTCTTATGATGTAGTGGATTAATGAGTAATGGATGATGAAAATAAGCTACCTGGCTGTGGAAAATTTGTCCTGTCTCAATTGCAAAGCTGGACTTTTTTCCTGTCCCAGTATTTTCCTAGTGGAAATGCTGCTGTTTATCTGAATTAAGCTTACTCTGCCTGTTTTGGTTGAGGATGTGACCTAGTTGCAGGTAACAGGGGTCTGGAAATAAAGGATTGTGTGTCATGTGGGAAGGGACAACAGACACTGTAGTATAGGTCTTAGTATAGCACAGGGAGCTGCTATCTGGTGGTAGAAATCCAGGTTTCCTAATAATTTCTGTGTTTGCAACCCAGCCAAGATGGTTTATCAGTTTGTGTATTCTTCAGTAAAAACTGATTGGAATCACCTGTACATTTATTTCCCTTTGAAAAAGAATGGAACATTTGCATTATTAATGAGGAACCCGACCTGTTCTGATAAATTAACTGGGAGTAACTAGAGATGCTGGAATCATCAGGTGGGTAATAGCTTTCCAAACCCTGCAGGTTTGTTGGTTTGGTTTTTTTTTTTTCTTTTGACAGCTATTATTTATTCAACAGTGTGGGCTTGCCTTCTCTGCAGCTGAGAAAAGACAGGCACCCTCTCCAGAGAAAGCAGTGGCAACAAAACTTCTGCTTTAGGTCTTCTTAGTTTAGAACAGAGCTGGGTTTTGGAGGCTGATAAGTGGAATGCTGTTTTTCTTTTTATTTTGGTATTGGTTAAAGAAAAGTGTAAAGGCTGCTTAACATTCCTGTGATACTGGGCTCCTCCTGGAGTGTCTGATTACACCTTTCATGACACCAACTAGTTTCTCCAGTCCAAGCTGCATGTATTACAGCTCGCCAATCCCAGTGTTTGTGCTAATGATCACTGGAGGTGGTGTCTCATTGCACCACCTTTGTTTAGTGGCTGCTGGAGGCATTGGCTGCAGGAGGAATTGGCTGCTTTCAGCCTGTTCCATCAAAAATAGTTCATTTGTTGGAAACTGCTATTTACTGACCTTGCAGAGGATGAGCAAGCTTCAGCGCAAACTTTCCTTTGCTTCAGGAACGACAATCAGCTGGTTGGATCCGAAGATCTCCCTGGCAAACCACTTCAAAAATGGAGCAACTCAGAATTTCCCAGCAGAGATAAACAAGCCAGCATCTGTCAGAGAAGAGCAGTCCATTGCAGAGCCCTGCCAGCTAACAAGGGTAAGGTAATGAGACATCCCATTTCTGCGGGGAATTATTCGGAGGAATACCTGTAAATGTTTCAATCATACGATGTGAAAATGATTTAACAACAGTTATTCTCATACCTTTGGTTAGCTATGTAGGGGGAGGAGCGAGGACAGTTCCAGTAAATGAAACTCTCTACCTTGTTTTTTCAACAAATTTTTGCTGCTTTATGTAACTAGTCAAGTGGAGGGAGCCAATTGGGGTAGTAATGCAAGCGCTGAAATAGGTTTTTTGCACTTCATTATTTACTTGTTTTAGATAAAATGCAAGAGAATACTGCTTGACTGAAATTCATTACACTCTCAAAATAGGTCCAAGAAAAACTGCCTGAGGAGACAAAAGACAAAATTGGTGGTCTTCAGCTATTCCATTTTCCTTTCTTTTCTAGGTCTTGTTGCATGTGTTTTTCTTAATCTGAGCAACTCTCATCATTTGACTGCAGAGTGGCTTAATGCATGTGAAATACAGTCTGTATCATTTTCAGCTACAGTCTGTATCATTATAACTGACAAAATGGATTTGAATTGCAAAACACTGAAGTAAAAAACCGGCAGGGATTATGATGAAGAACATGTTTTCCTAACTAAGCTAGAAAATCATAATTACATCCTCTTTATGCTAGTTGGTTTCACACAGTTGTTTGGCTGAGACCGTGTAACTGTGAGAGGATAATGTGCTGTTTTATGTCTCTGCAATAGCACTGGACTGTCTTAAAATTGAAATGGAAAGGATTTCTTTCAATTGCTATAGTTTATAGATTTTTAAATGGGTCAGAGTAGTTACTATTAAGTTAATAAAAGAAAAGATGAAACAAAACTAGGAGCTTTCAACTAATCACTTAATTCCTTCCTTTCAGTAATTAGGCTACTCACAGTTTGAGTACTTAATGTGTTTGAGGTATGACTGGTGTTATCACTCCCCATATGTATTTTCAGCTCCCGGGTTTCTGAGAGCAGAACAGCATAGCATCCTTGGAAAGGAGTCGACTCTGTGATATTGCACTTGTCATCAGGATTTGAGCTCTGTGTGGGGGCTTGGCCCCCTGTTTGTGGTGGTTGAGTGTTCATAAATCTGCCTTGAGCCAGGGCAGCTGCTCCAGGACAAAGGGCTTTGCTTAGGCAGAGGCATATTGCTGCCTTCCCATGGCATTCAGTGCCTCTCCCCTGTGCATCTGCCTCCCTCCAGCTGTTTGCCCCAGGAGGATGCAGCTCAGAGCCCTAGGAATGCCACCATCCCTCCTGCCTGAAGCGTTTGATTTTCTGCTTGTGCTGTGGTGGTTGTTAAAAGGGTGCAGATAAAATTTCTAATCTGTTTTAGTTACACAGATACTGTCACCTACAGTGTTGTGTGTGCCTGGGGTTTTGTTATTTTATTGAGACTACTCCAAGTTACTTTTTTCCTTTCCACTGTTACATATTTACACTTACAGCAACATACTTCTGAAGCACATCTTGTAGATACCAGGCATGATGGTAGTCATGGAACTCAGGACTACTGTGGGATACAGCCTTTGGAGTGAGGGCAGCACTGGAAAGGCTGGAGTAGTGTGGGGGTGGAGGGGGTTATTGAGGTGGCTGGAATTGCTGCTAGCTTTTGGTTTGCTGTTACTGTGTATGTGTTACATGCTTGACATTCTGTGAATGCACAAAACTTCCAGGAATTTCTTTTAAGCTTTTTTATTTTTTTCCATGACCCCTGTGAGAGAGGGTGAGAAATCTGAGCCTGAATCCTTCAGATGGAATCTGCACTGAGTTATCTTCATATCCATTCAAATTCTTCATCTGTTGTTTATCTTGGGAGTAGATTCCATTGTGTAGCTCTCTGCAGGGGTTTATTTATTTAGTCTTTTTTTGTACGTGGGCGGTTAAGTACAATATGAAGTTCTTTTTGAATGCTCTCTTGCCAGTTACATCTTTGAGCAAAGTTTATGGCTCTTATTCCAGGAACCTGAAGAAATAAATCCAGATGAGGAGCTGGAGGATGTCTGTGATGATAAAGAAGATGACCTAGGAGCAGTGGAAGAGCAGCGCAGTGTTATCTTGCATCTTTTGTCTCAGCTGAAACTTGGCATGGACTTAACAAGAGTAAGTAACTGAAGTGTGAAGACTAGCTGCAGTAAAAATGAAGTATTATTTAAAACTCAACTCCTGTATTAAACAGGATTGAGTTTGGTATGAAATTGTGGCTAGTAGCAACCTCAGGTCCCAAGATTTCATGTCTCAGATTGAGACAGGTTTAGGTGAAATGTGCTGACTCTATCTTTTCTATTACCTTCTCTTTGTGTTTTCTACTGTGTTTTTGTTGCCTTTCCTTTAATGGCCTGTCTTCTTTACAGTGTTTGAACCTTAGTCTTTTCATGCTGTTTTCTTCAGCCTTCTCATATTTTTCTTTCTACTTTATTTCCATTTTCTCTTGTCTGTTTTGATAATACTTTTTCTCACAACTTGTATAACCCTACACCTGTGTCCATGCTGCTTCTGCAATGAAGTTTTCTTTTGGTTCCCCCTTATCTATCTTAAGATGCCTGTTTAAGCCTCTTTTCTGTTCTCAATTCTGTATTTGCTCACAAGCAGGCAAGAACAAAGTTACACTGGATAGAATTGGATTTAACACTTGAGTGCAGATCTCAAAAGCAAGCAGCTTGGAAAAATTAACACTCAGGTGCTATTAGACAACTTGGGCAGCAAATCTGTGAAAATCAGGCTGCAACCAGCTTATGTTCAATTCATTCCTGTAAAGACTTTTTGCCACAAGCACTAGGCACTTTGAAATTAAAAAAAATGGATTTTTCAGTAGCATGGAACGAGGAAAACACTCTCTTTTGGAATTATGGATTATCATATTTTTTAAAAACCTGTGTTTTTTGAGCACTAACTACATAACCCCTAGAAACACTTGTATTGTGCAGCTTATGTTTCACAACTTGAGAGGGAAAATGAAAAGGTGGTGTGAACAGGCTCTGCTGTCTGTGGGTCAGACGTAAACCCCTGCTGCTTGACGAGGAACTGATTTAGTCACTCTATCACTTACATTGAGGATTGAATCTAGGATATCTTTTTCTCTTGGTTGAAACAAATTGTTGAGCCTGTCTCCCAGTTGTGACTTTTGACTGCGTGGGGAGAATTTGTGTTTATTTCAGAGGAGGCAAAGCATTGAAGTGGACAAACCTGACTTCAAAACAGGTAATGAATTTATTAGAATTGTACTTAACTCAGTATCAGGGTACTGAAGTGAAAAGCCCCTTAATACTCAAGGTTGGTGTTGCAACAACATGGCAAGTGTATTCAGTTTAACATGAATGTCTATTAAGTGGTATGTCTCTGCTTTTTCTCTTTGAATGCAGCTGATTTAAATGGATTGTCTTGATCCTATGTTTGAGATACTCTGTGTTGCTGTTTACAACAGTTATGTCAGTTGTATGGGTTTAGCTATGTGAGGCTTGTTCCCACTGCAGAGAAGGAAAACACTGATGATATCCGCAGCCTTTCACTCTAGGGGATTGCCCTTGGCTCAGGAAGGACAGGATTGCTGGTTTTTATAGTGTTGAATGTAACTCTGAAATTATAAGGTACCTCTGCTCAGACGCACAGGATCAGCCCATCCTATGCTGCTTCTTTTGGATGCTTGTCCTAGTTGCTGTGTGGAGAGAGATTCTGCAAGCTCTCCAGAGCTGATATAGCTTCACAGCTTTCCTCTTCATTAGACCATACTTTTCCTAACGTCTGCTCTGAACTTTCTTTGCTGTAGTTTGAGTTCCTTCATGCTTGTTTTCTCTTTCACAAGTATATGGCACACATTATCTCTTGGCAGCTCTTTCATGTTTTAGGGATTTTTTTACCTGAAGCTCAGTCCCTTTGAGTCTCTTTAGTCCTGCTAGTTCTCACTGGGCTTTTTTCTCCTTGTAAATTGCTTTTCTGGAGCTTCCAATCACTGCATGTTGCTCACATCTTACGAGTGGAGCAAGAAAATGCACTCTGAAAGTGTGGTGTCCCAAACGGGACAGACTCCTCCTCCCAAGGACTTCTCTTATATCTGTCTCTGTTTTCCTTACTAGAGCCTTATGGCTTTTCTGTCATTTCCAGGTGGTTCTTCCCACGTTCATCCTGGAGAAGCGGTCGCTGCTGGAGATGTACGCGGACTTCATGTCCCACCCCGATCTCTTCATCGCCATCGCGAACGGCAGCAGCCCCGAGGAGAGGATGATCCGCTTTGTGGAGTATTACCTCACCTCCTTCCACGAGGGCCGCAAGGGAGCCATCGCCAAGAAGCCCTACAACCCCATCATCGGGGAGACCTTCCACTGCTCCTGGAGGATGCCCAAGGGCAGCGTGGCCACTGATGCCGGCACCAGCTCCTCTGCTCACTCCCCCTCCGAGCAAGTAACTCTGCCTAAAGATCCGGAGGGCCAAGCAGAGCCGGACTATTACACAGTGAAATTCGTAGCTGAGCAAGTGTCCCACCATCCTCCTGTCTCAGGGTTTTATGCTGAGTGTGTGGAGAGGAACATGTGTGTTAATGCCCACGTGTGGACAAAAAGTAAATTCCTAGGAATGTCGATAGGAGTGACAATGGTTGGCGAGGGTAAGTGTAAATTCTGTCCTTTGTTCATTTTAGGAGTTTGTTAAAATACTGTTAATTTGATAGTAAATTTGATGTTATATTCAAAAGATGCAAGTTGTCATTGTAAACAGCAAGTTTTTGTATGGGAGGAAAAGATAGAAAGATTTATGCTTTGCCAAAAATCAGGATTATATTTGGAAATAAAATATTGACTTTTAAGCCAAAAGTCAGTTACTGTGATGTAAACTGATATTTATGAAATAATTTGCATCAGACATTTATTAAATAGAAGTGTTGTTGCATTTCTCTGTATTGAACTTATCTTCCTATGCACATTTTGATTTGACTAGAAAAATTGGATCCTTTAGGGACAGAGAAGGGTAACTGCCCTCAAATTGTAATTTTCCTTTAGTTATTAGTATTTACTGCACAAGATGAGACAGCCTCTCCCACTCTGTGCCCCATGTGTATTTTGTCCAGTACCTGGGGATTCCAGGCACTTGCATATAAACCACACTCTGGACAAGAGAATGAGCAAGGGGGTGCCAGGGTATGTGAAAGGCACATCTTTGGCTGTACAGTTAATTTCTGAAGTTGATATCTCTTGTAGGACCTTTCTCAGTAACTTTTCTCAGAATTTCCCGTGTTGTTTGTCCTGATGTCAGGCACCCAGGGGTACTGTGCTCCACAGGTGTGGGCTGGGACAAGCAGCAGTTAGATGTTGTGCTGTGTTCTTGTAAGGGAAGAGGGAGATCTTGTGCTTTTGGTTTCTTTATAGGAATCAAACCCATCAATTTTAAAACCCAAAGAAAAATTCTAGTATTTCATGAGATTCTTGACATTATTGCAAAAGTTGCTGTCAGGAAGGAGTTGGGTTTATCTTGGCAGAGAGGTGCAGTAAGAAGAATTTGCTCTGCTACCTGCCTTCAGATTGGGTAAGGTGTATTATAGAAAGGGAAAGCAGGAGTATTAACCTTCCTCAGGATCTGCAGTTCAGGGAATTAATTTTTTGTTTCCTTTTGTCAACATAAGTCTTGTCTTGCCGTGCTCCAGAGCCATCAATAAGAGAATGACCAACCCTTATATGCACTTCTGAAAAGTATGTGCATAGCATGGGATTGTATCTTATGAAACAGCATTATTGAAATAAATGCCTTTTCCCAAAAGAGACTTAAATGCACATTACTCAAGTTAGTACTTCCAGGAAAATGTTTGTGTCTAGAATATAATAAACGTCACTCTTATGTGGGTTTTTTAATTTTCTTTTTTTGTGTGAGAGGCTATGAGGAAAAGTAGCCAGATGTAGTACTGAGTATTTGTTTCAACAACTTGTTTGGCCTTTTCTGAAATGGTGCTGGTTTACAGATTCTTGTATTTCCTCACACAGGTGTCTTACATCTCTTGGAGCATGGGGAAGAGTACACCTTCTCTCTGCCCTGCGCGTACGCCCGCTCAATTTTAACTGTTCCTTGGGTAGAGCTGGGAGGAAAAGTCAACATTAACTGTGCAAAAACTGGGTATTCTGCAAGTATTAACTTTCACACCAAGCCCTTCTACGGTGGCAAATTGCATCGGTGAGGACATTTTGTTTGTTTGAAATGAGATTGATCTCACTTTTGGAGACCTGAAGCTTACGTGTAGTTCTGTTTGACTTGGTGCAATTTGAAAGTGACACATCATTTCAGGTTTTTCCATGGCTCACAATGCATCTTCCACTTTGCAATAGCTACTCTTTTGTCATAAGAGATAAGTTAGAGAATGCAGTTTCTCTTCAGTGATTTAATTTGGAAACTGTTTTGTTATTTGTCTCTCTGAAGTTAGTCACAGATGTAGAGGCTTTTAAAAGGGAGCTCTGTTCAAGGTACTGTAACTATTGAACATTTGACATGGTGATGATTGGACATTGCCAAAAGAGTCTCTTGATGGGAAGCAGCAGTGTTGTCATGGTTACTCAGAGCACACAGGAGTTGCTATGGCAATGGTATGGATTTTTTTGTAGAGTGACCCTTGTTGTTAGACCTCAGCTGGATGTTGTCTCCTTGGTCCTGTACCTCTTCAGCTGCATGAAGTAGAGGGTAATGGTAATGGGCAGCTAGACATGTATCAGTCATGCCAAGATTACAAATAAGTGCCAGCAGTTTTTTGTCACTAATGCAGGTTTAGGCAGATACTGTGGTCTGCAGTGCTGGCAGTGGTTGTGTGTCAGAGCAATGCAATCTGAAGAAATAGAGGTAATGAGAGTTTATTCGAGCAGTTCAATACTGTACCTCAGTAGTGAATGATATAACTTTGTTTACTTTCATCTGAGCAGGGGCAGTAATTCTGAGATTGATACTAAAATACTGAATGGCAGTATTGTCTTGTTACCACACAATGCTTGGAAAAAATCAAGCTGTTAAAGTTGTGAAGTAACTGCATAGTCTGACCAGGCTGATCTCTGGCATCCTGTTGATTCAGACTGTTCAGAATTCTCTTGGGAGGAGGACAGGGACTCCACCATGTGTTATAGCTTTGGTGAGATGTGGAAGTCACAAGACAAGAAGCAGCACAAACTTAAGGCTGCTTGCTTGCCAGCTGCTCTGTCTGCTGTTCTCAGTAATTGTTAGTGCTTCTTAACTTGCACAGAAAAAAACCAACATTGTACATGTGCTTTTATTGCTCATGTTTTTTTCAACAAATCTAAAATTTTTGTAGTGGAAAGCTATGTGAGCAGCATATACTTATCAGTCTGAGTTTTTAAAGATATTTCTCATGAGGTTAAAATAGGTTTGAGCTGCTGGACCATGGTGTGACAGAAGTCCTGGCAGCTGCCTGCTGCTGTGAGCTGGCTGTGAGCTTTTCCCCCTTGCCCTGCATATTCCCTGCAGGTCTGCTTGGCTGGCATCCAGTATCTCTGTCCTGGAAGGTCTGAGCTGTGATACTCGCTTCATTGCTTGAGAGATAAATTCCTCAATTTTGGTGCTAGGGTTGGGGAGGATGGGTAGGTGCAGGCACAGTGGGAAATGACCAGTGTGTATGGAACAAGGGAAGTGGCACTTGTGTTCTGTGCTCCCTTTTCCTCTGAGTGTGGCACCATGCAAGGTGGGGGAGCACTGAAGTGCTGCTTTCCACTCTCTGGAGTGCAGTTGTTCAAAGGACATCAGAGCAAACTGGTGGTGTGCAAGTTAGCTGTCCTCAGCTGCACACAATGGAAGTGTGGAAGGAGATGTAGCCTGTGCTTTGTGTGAGCACTGATGAAATGCAGGAGGGCTGGAAAGTGGTTTTAGGGAAGTTGTGTGCAGTTTAATTGGAGCTAGAGACAGTAGCCTGTGTGGATCCTGCAGCACCTTACAAGTGAGAATGTCTCAAGTCTGTTTTGCATAGTGCACAGACCCTTTCATTTCTTTGTTTCTAGGAGAAAAGTTCTATTTGAGACTGCCAATTTGCTTCTCAAGCAATGCTCAAAAACTGGATCAGGATGAAGTGGGTGTCAGGAAGTCTTTGTACAGGTCTTGAAGTTGCAAAGAACAATATGCATGAGTGTGTAATTATGGTGATACTTGAGCATTATGCAACACTTTGAATGAAATACTGCATGTTAGAAAGACATTTTCCTTATCTGGTTATTGGCAGAGGTTTCTGTGGAAGAGACAGGGAACAAAAGCAGTTCTCCTGATTCCTAGTTCCCTACCTTGCTTTCTGCCTTTGTATGTCTGCTGCTTATGTGAGCAACATGAGAATGAGACCACCTACTTAAGGAGAAGGTTGAAATGTAAAAGTGTGAGATGAAGTGCCAGCAGGTAGTGAGATACATTCTTGCTAGAAACTTTAGAAACTTTATTTTTAAAGTCTGAACTATGTATCTGATGTGATACTTCAAGTGGAAATTATCAACTGCTTGTTCTATGAGAATCAGCCTGTGTTCGTTTCTTTTTCATTTTCCATTTCCTTGAGAGGCTTGAAACAAGCTGTAGCCAAAAATGGAGTTTCCTGGGTAACATGAAGAGAACTAGAGCAGTGAGTGAAAGTCACTTTGCTCTTTGAGCTTCTCCACACAAATGCAATTCAAATAACTAACATTTTTCAAGGCAGTGTGACAAGTTTGCAAACTCATTCAGGATTGAGTGATTATGCAAGGAATAGTCCTCAGGTTTCTTCAGCCTTGGCTTTTTATAAATTTCCTTTCTAGAGTCACAGGTGAAGTGAAGCAGAACGTGATGAACACGGTGGTGTGCAGAGTGCAGGGGGAGTGGAACAGTGTGCTTGAGTTCACCTACAGCAACGGGGAGACCAAATACGTGGACTTGACAAAGCTCTCTGTGACAAGAAAACGAGTCCGGCCCCTGGAGAAGCAAGGCCCCTTTGAATCTAGGTAGAGTATGTGTTTGCTCTTGTCTGACCCTTTTTGTCCAAAGCAGTATGGTGAGGGCCTTAGGAGAACCTGCAAATGTAGATAGTATTTGTGGATAGTGCTTAGCAGCAGCGATCCTAATTTTTTTGTTTCCTAAAAAAAAAAAAATAAAGAGCAAAAGAAAAAAAGTTCAAAACCCTAGTGCAGGCACATGGGTATTTATTTTACCTCCTATTTATGAACAGAGGGGTTTTTTTGAGTTCACAAAGTGCTTACCAGAGAGCAGAATCTCCCTATTAGTTTTTACCCATCAGCTACACAGCAGGGCAGCTCCTGATATCCTCACAAGAAGCTGCCTGTTGAGTAACCCCTCCTATAGCAGCTTTAAAGGGTTTGCAAACAGACATTAGATTGGCATTGCTGGAACCTCAGAGCCCTTCCTACCTGGTCCCAGCTGCTGATGTAGCTCTAAGACTTGGCCATGAGCCCTCACCCGCGCTGCAATGCTCTGACCTGGGCTGGTTTGTCAGGTGTAAGTGGAGAGAGGGCTCCTGTTCCACAGTGATCCTGCAGTCTGAGGTGGCTGGCTGGGAAGCCTTTGGAGCAGTGAGTTACCAGTTTATTCTGTAGGAGGCTGTGGCAGCACGTGACAGAGTCTCTGCGGGATGGAGACATCGATAAGGCTACAGAGCACAAGCGAGCCCTGGAAGAACGGCAGAGGAATGAAGAGAGACTTCGTGCTGAAACAGAAACACCGTGGTGTACTAAATACTTCCTTAAAGATGTAAGTTTCCAAGCAGTTACCTGCTATTGCTGAAGGTAGAAGCAGAGCTGTTATGCAGCCAGGAACACATATGGGTCTGTGTCCTATCAGAATTGGGTATTTAGCCTTAGATCTTACAGTTTAGCTTTGTGGGATCCATAGGAGTAAGGTGACATAAAAATTCCGAAGCATGTAAAGGTGTGACTTCATTCTCCACTTTGTAAATGCTTGGATTTTGCATGAAAATATTTTCTAGTTTTCTGGTCCCCTTTCTTTTACCAAGCACTTCCTCAATGGCACGTGGAACAGTTTTGCATGTACACATGTAAGCAGACTGTAACAGTAAATACCCAAAGAAAATAACCAGTAGTACTAATTTTGCTGAGGTTGTGTGTTTATGTACCCAATATATTATTGTTAGCAAGAAGGAATGCGAGTTCATTCTCAGCTTACCACTTCCTTTGTTCTTCTACATTACATTTTGTATAGAGCTTATTTGTTCAGTGTCTTAACCTGTACTTCAGTAAAAGCAGTAGTAATAGTATAGTACAACTTTTAACAAGGGGAAGTGCAGCCTGCCCAGGAGGATTTGAGGATGCTGGTATGATAACTTTGAAATAGGCTCTTCTTGTGATCCATATGATGAAATTCTGTTGCTAGTCCAGGATACAGATGTACTCAGAAAACATTTATAAATGTGATCCTGAGCACCGCATTTCTGGGTAAGCAGCTGGGCTGAGGTAGAGCTGATAATCCTGGGTAGCTGCCTCTCTGCTGGCTGCTTATTTGGCTTCTGAAGGTAATTTGGATCACACAGTTGAGAAGAATGGCTTTTTGACTGGGTTAATTACAAGTGCAGCCTGCTCCCAGAGAGCGCGGTGGCTCGGCAGGAGCCCGCACGCGTCTGAAGCAGTGTCAGCAGCCTGCAGTGCTGATTTCTGTGCCTCAGTCTGTGGGAGTTAAAGGTACCAGCTCTGTCCCTCTGCTGTTCACAGCCATCAGTCTAATGTGAAGGCAGCTCTCCCAAGGCAGTGATGACCATATTTTCTCTTTAAATTGCAGGGAGATGGCTGGGTTTACCATAAACCCCTCTGGAAAACAGTCTCTGCCGCACAAACTCAGCAAACGGACAGTAACTAGAAAAAAGCTGCTTTAAGATGAGTTTTCTGATTTTCCTCTCTTTTTCCTCTGTCTCTCAGAACACAGTAATCACACTGAGTGTCCCCTTTTTATGTAATTGTGCAAGTTTAAATGAGCATAAAGAAATAACTATACTAGGGCACTTTAAAGCTATTTAAAGAAAAAAAAGGTAAAAATCCAAGTTGTAGAGACAAACTTGCCAGGTACATTCAACCAACTTGTATTTTTGTATGATCCAAGAGATTTTATCTGCAATGTGTAAGATTCTTCTAAGTAGATCTGATTGCAAAAGCTGCCTGAGAGAAGAAGGAACCTGTTGGATTTTAGAGTGACATAGGAACTCTTTTGGAATCTGTGTCAAGCTCTTTAATCACTGAAACCTCAGTACACATGTAGACAACAGCAACAGAAAATTGCTGCTTTTATGCCCAGTAATTAACCTTCTTGGCAAAAACTGGAAGGGTGTTTGGAAGATGTGCCTGAAATCAGTATTAAGAAACAACTGGATCATGACGACCTTTTCTTCAGAGAGAACTCATGCATGCATTGGAGGAATATGGGATGTATGTAGAGACTACTTTTCTTTTTTATGGATTTATAAAAGCAATTAGAAGTGTAACCATGGAGAAATTTTTCCTCTGAAACGTTTTAATATACTTGAAATAATTGACTTGAATTGGAAAAGTAATTTGAACGCTTTTCAACTCTAATTTTATTAAATCTCTTTGAGTGACTGGTTTTTCTCAAGTTATAATATAATGAGATCTGGCCTGTTTTTTCTCCTCCAGCTTCTCTTCCTGAGGACTAAGGCTTTCAAAATGAACAGAAAATGTTGAGTTTTGTATTTAAATTTCTCTGCCCATCTAATTGTTTCAGAGATGAAGTATCAGTGTTACAAACTGTCCTTTGGGTTGTTTTGTTTTTTCCCCTGTGGTGTTGTTCAGAACAAAGCAGTGAAATGTGACCTTGAATACATGGACTGTCGGTCCTGGTTTTTCATCTTACCATAAAAAACCCAAACAAACATCTGATTATACTAAGGACTGGGTATTGATTTGAAACACAATCAGGTATCAGGAAACTGTATTCAGGTACAAACATCCTTTTTTTTTTTTTCCTCTCCTTTTTATAACTATTTTATTGAAGTCTAAGAATTGCTGGCAATTAAGAATAGTACTTACTATGGCTTTCGTTATTGTTGTAACTACAAGCTACCTTAATTTTTCCAACAGTGGTGCCTTAATCTGTTTTTTCTTCTGATGTAGTCTTCCAATCAGTGTATATAACATTATCTGCCACTTCCCAGCCTTGACAATGGCTGCACCTGATCCAGCATCATGAGAACTCACAACTGTGTGATCTGGTAGGATGTTTTCCATAGAGAAGATGCAAGTGTAAAAATGCATCAGAAGATTGAAATAACCATGTTAACTTTCAACACAAACTGTAAATCATGCAAAAAACAGAAAAAAAAAGAGTTGGGTTTATGCACAACTGTTTTGATCCTCTTGTACTTTTTTTTTTTGCTGTGAAATGCACTGAGATCTCAATGCAAGTCATAGTCCATTTGTGAGAAGTGGGGAGGGATAATAAAGCTACAAAATGATTCATTTGTTCTGTCTGCTTTCCTAGAGGTCAGGTGACCAGGAAAGAGTAGGTGGTTGTTTTCTTTCATGCTGGAGATCTGTCTGGGTTTTCCTTGGTCCCAAAAGTGGGATATTTTGGCACTATGTGCTTGAGTGGTAACTATTCTCCAGCAGAAGAATGTTTTAGGCCCTGCTTGTCTTGTTTGTGATATTCTATACAACCATCCTATTGTGATAGTTTTGGATATCCATTGGGCATTTTCATGTTTAACCGGGAATAAAAATAAAATTTAAAACAGTGGGATTCGTTCCTCCTTGTTTCTTGGTCTGTGTGTGGCTCCTTGGCCAATTCCAGCATTTGGGGTAGGAATCATGGTGGCAATGTGTGAAATTCTTCCATGGTTCATCAGTACCTGCACCAAACAGATTAACACTGTGCAGGTTTCATAGTTGCTTTATCTGTGTCACCTGGCACATTTGCTTTAAATGAACAGCAGGGGCTGTGGGGCAAGCCCAGCTTTTAATATTGCAATGATCAGAGCAAAACCAAACCATTTTCAGCTGAGCACACTCCAGGGATCAAACTCAAGCTAACTAAAATACAGACTTACAATTCAGTCACCAAACTCAGCTTAAAGTTTTGATTTGGGATTTGTCAAGGTGATGCCTGTAAATGAGAAAAAGCTCCCATGTTGACCATAAACTCATTTGTATTATATATTCCATATATAATACTATTAGTCAAGTTATTTCTCTTCCTCCCTCATCTGCTATGCTTGTGGTTTCACACTAAGAAAGCTGTTACTAATTTTGTTGTGTAAAAATAGACCTAATGCTGAAGAAATACTTTGATACAATGCATGGAGTGATTTCTTTTAACATGGGAATGTTTCTAGGGAAAAAAGAAGGTAAAGCCTTCCTTTGCTAAAGTGATCACAAGAACTGGAATAGTTCCTGATATGGATTTAGTTATGATGCAAATTTCTGCTTCTGGAAACAAAGGACATACTTGAAAACCATTTAAAAGGAAAAAATCTATCCACCAAATATCCAGCTTAAATTGTAATTGTGATTCTTCTGAGAGTAGCAAGCACCCTGTGGAGTAATGGATGTATTTTTAACTCTGACCAGATTTGATTCTCTTGCATAACTGATGTTTTTTCCATCCTGTGCCTTCTGGAGCAAAGGGAAGGGCTCAATACTGCTTCCCTGTAGATACTTGGTAGGACCACAGTGTGTTCCAACAGGGAACATGGCAAAATGGGACATTGGCTTATGTTACCGTCTGTCTTCTTGGCTTGGTTGGGCCCCACTGAAGTTAAGAGCAGAATTTTAATTGTTCTCAGTGTTTCAGGCTCCCTGAATCATAAATAGATCTTGGATCTTAAATAAGTGGCTGTCTTTAGAGGTGGTGTGCAGCCTGCTGCTGCTCATAGAATAGAGTGTGACAGGTCAGCCCTGTTTAACACAGGCATTCAGGTGTGGAATCCTGATGGATTTGTGTTTTATGGGAAAAAATGCACCCTGCAAATTGGGTTGTTTGAGAATTTAGGCATGGGAAAAGATAAAGTTTTTCAGCGTATTTATAGTATGAACTGTCAAGCCTAGGATGGAGTCTGTCTCCCTAGGAGAATTTGGATTTCAGCCATCAGAATCAGAGATGCAGCTTTCAATGTCTAGTTTGCACAGGCTGATCCCCCTCTGTCCCTGTCACCTGTGGGAAGAACAGGTCAGAGTGTCTTTTAAATCCTTTTGAGCTTGGAAGAACCAGTGAACACATTCATCAATGTGTCCAAACAACTTGGTGCAGACCTTGGTATGGAAATTCTGCACAAAATGCTATGGGAAGGAAAGACTGGACAGCCTGGAGAGGAGTTTGGTGTGTTCCTGTAGATATTTATCTCCGTGACAGAAAAGCTGCCCCATGCTCTAGTCTCTTGTGCTAGACCAGTGGTTAATATATTAAAGAAATTAGGCTGAAGTCAGGAGGCTTGGAAAAGGTGTATTTGTGGGGAACTGAAGAGAGTGTGCTTCAAGAGAAAAGGGTTAACTTGAAAAATTGTGAGGTGTCAGAAGGTAGCAGCCAGGTGAAGATTAGTGAGAATGACAGGTGTGGTCACAGTTACAGATGGCCTAAGTGGTAGCTGAGCAAATTTTTTGTTATTTAGATTTGGTGTAACCTAATTCATTCCCCTTCTGTCCTTCTTTGAAGTGTTTAAAGACAATTTGTTTCTAGGCTTTTAATTTAGCAGCTATAAAAACAGTCCAGAGAGGTGGAAACAATCGCTATAGAAGAAAAGGTTTTTATATGGGTTGGTGCTGTCATAGCTGAGCACTTAAGAGAACCAAACCAGCCCTGTAGATCTACTTCCCTGTTCCACATTGAGGAGCCTCAGCTGCAGAAAACTTGTGGCTGTTGCATGGTTTGCTCCCTTCCCCTCTTTCTGGGCTGATCCATGCAGCTGTGTGGTGGCAAGCAATGTATTCCTCTTGGATGATCCCAAAATAGTGCTCTGTGTAGGTGTCAGGTATGGGCTTGCAGGACTTAGGGGCACCTGAGGTCTTTGCTCCCAAGGGTGGAAGGATTTGCACAGTACCAGGGTTCAGAGTGAGGTGTGACTTACCTTTCCTTAATTGCTTTCCAGAGTAGAGGCAGCCTGGGTTGATGTGGTGATTGTGGGAATGAAGGGCTCTGTTCCATCTGATCGTGTTTCCCCAGGTGGGGTAACCCAGCAGGGGAGTGTGAGAGTTTGGAGAAGAATTGGCCAACATCCTTGTGTTGATGCTGTTACTGTGGCACAGATCTGGCTAGAGGTGGCTGGAAAACTGGTCTGGTGGGGGAAAGGATTGTCTAGATACCCTACATGGAGAGTTTTTACGGTGAAGCAGCCATGTCTACACTGGTGACTTTTTCTCTCAAAAAAGCTTCACACACACCACCTGAACTATCAATTAACCCAGGAATCCCCCAGTGAGAAAAGGTATGTTGGAGTTGCATTGTATCAGGCGTTTATGAGCTGGTTTATTGTGCACTTTTGCACAATGTTGCATGAGTGATTTTCTTGCATGTCAGCATTTCTTCCATAGAGGGTGTGGTACATCTCATGACGTCTTTTTTTCCTGCTACAGGATTATGTGTGTGTGTTTGTAGGCCATTAAAAGGAGGAAAATTGTTTTAATCACTGAAGAATAAGTTAAAAAAGAAACTCATGATGACAATATGGAAGGACTTAAAAAAGATAGACATGGAATTCAGGTGCTTATTAATAAAAGATTAAACATTATTATTTTAAAAAATAATAGAAGGAATGCTTTGCATCATTATACATTTTAAGTAAGTACAAAGTCAGTTCATATAATAATGTTTCACTTTAACCAAAATATTGATTCTGCAGTTCACTGTATCTGTGGGAGGAAACAGATCTTATAAATAATTTATGTACTAGATCTTAGTTCCATTTTGAAAAACAGTGAAATTTTTTTCCCCCATGAGCTAAATGCTTCTCTCTCATCCTCCTGTTCCTCGTGATGAGGACTTTTGCGTGCTGCATCACTGAATGTTTCTGCTCCCGTCACTGTCCTGGTGCTCCCCCCCTGGAGAAGCTGTCTTGCTGGCCTCGTTGTCCGTGTTGTTGTTGAGGATGTCGTCACAATCCATCTGTGCCATCAGGTTGAAGCGTTCAGCCACGCAGTGGGCGGTGAGCCGAGCCTCGGGGTCGTGGTCCCAGCACTCCGTGATGGTGTCGCACAGGAAGCGCATTCCCTGCAGTCACAAGGGCTGGAGTTAGGATCAGAAGGCAGGAAGAAGAGGATCTGACACAGTCTCAGTGATTTACCACACTTCTGACAGCCTCCTGCATACAGGCTGGTTTTGGCCCAGCTTAAGCACAAGAGGAATCAGCCTGGGTAAGCTGTGCAAGTGCTCATGCTTCCACTGGCACTGCTTGTGTTAGAGCAGCAGCCTCAGCTCTCACAGCATCTGCTCCCAAACATTCCCCAGGCTCCCTGGAAGCTGCGAGCCGTTGGCTGTGAGACTTAAAGCCTGTTTCCTTTCAGCCTCTATTTATTTCCTATCTCAGCCTTGCCCATTTGGAATAGAGCATCCTAAATTCAGGAGGGACAGGAGAGGTGTGGGCAGTGACCTGCAGGCTGCTGGCTGAGCCCAGGCCTCTGGGTTTGAGCTGCACCCTGCCTGTTACACCTGGAGGGAGGGGACTGGTGGGGAGGTGGTTTTCAAAGGTAGGTTTGGAAATAATTTCTTAAATCTGACTTCTTGTTTTAGTGGTGTTCTGAAAGGGTGTGCCCATGCCAGACACTCATTGCAGTGTGCAGCTGAACCTTGTTCCCTTATGACAAAACAGTATTTTGTTTGAGATGGCATGAGGTGCTTCCCAGTTTACTCCAGAGCACATGGAGTTCCTCTGAGCTACAATGCTTATGTCTCCCAGAAAGCTATTTTTTTTGCCCAATTATGAAGGGCTCTGAAAAGAGTCACAATATTTTGGACTTAGAAACAAAATAAATGGTGGTATGTGCCTTTCCCACTCTTCAGCTAGTAACACAGCTAGCACCAGAAGCTATGTTGAACCTTCCCTCGCCCATGTAATTCCATCATGTGCTATTGCTCTTGGCATCATTGTCAACTAAAGTTGGAACACAGTGGAAAAATCATTATTCTAAATAAAGCTTCATGTTTTTCTGTGGGTTTTATATATTTCCTTATTTGCAATTAACTAAAGTTTCATATGGAGCCACACAGGAGGAAAATCTAAGTCCTACAGAGATAAAGGGTCAGTTCCATCTGCCCTTCTGCACCTTACTCAGAACTCACTGCTCTCTGCTAAGGTTCATTTTGCTAAATCTTCCATAATAGACACAGATTGGAGAGAACAGGATTGTACAGCAAAACTGACAGATGGTGTGTTTCAGCACCTCTGACGTCACTCATTAGCTTAGTTGAAAGGATTTGAGAGTAATTGATTACATGCAAAAATGAGCTAGCTTAGGTGAAGCTTTGAAAGTCATCCTGTTCTCAAACAGGACATCCAAGATTTTCTGTACTTCTTTTTCCCTGAAATCATAACATTTGTTTGCAGTTTGCCTTGTGGTGATGATGCTCTTTTGAATGGTATAACTGAAACATCTTGTTTGCCTTACAAAGTGAACTTAGTTTGGCTTTTATATTTGATATTGGCTTTTCCTAAGATTCCAAAGGATGCTGAGTTGTACAGGTGTATTTTTAGTGGCAATATTGACTTGAGCTTCCACTGCTCCTTCCCGTCCTGCACCAGCCTCTGGTTGTGCCAGTATGTCAGTCTGTTCAGCTGCTTTGTGAACCAGATTCAGGAATTTACCTGGCCTAAAAAACATTTGGTTTTTTTTATTTTTTTAATGTGCTGGAGTGTGAAAAAAGATAGAAGCATGAACCTAAGGGGTGTGTAAGTTATCTGGGAAACTGGGGATGAATTTCTTCAGCTGACTTTGTTATGGGACCTTGCAAGCAGTTGCCCTGAAGCTGCTATTGGGTGAGTCAGCCGTGTCAGGGAAATCAGTGCTGACACTTGCTGAAAATCAAACCATGGTCTTCACTTGACTGAGAGCAATCCTGACGGTTGAAACATCTAAGTAGCATTCGGAGCTCTGCAGCAAACTTATTTTCTTTAGTGGGAACATCTGTGGGTGCCTCCCATTCAGGTGAGTGATTTGTCACCTGTTCTGGGTGTCACCCAATGCTTCCTCCCACAGGAAGCCAGCCGGGACCCCCGCAGTGGCACAAGCTGGTGGCTTTCTGCTGCTTCCCAGCAGATGGTGCTGCCCAATTCCTCATCCTAGGGAGAACGGCTGCAAAATGCCCAGAAAATGCTGTAAAGCCAGGCTTGTAAGGAGATGTTTATTAGACCAGCAGAGATTAGTCAGAGAAAAACTTTCAGCGGCATGACATGGCTTTTCTGTTTCTTCCCCCGTGGCCATCAGATTGTCCAATAAAAATTCACACCTTACAAGCCTTGCTCTGTTTGCCTGCTACACCAACCCAGCTACAGCAACATTATTTCTGGGAGATTACTGCAGTCAGCCTCCCTTCAGCCCTGGGAACAGCACAGCTAAGCTCATACTCTATCAAAGTGTGATTTTCAACAACACAAGTCTCTGTATATTTTTTCTGTGGTTTCAAAGTTTATTGGAGACCCTGTGAGGTGAATGTCTAAGCTGAATACTCAAAGGCTTCAAATATGTGGCACTGCTGATTGAAGTTCCTGTATTTGCCTTTGTCAATGAAAAAAGGCTGTGTGAGCTCCAGAAATGGACTCACTGACTGATAAACTCCTCAGGAGTCCCACAGAAGCCGCAGATTCATTTGATCCTGTTAGCAGTTTTGGGCAGTCAGGTCAGCTATGAGTCTTTGGACAAACATGGCTTTGAGAGGAGACATTGTAGGGAACATGTGGCTTCCTAAGGTTGAGAAATTCTGTCTTTTTGCAAAGCCTGCCTCTGTGTGCCAGCAGGGCTGAGTGGGAGCAGAGGCAGTGTGTTTTATGGGTAGATATTGCAAAATGATGCACTGAGCACTGCAAGGCTCTGACAGCAGTCTCAGTGTTCCAGCTTGATTTTCAGGTGAATGGGAGTGTTGATCAGAAGATGGTGTTTTTCCACAAGACGTGAAATTCAAGAGGTACCAAAGACAAGATGTGGAAGTCACAATCAGCATGCCTGTTACCCTTTGTGTCCTTAGTGTGTGGCAGAAAGCACTGGCCTGGGGCAGAGGACCCTGTCAGGGCCAGGAGGGAGCTCTGCTTCTGTAGCTGGTTGCTCTGGGTGTGCTTGTGGGTGGTTTTGATGGAACACATTTTGTCACTGCTGAAGTGTTCCTGTTCCAGAACACTGGGTTATGCCCTCTGTGCTGACACATTTGCTTTCAGACACTCTGAAGGCTGGTGAAAGACTCCCCTTGACAGGGGAGACCCAGAACCTTGCAGGGTTCTGGCTCTCAGCTTCACTCACTTTTCCTGAGTGTTTGACATGAAGGAGATGCTTCCTGGTTTGCTCTTCCTTCTAGAAATGGAAATTTCTCTCATGTTGAAGGTAGTTTTGAGCTTGCAACCTCCTCAGCCAAGCAGGCAGAAGGCTGGATGCACCTCCCCTCTCTGTCCCTGCTGTGAATGGCTGTGTGTGAGGGACCGTGTGTTTCCTGACAAGGTGCTAAGGGGAGAAGTGGGGTGAACTCTGATGATTTACTGTTTCATGAGAAGAGCTGCACTGAAGTGCTCCATTTTGCTGTTATCCTCAGGGTATCTGACACCCATCACCTGCCATTCACAACCTCCTGATCATGACCATTGAGCAACACATTCTGCTGTGCCCATGGCTGGTGGCCTTTGTGCAACAAGAAAATGAATCCTGTGGGACTTGTGTGGGCCCAGCCATCCACAATGGATCTGCTGAAAGCAGATCCCAGGAGTTCTGCCCACTTTTCCTTTGACTGTAAATTTAATTTCTCAGGCTGTTTTAGTGAGGAGGTACAATGTGTCTTGCTCTTTTACCTGGTGCACCAGCCAGCTGCTTGGGATCTCTGGCCTGCCTCTGCCATGCAGCACGATGTCCCTCATGGTGTCCACACAAGGCTGCTCCTGGACTTTCGACCCAAAAGGCAGCTCATAATTCTTTACCTCTGCAAGGAAGCAACAGCAGCATTACAGGATGTTTCTAATGCATTCCCTGCTTTGTTTTGGTATGGCCCACCAGTTAAGAATGGATTTGTTTTAAACAGTCTGCAAAAAAACAAGCAGATCTGGAAATAATTGAGAATTTGAAAACAGAAATGTAGTGCTGGCTTTTCACCTAGAAGTTCTTTTCAGAGACAGCACAGAGGAACCATCTGACCTCCTCCCCGAACCCAAAAGATGCAGTAAAAAGGACCTGGTTTGTCTTTGGGCAAGACAATTTGAGCAGGCAGAAAGTACTGTGCTGGTGAAGGATGGGAGGGGTGACTATGACACAAGAATTTCCAGATTTCTGCTACAGGCAGGGAATGGGTTAGAGGAGAAATGACCCTTCTGGAAGAGCAACCCCATGTTGTGGAAGAGCAAGGATAAACTGGCTGTTGGCAGAGGTGAGAGGCCACCCTGGTTTCTGCAAGCTCCTGCCTGGATGTGAATGCAGGTGAGATATGAGTGGGGAGAGATGGCCTGGGGATGCTGGCTTGGGAACAAAGGGTGCATGGGGCATCTGAGCCAGGCAAGGGCCTCCCTCTGCCGACCACGGGGCTTGCAGGGCAGTTGGGGCAGCTTTCTGGCCAAGGGTTGGGGGTTCCTGCAGTTCTACAGGCTTGTATTGTGAGTAGGTGGGATAGGGAAGGAAGGTAAATGGGAGCAGGCAGAAGGCAGGCAGGGGCTAACTCCAGGGCAGTTAATGAAATGTTTTGCTACACACAATTGTAGATGCCAGGATATCTCTGGGAAGTGACAGGGTGTGTCATACTGTCAGAGGCTGGGGTTTGTGAGTCTCCATTGCAACATCAGCTCTCTGGTGTTGTCTGAAGGAAAAAATGGTTGAGGAGGAGGAGGAGGCACCTTTGGCTCTTCCTGCTTGATTTGCTTTGCATCACCAGCACAGCCTCCATGGGACTTGGCAGCTCGTCAGCTTTGAGCAGGGGCTGGACCAGATGTTCCCATGGGGTCCTGTCCTGCTCCTTGACCACTGAGCCACCCTCCTTAAGCCATGGCACACAGACCAGGGAACCTGTCACCAGCTCTTGGCAGCCCTGCAGAGACCTGGGCCACCCCAAGTCACATCTTGTGCCATCAGTTGGGATGTGGGAGTAAGGGAGCAAAAAGGCACACAGCAACCTGGGTGCGATGCTCCTACCTCCTACCACTTCACATCTGGAGGCCATTTCCCACAAAACGAGGGCCATGGAGTAGACATCCATCTGCTTGAAAGACTCCAGGTCTTCCAGGTTCACTCTGGACTCCAGGACCTCTGGGGCCATGTACCTGGCAGTGCCCACCTGGCCACAGAGAGGAGAGAGGCATTAGCGGGGTGGGCGAGGATTTTGGCCACAGGACATGGGGGTGGCTGGCAAAGTCTCCTCTGAAGAGGGTCGGTGGGCCATACTTGCCTGCCCGCTGTTGGCAAAGTCATCCACCGTCAGGGAGGGGTCGAGGCGAATGGCGATGCCGAAGTCGCAGAGCACGCACTCCTGCTCGTTCTTCACCAGGACGTTCGTGCTCTTGATGTCGCGGTGGGCGATGGGGATTTTCGGGCGGCCGCAGGCGGTGTAGTCGCTGTGAAGGTGGGCCACCCCGCTCACCAGGGACCCAGCCATCTTCTGCAGGTCCATCCAGCTCAGCACGTGGCGGGAGAGGTAGTCCTTGAGGTTGCCCCGGCTGTGGTAGGCGGTGATGAGCCAGTACTCCCGGCGGGGCCCCGTGCCCCGGTCCTCGGCAGTGAGGAACTGCAGGACGCTGTCGTGCCGGAGGCTGGTGTCGGTGAAGATCTGGCTCTCGTTCTTCCAGGAGGAGTATTCCTCGCAGGGGAAGATCTTCACGGCCACAGTCTCGTACTGCCCCGAGCGGCTGTGGCTCAGCTTGGCCCTCCACACCTCCGCGAACTGCCCCTTGCCCACCATCTCGTCCAGCTCGATGGGGAGCAGCTCAGCGGGGCGGCTGCTGGCGCAGCCGGGGCTGCTGCCGGCTGTGCTCTCATCCATCAGCACGGACAACTTCTCCTCCCGCTCGGTTGCCTTCCCCGGCTCCGGCAGCGCCGGGGGCTGTCCCTGTTTCCCACCCCACGCCTTGGCTCTCTTGCGTCGCTTCTGCGTGCGGCAGAGGTAAAATATCACCGTGATCATCACCGCCACCAGCAGCGGGGGCAGGAGGCTGATGGCAGCCACTGGGATCACCTCTTTGCTCTGCAGCATGGAGTAGCCTGAGGGGAGGAAAGCAAAGGCGGTGCTGCCGCTGCGGGTCTGCCACGGCTCGTTTTCATCACGCGGAGGAGGGAAATACGCAAAGCTGTTAATGGAGCGCAGCCCTTTGCGGGGCCGCACCAGGACTCATCCCACACAGAACCCAGATGTAGGCACTTAGCAAGGGGGCTGATCGGTTTTGGTCTCAAATTTAGCTCCATTTATCAGCAGGAGACACAGGCCAGCATCACTTGGATGGGACAGTGTGGCACAAGAGACTGCAAAGGGCCTTTGGGCTTGTGGCAAGGGGAGCTTGGCTGGAAATAACAACGATAAATCCGAGGCAGGGGTCGAACACAGCAAATCTCTGAGGGGGCTTGGGGCTGGAGCTTTGCTGGACCCCTGTGGTACACACAGAGCCAGGGGGTGGGCAGTGTGCGGGACCACCCAGCCCAGGGGAGTGCCGGGATGCTTTGCAGGATAATTAGGACGCAGGAGCATCCTTTCAATGCTTGTCTGCCAGTGCTGGCATCTCCTTCCTCAGCCAATTATAACAGCAACCCCAACCATTGCCAGGGCATGGCTGCATTTGTTTTATTTCTTTTAAACCCCCTGTTAGCTTTCAGATTGTCAGGGGGAGGACATGCACACAAAGCCATAACCCTCACACAACATATAATTGCCTGATCCTTTGATGTTCGTGATTCCTGGAATAAACATGCTGACTTCAGTAGAGATATTCGAGTAAAATCTTACTCAGAGGTTTTTCTGCCAAGTATAATAACCCAGGGGAAGAGGGATAAGAATCATTCCATAAGCAAAACTCTTGCTGCTTGACCTCAGTGTGTGCAGATCATAATTCAGGTTCTGGAAAAACAGAGCATTTAGCTATTTTCCTTGGCAAATTTCAAAAAAATGTGCTGCAGCTAATTTCTGCAAGGCTGTGAAAGCGTTTCTAAAATAGGCATCAGGTTTAAACCACAAGATCAACCTAAACTGATATAAATCAATAACTAACTCAGGAATATGTTTATCTTGGAAACTATTGGGCTTGGATATCACCTACTGCTTTAATGGATTTACCCGATGCGTTGGATCCCATCTTTGAAACTCTGAAGAAAGAGAAGATATTTTTAAGGGAGTTGCATGCACAAGTCCCAAAAAGGGGAAGTTAACACAACTTCAGGAAATTCCTTCGTGAGGATGCCCCTTCCTGATGGAAGTCTTTTGATACTCAGGGGTTGCAGCAGGGCTTAGACCCCTTCTATGGAGAACAAATGTAGTTTGTCTGGCAATAACCACAGGTCTTGTAAACCCACACCTTGCAACCCAGCATTGCTGTGTGGGTCTATCCATCCCTGCTGAGGGGATATGGACCTCCAGGGCCAGGCTGAGCTGGGGTGCAGGTGGAAAGGACTTGCCACGATCCACCCTACCCGGCATCTTCCCAAGGTCTCACCTAGGCTTCTGTGTGCACAGCTTTAGGAAATGGTGGCTCTGTGTGTTCATTAGTGTGGTCTCTGAGGTCTGATGGAATCCCCTGCACCCCTAGTCTGAGGGCAATGCCACCCAGCAGCCCAGACCTGAAAGCAGAGCTTCAGGAATCAAGAAACAGAAGAAAATCCCTGCTTCAGCTGCCGGAGAAGTGCTTGTTTCTCTGCTCAGGAGTTGTCTATACCATTGAACATGACAAGAATCTGATATTTAGAATGCAAATGATCCCTTAAAGCAGAAGAAAAGGATGTAAAGAATGGGGTCTGTGAGCCTGGGGTTTGCCTAAGCTGGCCCCTGGCCCATATCTAAGAGGAGAGAGTTGTTTAAGACCTGCACTGCTCCTGCTCCAACTTCCAGTGCTTTCCGCGCTGGCTGACAGGAGGAGGCTGGTTCTGGAGCCTTTGCTGGGGGCGGCATTTCCAATGAGCCAGTTGTCATTTTTGTGTGAAATTACATATCCCGGCATCAGCTTTGGGATTTGACTATCTCTCCCTAGAAGTGTGTGTACCTGTTATGTTTGGCTGGGGAAGCAGCAAAGAACCGCCAAATTTAGCATCGTTTGCCTCCGTTAAAGTGGCTTGTTTGTTCAGAGAATTTGCAATTCATGTGATGTTTTTCTTTTTTCCTTATGTTGCAGGAGAAGCTATGCCACTGGCTTGCAGGTTCTGCTTAGGCTCATTTTCAGCATCTCCTTCTATGATTATGGAAAATTGGAGGCGTTTCACTTTGCTTTTGTTACAGGTCAGATTCTTGATGGACACTTGGATAAACCTGGTCCACTTGGAGTTGGGGAGGTTTAGGCAAGCTCCCAAAGGCTCTGGTTGGAAATAATTCCGAAGTATACGACCCTCCTGAGGTACAGAAATGAGCTGCCTCTTAGTTTTCCCTTCTGTGGATTTACAGCTCCTGTTGGACCTCCAGCCACACGCAGCATCATGCCAAGCTGCCCTCATGTGTGTGCTCAGCACCTGGGTGGTTCTGGCTGTCCCTTCCCGGGAGAAACACTGCTGCAGGAATTCCCAGGAGAGCAGCAGGGCAGACATTCCTTTGTGCCCAGCCCTAGCATCTCCACCTCTTCGGGTTGCAGCCGTGAGGGATGCCAGCAGTTCCTGTGGGTGTGTTCTGGGGCAGGATTTGCTCTGACATGATTTATTTAAAGCTTTCAGAGCTTTTGACTCACACTAGGTTACACCAGCTCCCGGGTTCCCCAGCTGATTCACCCTGTGCTGCAGGCACAGCCCACTGAGAGATAAGGTGGATTTTCCATCACCTGATTTTTCTAGACAAAGGCTGGAGGTATTGCTGTGAGGAATGCTTTGGCCACGGACAAAATGCCACGCTCAGTAACAGAGTAGAGATTTTAACTGGCTTTTCTATAGGGAGGTCAAAGTAGATGACGAAAGAGCCTCTTCTGCCATTGCATCTCCTACTCTGGAGGAAATACAAGGGATTTACCATTGGTGCTGCTCCCCCAGCAAATACCATTGACAAAAGCACTCACCATTGGTGTGGTTTTCAAAGATGAGTTTGTCGTTGCACTCCTGCTCGTCCACGCAGCCGCAGATGTAGAGGATCCCGTCCTGGCTGGGCTGGTGGCTCATGACGCAGCGCGAGGTGTTGTAGTTGGGCACCATGAGGTTTTCGATGGGGCGCTGGGGGTTGTGGCACAGCGTGCTGATCCTGATGCTCTCGTTGTCCTGTCTCCTGCATGTGACAAATGAATCAATATGGCGTTAGCCTGGCAGCTTGGCCCTTGTGTCACCTGTGTGTCACCTTAAACCCAGTTCTGAGATCGTTTCTTTCAAGCTGTGTAGGGAATGGTTTGTTTGCAGTGGCTCTGGTATAATTCTACTTACAGGTACTTACAGGACCAGTGATGGGCATGACTGGCCCTGCACGGGCATTGCAGCATTCAAAGAAATGACAACCACTTGTTACTTTTCCAGGGACAGCCTCTGCCTCCAGACCCAGGGATGCAGAGCTGGGGGATGAAGGTATGGAGAGATTTCACAATGGTTTTGAGGTCAGCTGGGAAGTCAGACATAAAAGCCAAGGAAAGAGCCTAAATTTGTCACCCTCTTCCTGGAAAAGTCCCTCAGTTTCAGCAGTCCCCATGTTTTCCTGGGGTTACCCAGTAATTTCACAGAGGAGCTCCTGGAGGACGTGAGCACGAGGCCAAAGCTGCTGCTGTGACTGAGATACCCACTCAGGACAAGTTTAGATGATCCACGTATGCCTCTGCAAGAGAGCAGCAAGCAGCAAGCCTGGCCTGGAGGTGAGCCCTGCCTGCAGGGATCTTATTCTCTGGGTGAATCTTAGAATGGGATGAGAGATGCTGGGAGGGGTTGGCAGGTTATTTGTGACTACGTAGCTGCCACACCCTATCCCATACACAATGCAGAGTGCAGCTCCCTCCTGTGCAGTGGGATTTCTTCCCTGGCATGGGGATTCCTGCTGCAGGGGCCTTCCTTTTTCCTGTACATGTAAGCTGTAAATAGGAAAAACCCAGTGACACACTGGATTGCCTACCCAGGATTTAAGGTGGCTTCTCCATGTGTGCGTAGGGGAATTTGGGGCACGGGGTGGATTTTGCTGTTTGTTTGTTTGGGTTTCTTGTTGTGTTTTGCTTTTTAAATGCCCATAATGCAACAATTAGGTTGAGGCAAACTCCCACTGAAAGCTGGCATACAGCATTCACACTAATTAGCAGGTTGAGATAAAGCCTAGTGATAAGTGCTTGGCTGGCTTTCACATTGGCAGCCAAATTAAAAGGGAAAGTGGAGGAAAATCACTCTGGGCAGACCCAAAATGGATGTTTTTTTAGTTTTGCTCCCTGGGACCAAAAAGCTGGGGGAGGCACTCTTCTGGGACAAACCATGCACTGTGTGCTTGGCCTGAAATGCAGGATTGTGTTTCCTGTCCAGGCACCTCTCATAGGAGCAGAAAAGGACTTTTTCCAGGGGATGGGAAAGAGGTGGGTTAAACCCAGTGGATTAAGCCCAGTGTGGTGCCAGCTCAGCTGGATGGGGACTGACCTTGGCTGCACCCCTGCATGTGAACTGAGGTTTCACCCGCCTGATGCAAGAGGACATAAGAGGTTTGGAGGTCCGGGTTGCTGGTTTGCCCTTGGGTTCAGCTTGTAAAGCTAAATTCAGAGGTTTATGGGAGTTTATAGGTCCTGCAGCAAACTTGCCACGCTTTTTGTCAGGCGCTCAAAAGCTTAATTTATTTAGAAAATAAACTGGTACTAATTATAGGGCCGACCAAATGATTTTTATACTGTACCTTGTAATTTTAATTACAATGGAGCCAAGGAAAGAGGAAGAGAAAGTCCTGAATTACTGCAACAGGCAATAACACAAGCACAGGGGCGCACACATGAACCCCCTCTGCCCCTGGGGAGGGAATTTCCTCTCACCATATTGCCACGCAGATCTCGTAGGGGTCCTCGCAGTAGGAGTTGAGGTTGCAGTTGCTGTAGCACACCTTGTCCTCGCAGGCCGGCGGGGTGGAGTCGCACCACTTGCACAGGTTGGTCTTGAGGCTGCGGCGGGCGCCGGCCGTGCAGGCTGCGGGGCAGAGGGGCTGCGGGTCAGCGCGGCCGTGCCCACACAGCCCGGGGAGAAGGGGCCTCAGCTGACCCCAGTCCTCCACGCTTTTTTTTGGGAACCTTTTTGGTTTGCTCTCCATTGCCCGGTCAATCGTGCTTTGTGTTATCCCAAAGCCTCGAGGAGATGGGAGAATGCTGCCGGCAGGTCCCGCCGGAGGAAAGCCTGGGAAACCTCAGAGAATCACGTTTTCCCTCTGCTTTTCCTGTATCATTTATCATCAAGGGGAAATGTACTTCTCCCTCTACAACCCAGGCTCAAATTGGCATTTCCCCTCATCCCGAGTACGTTCGGTGCTCGAACAGGAGCACCTCGGGGTCTCTGTATGCCTGAAGACTTCATTTATTCCCCTCTCAGCAGGAAGAGAGGAGTTGGGGAGGGATGTACGGCCAGGCTGGGACAGCTCCCTCCTCTCCTGCTTTCTCCTCGTCCTCCCCCTTCCCACTCCATGAGGCCAAGCTGTGAAATGTGTTTGCTACCCACTCCCCAAGTGTCTGTGGCTGAGACTTCCCAAGTTCTGGGGCCACAGGGGCTGCTCCCTCCAGGGCTCCATTGCCCACTGTGCCCCATTCCAGCATGAGATGCCCTCCTGCCCCTGGAGCCTCAGATCTGCCCCAGCAGCAGGAATAACTGCTGCCTGTGGGGAGATGCTCTGCCTGCATCTCACAGGCATAACATTATCTCTATTTTTATAGAAAGGGTGCATGAACCATGCTTGGTTAAGGGATAAAGCCCAGCTAAATTTAAACTTCCTGTCCTTAAAAAAAAAAAAAAAAAAAAAGCCGCTGAGTGGCTTATGTAGAAATATATATTTATACTTTTTTAAACTAAAATATATGCACTCTAAAGTGTTCAGGTGTGAACCTGAACTACAGCAGCTAATTTTTTGAAGGTTTGGGCCATCCCTGATTCTCTGGCTGCCATGTCCCTGAACCACCCAGCAGTGCTGGGTGCTCCCAGCCCCTACGGAAAGGGCAATCATAGCTCACTTTGCTACCACAGCCCTCACAGAGTTTTCCATCACCAGCTGTAAGTCCAAGAAAAAAAAATTGCAAAATCCCTGACTACGGCTGGAGGAGCCTCAGCTCCTGCAAGCAGGGCCCTGCTGATCCAGCAGAGCCATGGGCACCCCCAGGTCTGTCAGCAACATGCTGGAACCCCATTCTTGGTGGTCACATCTGTGACCTGCCTGTGTTCCACAGCTGAGCCCATGGACCCTTTTTAATGCATATTCTGTCCCAATAGCAAAAAGGGGTTTTTAACTTCTCTGCTCCCCAAATCCAGGGCATGCAGCCTGCTCTGACAGCATCCCACGTGCCTGCTCTGCTTCCCTCCCCAGCCCAGACCCCCCTCCCTGCGACAGTCATAAAGAGCTGCTGGAAGGCTCCCACACAGAAATAAACCATTTACAAGCTCCCATGGCCTTGTATGTAGGGCCAAGGTTAATGGTGGGGGGAAAACCTGGGGGCAGAGGAAAAGCCTGTTACATCTGAAGGCCGGAAGGAGGAAATTTTGGTTTAAATGACCCGTGCCAGGCCTAAAATGCAGCTCAGCAGGGATTGTATTGTGCCAGGTTTTTGGGGAACATGGAGCAGAGTAGGTGAAGACGTTGCCCACAACTTCTTGCTCAGCATCCTCCCCATACGAGGCTGCTCTGGCCCTGCTGGGGCACCCTGGGATTTTGTGGGTGACCTCAAGAGATCCAGTTTCCCACACCCATTCAAGGGCTAGCTACCAAAACCATGGCTTCAGCTGGGATTTGAAGCACCTGCAGCCAGCATAAGCTGCCCTAACCTCTCTGCCTTGCTCTGCCAGAGCAGGGCTTGCAGAATGAGGCAAAACTCCACTGGAGGATGAGAGTTTTGGGTATGGAAGAGAAATCAAGCCCAGAATTTGTGTGCAGCCTTCAACCTACAGCGACAGCCACCGCACCCTACAAACTCCATTCGCATAATTTCATGGGAACAGAGAATTGAAGGTAAACTGGTTTCTCACCCCAAACCCAAGCCCTACCACACCCAGACCTGTGCTCTGGTGGTGTCACTGCCATAGTTCCTCTTTCACCCTTTCAGCTCGTGCTGTGCTTGCAGCAGGCTGGTGTGGGATTGGCTCAGCATCATCACCCCAGGGATACCTGGAGGCTCTGCAGAGGAGTAACAAAAGGACAAACCCAGGTTGTGGATGCTGCTAGTGAAGGATGAGATTGGTTATTTATATATTTATACCCACCAGTTATGTTATTTACTTATTTATATCTAGGGTTTGCTGAAGATCTCAGGGCAGAACATCACCAGCAATGCACTGGTGTGTGTGGTGGGGATCTTGGCTTGGCTGGGCTGTGCTGTGCAGAGGGGAAGCCAGGACAGATGAAAGAGTTAAATATGGAAACAAGATCCAGAAATACAGCAGTAACCAGACAAAATTCTTTGGAGACAAATTGTTCTAAACTAACTCAGGCTGTGATTCTGTTATCTGCTCTGCAAGAAAGGTCAGAGCAGGAATATCTCTTTTTTCTCCCCCCTGCCTCCTTCTTGTCCTTGGAAGCCAAAAAGAAGAGCACAAAGCCCACTGCAAGGTTTTTCAGGACTGTGTGTCCTTGAACCATTAGTAGGTACAATTTAACTGCCACATCACTCATCTTGGCCCTGATTAGACCCAGATGAACACTTTCAATATTAATAGTTGGATGATTTAATAAAGCTGCACAAGCAGTAAAAGTAACAATACACTTCCATAAACGGGTTCCAGATGTTGCCAAGGCAAATGCTAAACATCAAAATACAAACTTTAAAAAAAAAAAAAAAAGTTAGGGAAAAAAAAAAAAGCTGGATAAGCAAAACTTGGAACAAACTATAAGCTAATTAAATGTGGGTTGAGTTTTCCAAAAATAAATTGAAGCCATAAGGATGTGATGTGAGCCAATAAATAGTACAGTCAGTCAAAGTTATTGTGGAACGACAGTTGGAAAGATGGCTTGAAGTCACCGATAGGTGGGCTCACAGCGAGCTTGGCTTCCCATCAATAGGAAGGCTTGTTCTCCTGTGCACGAGAGCAGGATCAAATCTTCTGGTATCTATAACTGGGACCCCTGAGAGGTTACTGAGAGAATATGAGATGATTTTCAAGTCAAGGAATAAAGGAAAAACGATGTCAGAAGTGCCTGTGTCTCTCCTGCAATAGCAGCAGGGGTGATACCACCACCCAAGGACACCGGGATATTTTTTCCTGCATGTTGGGGCAGCCCTCCAGCCTCTCACTGCCCACAGGGCATCCACAACCTCTGCTTGGCCACCTGCAAAGCCCATGGAAACACCACTGCTGCAGTAAATAACCCACCCTCTCCCCCATCCATGAGCCATTGAAAACAGCTCTCCAGGAGAATTTCACCCCAGTCCCATCGCTGCGGTCAGAGAAGCAGATGAGCCTTCTGCCAGCAGAGGCTGCACCTGTAAGAGCATGCAGGGGGATTTTGTGAGCCCCTGTCTCCCACTGCAGCCCCAGGGAGCAGGTGGGACATCCAGCACCTAACTCTGGCTCCAGTTTTCCCCACACTGTGGTCCCCAAGGAGGAGGAACCACTAAGGAGCAAGCTGGGGGTGCGTGGGGGTGCAGGCACAGCACATTCATTGCAGGCAAGGAGAAAGCAAGGGCAAGAAATGCATTTTCACTGAGGGGCAGAATCAACACTCTCAGTTCTCAGGTATTCTCCCTGACATGCTGCTCTGGGACAACTAAACGCCAAGACTGGCTTTAGGGAATGTGTTTGGAGTGAGATGCTAGGGCACTTATCCCTGTTCCCAGCTCTCACCTTCCCAAGGCAGAAGGGGACCAAGGCTTTTGTTACACAGGACCTCCATTATAGGACCTTCAGATTATGCTCTGTCTTGCAGTGATAACTGTCCTCACATTGCTTGTATTTCTAAAGGACAAAGAAAAATTGGTAATTTTTAGGTCATTAATGTTCTACAGTGAGGTCTCTCTTCTTTTCTGAGTATCTCCAAGCACCCCGGGATGGGCCTGACACTATTTCAGCAGTCACAGAGGGCTGCCCAGCTTGCTGTTACTGTGGTGTCTCTGGGAGCCTTTGCATCATTTTTTCCATGCAACTCAGTGAACCTGTAATCCCCAGGCTTTGCACTGGGAGAGACAAAGGCCAGGGAGTTTAGTTGAGATGCTCTTTGCTTTCTCTAATCAGCAGTGCACTTAAACACGGGACTGGGGAGCAGCTCAAACCCAACCCTGGAGCCCTGTTATTCCTGGAAAGCCCCTGATAGGCGCCCTGATGGAAACACAACCTGCACTGGGACCTGCTTTCCCACCTGGGTGAGCCTGGGCTCCGTGGCAAGTCCTGCCTCTGCACCAAGTTTAGGATTAGATTTGCTTTGAGCTTTTATCCATGGTTAGTGACACAAGTTCGCAATAACAGAGCCTCTCATAAAATTATTATGAGAACAAACAAATTCCTTCCCTTTTATATGCAGTACTTTGTTTTTAAGATGAATCCAATAGCAGAGCTGATGGGCTCTGCTCTCTCGCTGACCCATGTGAGAGCACCAGGTGCTCCCCATCACCAGATTACCCCTGAGCTGCCTCCTCCATCATGCAGCAACCAGTGCTGCTGATGGGCATCAGGATAATTCCTATGCCCTGATTTCCAGGAGATTCTGTGCAGGGTCAGAAGTTCCCATGGAAGTTGTTCAGCATGACCTGTGTAATAATAGAGATCTCACATTCCTTGCAGTCAGTTTGAGCTAGATCTGACCTGTCAAAAAATGCCTGATCTTTTTGCAGCATCCTGCTGTGCTGCAGAATCTCCCAAGAGCCAGACCTCAAAGTGTTGTACTTCTATTTTGGATGCAGCTCAGTTTCCTCCAGCAGACTCCTGTTCTGCAGTGGTGAGGTCTGGTGCTGCTTTCAGCTGCTGAACCAAAGAGTTGAGAGTGTCAGGCTGCTCTTTTCCATCTGTGTGTTTTACACTGTATCTTTATCTTCGTAGGAGACATAGAGCAGGACAAATGGAGCTGAAAAAATTTAATATCCCAGTTTCTGCCTCTGCGAGGCACAAGCCACCGGCTCTCCCAGGAAATTCATCAGTGTTGCATTTGGATCAGGGGACCAACCTGGGCTCCACCCTCAGGTATGTGGTCCCACATTGTCCTGCATAATAAATACTGCATTTGGCAGAGTACAGTGTGGTGCAAGGATCGAGTCAGAAATGTTTCCTGGTGCATAAAAACAGACTGATTTTGATTGTGTTAGACACCAGTTCTTCCAGTGCCAGGAAGACACACAGTATACATTTCTGGTTTGCTTGGACCTTCTTCAAACAGGCTGGTAACTGACTTATTCTACCACTTATTTTTCCTTTGTGAAACTATCCCTTTAAATTCAGTGTTTAGCAAATACTGCTTAGTCCCATTACAAAGTAAATTGGGTATGGATCATAACAGCAGGCTTCTCCAGTCTCTTTCAGATGCTTAAATTACATCATGATCTAACTTCACCCAGGGGAGGGACAAGCTCTGCAGATTGCTGTCGGTCCTTCTGCTTTGGTAATCTCCGGTGTTTCTCGTGTGCCTTTCACAAGTTTTCTGTGTGTGAGCTCAATGACTTTGCTTTTGGGGTGTGGGGGTGTTTCCTACTGAGGTACCCCAGGGCTGGGCCCCAACAAAGCCAGCAGCATCCAGGCAAGCTGGAATGCCAGGGGACAGGGAGGAGGTGCCTGGCACACTCGGCAGGGAGAATCTGGCCAGAGCAGTTTCTCTTTGATTTTGCTCAGTTGATGTCCGGGTGAGGACAGGGGTACACCTGGCCCTGCGCTCAAAAATCTGCCCTCGGAGCCACTTGTCTCCTCAATCCATTCTGACCGGATCTCAAGTTTCTTTCGCAGATTTCACTTTCTGAGCCCCAAAGCTGCTCCTGCTGGGACAACCCCTGCCGCAGCCCTTTGTGTCCCGGGGTAGAGGTGCCGGGTCCGGTCGGTGCCCGGCACTGGGGCTGGCAGGGGCAGCCTGTGCCCAGAGCGATGCCTGTGGCGGGGGCGCTGCAGGGGCAATTATTTGCCATATTGTTCTCTCACTTGTGCTTAAAAACAACAACAGCTCAACTGACTCATAGGTCCTACGGCCTCTGAGTCATTTTTTATTTCTGGATTTCACTGCTCTGCCCTTTGCAATGAAGGGAGTTGCATGCTCACACACACACACACACACACACACACACACACACACACACATCAAGTTCACATTTGATTTTCCCCTATAAAAACAAAACGATTTCCTTACCATTAATGAAACAGAAATGATTTGACTTTGCATACTCTGGCTTTTATTTTCCATTGTATAAACTCTGCAGATGAAATAACGATGGTTGTAAAGTAAACCTCTTTTTTTTTTTTTTTTTTTCCCTTTCCCTTTCCAGGCAGCCTCTTTTCGAAATAGCAATAGGGAGTCACTTACAGGCTTGGCTTGTGCTGCGCCTGTAGTAATTAACCCCTTCATCCCTAGCTTTTCCTCTGTTGGAAGTTAGCCACGGCGTGGGTGAAGGCATCGGCAGGTCTCCTCTGGGACTAGAAGCAAAGCGGGGGAGCAGAGCAGGCAGGGAAATGTGGGAAAGGAGGCCAAGAGCTGCTCCAGGCAGAGCAGTGGTGTGTGCCTGGAGCAATACACTCGTGGGCTGGACAGCTTTCCTGGGAGAGCCAGAGTTCTGGCACTGCAGAGCCAGAGGTACCTTCAGTCTTCCTACATTTTTTTGGATTTAAATCAGCACCACCGTTTTGTGTTCAGCCTGGCAGCCCCGTCCCGGGTCATCTCCCTCCCTTCCCACTCCCCGGGGACCACCAGTGAATCGTTCTCTCCCCTCCACACACCACTGCAGAAATAATCTGGGCTAAATAATTAACAACCTAACCTTGCTCTTTCTGTTTCCAGGGCCTCTATGATTTTACCAACACTCGGAGCAGCATTGCTGGGCTGAGGTCACGCCTTACTCAGCAGCAGGTCCAGCTGGAGCGGGCGAGCGAGCCCTGCCCGGCAGGACGGGCTGAGCTGCCCTCCCCGAGAGGGTGTGAGCTCTGCTCCTTGATAGACCCTTACCATCACACACGACCTGTCTGTCTTCAAGGCCTCCACACATGCTACAAGCATTTTTCCTAACCACGTTTATCATGCAACAGCACATCCCTGCATCCCCCCAGCACCGGGTCAGATGCTTCACTGATGCCTGGCCCGGGCGGGTTGGTGACACCGACTGAGATACTGTTCCTCTTCCCAGACTGGGTGATGTGTTTTATATTATTTCTCTTGGATTTATTAAGCATTATGTAACTGGCTAACCAATCCCGCATGCGATGCAATCCTGGCTTATTTCATGGCAGTGGAAAGTAAACAAAAAAATTGCTCTGAAGTGGCTAAACTGAAATTCATTTCCACATGCAGAGCAATTCCTAGAGGATCTTTCCCATCTCCTCGCGGTTAATTTGCATCCAAGCTCTCATGCAACCCATTAGAAAAGGGTTACGGAAAAATTGCACATAGAACATGACAGTGTGTTATGAGGAAAAATTATTAAGATGAAGTTTATTTTACTTAAATATTTTTAAGCAAGTTTGTTGATTTCTCCTGTGCCTTGAAATGTGTAACACTTGGCTATTTTTTGTTTCAGCTAGGGAACTCAAAATGTGAAAATTACTCACCAAAGAAAGTTTGAAAGACCATTTAAAGTTTGAAAAACCATGCAAGCCAACCCTGCAGTCCTGAGGCCCTGAAGCCCAGCAGGACCCTGCCCAACAAGAAAAGGAAGATGTTCTGCACTTGCTGAGCTTTGGAAGGACTGTAAATATCAGGTGAGGCAAAAACTATGTCCCCATTAGACTGAACTCAAATTCTTTCAGGACCATTTGCTTTCTGGTGTCTTGGACAACATTTCCCATTAACACCAGTTTGCATTAAGAAGCATTAAGCTGAGGATGGGGGAACATGGAATGGATAAAACAGTACTGGCTTTGCACTATTTCATTCGTTTTTCTCAGTGTCTTTGACACTTTCAGCAATGTCTGAAAATGATGTATGTTATTTCTGGATCCACTTCACTAACACACTTCACTGAAATATCAGTAAAGTTGGTAGTGGGGCTTGCCTGGTTGCATATTATTTGCATTATTTTTCAGTAAGTCCCTGAGGCAGCCAAGCACCTGCTTCACCTGGGCAAGAAGCTAAGTCCAATCAAGCTGAAATGCTGTATTAGACCTGGCTGGGCTCATGGAACACGTAACATCATTTGCCAATTGCTGGGCTGGAATTTGAACCGAAAGGTGACAGCAAGCTGTGACCCAGGGACAAATGAGGGTGGTGAAGGGGCAGGATGGGACAGCCCTGAGGGCAATGCTGGTGGGCAAACTCACAGCTCCATGTGGGTGCCACCACTGCAGCCATCCTTGTGCTGACTGCTAGATGAGGAAAGATGTACTAAAACAAGGAGAAAACACAAAAGTTAGGGGTTTTCCCCTCTTCTGGAGGCTAGTTTACTCCTTTGTGAGATGAACTGGGGTGCTCTGCATCCTTCCTTGAAAAGATGTCTTGGAGGAGGGTTGAGGGTTAGAACAGAAGATTAGCACAGGTATCCCTCACATTGCTTAGGACAGCAGCTTAAGAGTGTGTTTTTTTCAGTATCCCCGTGCTGGATGTTGTGGGTCGTTGTGTAATTATGGCCAGTGCCTCCAGAGCCATGACCAGGCCAGGCAAATGCTTCCCTGGCAGATAAAAGCAGGTGTGAGTTTGCCTGGTAATACCTGCACTTATCCTTTTAGTCATTTGTCAGCCACTGGGTTATGAATGTCAGATGAGGGGAGCTGTGACACAAACCAAGTTTTGCAGCCATCCTGTGTCTGAAATTCCCTTTCATTGCACCTATGTCCCTATTTCTTTTTTGTTCCTATATTCTACTGTCCTTTCCGCCCTGGGTTGTGTTGGAAAAGCCTGGAGAGAGCAAGCCAAGCCAGCAGGACAGCCTGAAGTGCCTGGAAGGGAAAAAAAACCCACAGCCAGGGGTCAGCCCTAGGGAAAACCATGGATACAGTGTGGTGACCTTCACAAGCATCACAGCATGGCCCCACTGCCACAGCAACCCCCACAGCAATCCCCACCAGCACGCGAGGGGAACGTGCCATTCCCCTTTGTCAGATGGAAAGCAATGCAACTTATTCAGGGTCTGAGGAGGTGGGGAAATGCTGAGTTTCAGCAGTTCATAAGTAATTTTAGCAGCTCTGCCAGCACCTCTGCTTATCTGGGGCCTTGCAGGGTGAGGCAATGCATTATCAGCACATCACAGCCTGGGGCATGTGGGCTGCCAGTGGGGTTTGCAGAGGGCTAAGCTGGCACATCCCCAGTGGAAGTTGCCTTCTAACGATTGCAGATTTGCATGCCGTTTTCAGAGGGCTCCGAGATTTCAGCCCTTTGAAGAGCACTTTGCAGTGACCTGGTTTTGACTAAACTTTTGTCTTAAAAATAAGTCCATTCTCCCACCTCCCACACTGCCTGGGAGCAGGAGACACTGCCTGGCCATGGATGGGTGGTTTGAGCTCATCTTGTTACGAGTTGCTGAAGGAATTGAGGATTTTAGAGCACTTTTAGGACTAAGAGCTGAATGGCAGAATGCAACACTCAACCAAATCCACTCTGCTGTTGCCATAATTTTTTTTGCTCTTGTTTCTGCAGAGGCATCAACAGTCTATCCTATAATCCCATAAAATGCAGCTTCTGCAGCTCATTCTCAGAAGCAGCAGTCACGAGTCCCTCATTTTACACAGAAAAAGCAGCAGCAAATGAACCAAGTAGCAAAAACATGTGAGCTGCAAGTCAGTAGCAGACATTGCTCTGCCTGAACTGCTGCCATTCAAGTAAAACTACTGTGCAGCATTCAGAGGTTTTTTTACTATTATCATCATATTATGCTCTGGAATTCAATTTTCTGTATATTTTTCAGGCTCTGCATGAATCCTGGATCTCTGTGAATAGAAGGAATTGAAATGGAAGGATACCATCCAAATAGGTAAACACATCAGAAACATTATCTGGGTCACATTTGGGCAACAGGGTTTGCTCTGTTTTAAGTGCAAATGGGTTACTGGTGATTTAGATGAACTTCCTGAGGAGTGTTTGAAATTCCTGGCACACATTCGGTTTCCCATCTGCTAGAAGGTCTTTGATGAGCCCACAAAGAGACATTGGACTGGAACTGCTGATCTTCATCTCTGGTTGGACTTCTTATGATTGACCAGTTTGTATTTTTTTTTGCATTTGTATTACTTTGATCCCCAAGGAGAACAAGGGCTTGCAAGGGACTGTGTGACAAGCTGCTGAGGCTGAGATGTTCTGTGAACTCTCCAACTATGTGCTGTAATCAACTTGTTCCAACTCTGCCAGCTCTTTATGTCTGCTAAAATTATTACGTAGAGTTGAGTTTTGCCCTCATTTAGGCCAGATCTAAGAGTAATTAAGTAATTCATTCTGTCAGAAGGAGCTTGAGGCTAGCTTGGATTACAGATGCTAAAAAGTTTCTGCCTTCTCCTGAAGTGTCCCATGTCTAGCACATAAATAGATGGTGTGTTCTTCTCTTTCATGCCCTTCTTCACCTGTCAAAAAATTATCTTTTAAGGAGCTTGTGCTGTAACTTACTAAAATGCACTGCCCAGTAGGGTTGAATTAAAACTGAATATTTTCCATTTTTTAAAGCAGAAGAGAGCTATGGCAGGAGAGCAAGGGGACCAGGGTTTTGGGAAGGAATTGTTTTCAGGAACAGAACCAAGAGTCCTGTTGACAGAGCCTGAAGTGCTTTTTCTCCTCACACAGAAGTAACAGGAGTTTGTGTGTCTTTGTAATGCCTCTCAGGAGATCCCCCTTGCAGGAGAAGGAGAAGGTTCCCACAAGTCCCAGCCCCTGGGCAGAGCTGCAGCACAGCTCCAGGGAGACTCAACAGCTGGAGATGAGGTTCAGGGGGCAAAGCCGCTCTTCCAGCATGGAAGAAATGACAAAGTGGGGAATGTTCTCTATTCACCATCTCTTGCTCCACGATCTCACCATTTTGCAGTAGTGCCTTATCTCTTTAACTCTGTCTCTGGACACCTCCTGAAACATGCCACAATCTGAACATGCTGAGCAGTACTTTTGCCCAAGAGCTGCCTCCCTACCCACAGCCTTTTGCAGAGCTGATAGCCCTGGCAAGGGTGAAAGGAAGGCTCAGACGTGATGATGCTGTTCTACAAACAGGTGAGCACATGGCCCATGTACAAAAGCACAGTAAATGTTTGCTGGGATCTCACCCCCAAGCTAATAGCTTCTGCCTCTGGTGGGAATGTCTGCATTTTCTTCCACTCAGTGCCTTTTGACATATGAAAGGCATGGCAGGAACTGAGATCCCAGGGGATCCATTGGTCTTATTTCTGTGGATGCTTGTACCCTGGGTCTATTTGAAGAAGGATGATTCATTCAACTGCTTGAGCTTATGGGTCTGTGTGTCACTTCCCATTGTAAGAAGAAGGGTCTTGTTTGCTATCATGGACTGGTTGGGGCTAATTTTGGGATAGATCTAGCATGGAAAAAATGCTTTACACAGCAAGACAGCAGCTGATTCAATTTCTTCCATGCTGGATGCTGGTGTTTAGAGTCTCCAAGGCAGGAAGTTTTATCAAGCAACATCAAACAGATGTTCCTCATCATGTTCCAGCTGCATTGACTGGCAACCTGCTCAGTCAAACACTCGAGGGGGACACAGGCATTCATTCTGCATGGACAGCAGTTTATTAAATGATCCACCTGGAAACAGCAAAGGATCTTTTAAAAGAAATATCTGTACCAGTGTTCATTGTTAATGCACCAGAAGCACTTGTAGTCATGGCACTCACAAGAACTGTTTTCAGGAAGGAGCCTGAATTACGGATTTTGCAGGAAAAGCGAAGAAATTTTTCTCTGGATTTTCACACCTGCTGGTCATGGTATGAATCCACATTGGCAACATCTTTCTGATGGGATGCACAGTGAACTATGGCACTGCTGATAGCATTCTGTCACAGCTAAGCATTCTGGTTTGGGGTGGCTAGAGGGAAAAGGGATCAGTATCAAAATCCCAGGGTTTTCCAATGTTGATCTAAAGAAAAGGTCCCTCTTAGTGGCCAGGAACTTCAGCAGATGTTTCTGGGCCTTCCAGATGCAAAGATGTGTGTTGTTCCCAGTGGGAACGTCTTCAAGGGATATTGCAGGAACCGAAGAGATTAGGAAAGATTTGGATAGTGGGGCCATATCAGACATCAGTGTCAGCTCAGGTGGTTGCTTCAGGGCTCTGCCCGGCCTGGATCCCAAAGCAGGGCAATAAAGCAGCCCTGCTTGCTGGCTGCCTTGGCTGTTCCCATTGCTGGCACGAGCACATCTGTGCTGCTTTGAGTGCAGGGCATGCCTTAGGGGGTGTCTGATGGTCCTGGACTCTCCAGCTCCAAGGATGTGCCATCATGTGCTGACTACAGCTGAGTGTAGGCAGTCAGGGATTTCCTTCAGAAACCTTCATGCCTCACCAGCAGTGAGTCTGGAGCCATGGTGGGAGCTGCTGGGGACAGCTTTCTTTGGATGTCTACTTATCCAGAAACACCTAAGTTTTGGGTCCAGTGGAGAGTAACTGACGTGGAGCTAAAGACAACATCTCCATGCACAGTGTGGGAAGGTGAGATGTCTTCCTGCAGGCAGAGTGTGCCCAGTATGATGCTGCTTCAACTACTTTGAGAGTTGTGGTCCACTTTGAGAGAGGCACAGGTGGAACTGGAGCACAGGACCCTGCAAAGTGACACTCTGCAGCTGCCACTGCTGGAATCACACCTCAGCCCCCCACCACAGCTGAAACTGCACATCAGCGTCCCAACTACAGCGTGCTCAGGCTGATTGCCTCAAATCACTCCACTCAAATAGTGATACGGTCCTTAAAAAAGAAAATCCTGAATCCCAATAGCCCTGTGCAGTCCAGGGTAGCACTTGGGTTAGGCATGTCCCTGGGCTGCTAGGGCCCACATGGGTCATAGCCCTTGGTCCAGCACAGCCCAGCAGCCTGCGGTCACAGCTGGACACATTAATGACCCACGTGCCACAATGCATTTGCTGTAGTATAAATCAGCTGTCATTTGTTCCTGGCTTATCAATGGGAAGGAAAACACTGCAGAGCAACAGCCCCATGAAAGGTTAAGTCTTGGAGCCTCATAATTGGTAGGAGCACGGGCTGCAAAGGGAATTGCACGATAAGCAGGCTCTCCCACTTCTCCTAAAATTTTGACAGTTACCAGAACCTGGCAGCAGTGTTTCAACCCTGCATGGGATATAACAAAAAAATGAACTGACTGCAGAAGAAATATGGCTCTGATGGACACTACAGATCATTTCCAGAGGCAGGATCACAAGAGTTGACTCTGAATTCAGGGATGTGCATGCAAGCAGGGCCAAGACAGCTTTCAGCTACTCCTTCACTTCCCCCTGAAGATCCCTAAGGAAATGTTATCCCACAGCTGGGGTCCAGCATGGACATAATGTAGGTTTGATAGGGCAGGCAGCCATCAGTGGCGTTATCTCCCTTCTGCATGGAGGCCCCCATCCAGCGTGAGGCTTTCACTTGGCACACAGCACTGAACTCGGGATGTGAAAAGAGCAGAGTGTGTGGGAGCTGCTGATTTTGTCTCCTTGGTGGGACTGTTTTTTTTAATAAAAGGATCAGATGTTGAGCTTCCTTGAAAACATGACAGTCTATGGGAGAGTTCATTAGTTTATGGCAAGTTGCAACTCTGTGGAGCCTGGCTGAAAGCAAATGTTATTGCAAAGAGTTATCACTAAGGGGAGAGGAAAACAATGTCCTGAGGAAATAAACTCGACAGAGCAAATCACTGAGCAATATAAAGCTGTGGAGTACAGGCAGTAGAGCGGAATTCTTTCTCAGAATAAAAGGCCCCAGTCACCTGCTTTTAATGCCAGTGTTTGCTTTCTGCATATTCAGTGAATACGTGTGATACACCTGTCCAGAACTCTGTCTCTAATGGGACTAATAAGTATCATGAACTGGCTGAACTTATTTACTACTAGTACACAAAAATGTCTTTGTGGCCATCATTAAATAATGATAACACCAGTAAAATACCAGTAAACATCAGTTTTGTGTTGGTTGTTCGGGTTTTTTGTTAGAAAATTGTGTGTTTCAGTTTCAAATTGTATGGAATATTTCAAAAAGTACTTGTTTCCACAAAGGCCCCTATTAAAATACATAGTGAAGCTTTACTGATGGTCAGCTTTACTGATGACTAGCCTGTCTCAAGTTTGAGCAAAGCTGGAGGTGCAAGCAGAGAGGAAATAGCAGTTTTCATTCATCTCACATACACTGTGTACACTGCCACTCTTCTCAACCTTCAGTTAATCTAATTCACACCAAGGACTGAAACCAGAGCATCAGATTTGGAGATGTGTAAAGGTGAATTGAAAATAAGCCATCACTTCCCTTGCTGAGTCTCATGGCGTTTGCACCATTGCAGAGCACTTCAGTTCTGCACTGTCAGGGTTTTTCTTGTGTTTTCCGTTTTTATTTCCTAACTGAAGAATTTGCTGCAGCTTTGTTCTTTTTTAGCCTCATGGTAGGATGCCTAAGTTTCTCTTCAGGCAGTGGGATCCTGTGCCTGCTCCCAACCCAGCTACCTACACTGCGCCAATGTGGGGCTCTGGGTGGTCATTTTTGAGGGTGGTCATTTCTTCCTTGGTGTTTTGGCTGTCTTCAATCAATACGAGAGCAAAACAAGGTGCAGCTTGACACAGATTGTCATATCCAGCCCTGCAGCCCTGTGTCTTGGGGTGGGCAGTGCCTACCTCGACATGCTGCTAAGCCTGGGAGGAGAGGTTTGCTCTGCTACTCTGGCTTGTCCTTGGACCTGCAAAGCTCCTTTCTGCAAATGTCTGTGAAATAGAGGGTGATCCTTCCTTTGTATTTTTCCTTCTCTCATCCTCTCACCAGCTCAGGTTTGACCCAGTGTTCCTAAATTTTGCATGCAGTGGTGTTGGGGTGCAATCCCAATAGATCCCTTGCCTGAGGAGCGGGCTGGCATTGTGGTGGCACTGCAACCTCTGGTTTTAGCTCTGGTGGCCTCAGAAATAAGAGGCCAACTTCTTGAACAAGCTGCCTGAGGAGCCTGGGATAGGTCAGAGATTTCTTGAGCAGATCAAAAGCCAGAGATGCTTTTCTGACAGCCCTGGAGCTCCCTGTCCTGATTTATGAATTCTATATGCTCTATATATTTAGCTGAAGAGGCTCACTGGGGGAACAGTTTTTGCAAGCAGGAAAGAGATTGTGACTTCAGAAAGCTACCATCTACCAGGAGATAATCCCTCAGAAGCACTCTCTGTAGAGCCATTAACCATGGCAAAGAGAGCCCAGGAAACTTGGCAAAAAATGTCAGGATATTTTAGCAGACCAGCATTTTTAACAGGAGACGGAGTCATGGGGAAGCAGACTCAAACCTTAGGAATGGGGAGCTCTGGACTTGGGGTAGCAGATCTGCAACCTCACCACATTTCAGAAATCTTTCTCTTTCTTTGGAACCTCACCAGAGCCCAAGGTGTATAGCTTGCTCTCCCTCAGTACGTGCTCGGCAGATTTGGAGTTTCATATCCTCTTTTGGAGGTTGGATGCACAAAAGCTCTACCAGGCTCTCGGGGCTGTTCACAGCCCTGAGAGCTGTTGTCACACCAGTGACACTTAGCTCATGTTTTTGAGGCTGTCTCCACAGGTTAGAGGGTTGTGGTGCTTTGCTGTCCCCTCTGTGAGATGCGACAGAGCTCAGCTCCATGCCTGTTTGTCTGGATGTGAGCCCCATTCCTGACAGATGGAGCACGAGGGATAATTTCCCAATATTCATAGAAAACAGGGCAGGAAAACTCCTAATCCCTACTTTTAAGGCCAGAGTGTTTCCATGTGCACAATACAGTAATCCTGATATCAAGTCTGTAGTTTCTGTACAGGTTATAGAGTTCCAAGCAGGTAGTCTTGCAGTCTTGAAGGCTTTGAGCAACAAATATCCACCACATTCCAAGCCTGAGTAACTACCTGCTGGAACAACTTTACTGTGTTGTGCTCTAACACAAAAGTGTCTCATTTTAGCTTCCAGTGTGAACATCTTGTTTTATCTCTGTTCCATAGAAGAGGAAGACCTCTGCCAGAAAATGTTTTCCCAGGACCTGGCTGTAGATGGGCAGCTCACCTACCAGCTCTCTCCTGGCCAACCTAAATACACTGAAAGCCTCCAGCTCCCTCCCTATATGACAGTTTTCCAATTCTGAATGGTCTTTGTATGTTTTTGTCCTGGTCCAGGTAAGTTCAGGACTGTACCAGCTCTCTGTCCTGGAAGGATTCTCTGCTCACCTGTGTGAGTTTGTGTTAAAAGTGGTGAAACTACAGCTCCTTTTTGTCTTCACCTTTTGCTGAGAAAGCCAAGTAAAAATGCTGCCCTTCAGCAGGCACTGCCATTGAGTTTAAGGGTGGATATTTTGAAGCCTTGGTCGGGCTGGCCATGGAGAATTAGGGAAATCCAGTAGTTGAATTTCAGTGTTCTGTCAGACTGGGGCCCTTTTTTCCACTGCATATGAACTGAAATGGTCAGATGTGCTGTGTGGTGTCCATTCAGCCATGTTGGGGATTAAAGGCATGGACAGGCAGCATGGAGCACAGGCTGGGCTGTCTGCTGCCCTGGGGTAAAGTCTTGGGGACAGCAGCAAGGTCCCTACAAATGCTCAGCTGGAGTTATTCTGGGATAACAGAGACACAGTCTGGGCCATATTCTTTATGGCAAGTCTTAAATCTCTGTACTAAGAGGAGTGGCTTTGCTGCTGCCACCAAGCCAGCACTGTCACTCTTGAAAGAGAGGCTGGATGAGCAGTACAATTTGTTGCTTGAAGAACAGCTGAATGTGCACATTCTGTCAGTTTGAGGAATTTGGGGAACTAGCTCTTCCCTTCTCTTCTAATGTCAATGTGAAGTGGGCTCCTTGAGTACTTTTACTTTCTCAGAATGACTGTAGGGTCAATCTTAACACTAAATGCAAAGGAAGTGGATGTAGTCCCAGAAAACATCTATCACTGGTAAGCTGAATCACAGAGAGGAAGCCCTGGCTTATTTTTTTTACCCTGTGCAGAGGCAAATTTTGTCATCATATCACTCACATAACCTTTCAGATGAACTTAGTAATCGTGATATGTTTTGGTTTGGCTTCTTTCAGATTAAAACCTTGCCTTTCAGAAAAAGGAAACCATAAGTTAAATAACTCCAAAATTAGGTATTTCTGAAGGATAATTAGTGGTCTTTTTTCTCACCAAAGCCAACCCAAGACTGTGCTTTAAATAATAACTTGTAGTAATTCCTGCTCCAAATGTGATAAAGTTAGCAGGATGTTATCAGTATAGAATCCTACATTTCAAACCACACTTTAGGGTATTATCTACAAAAATGAACACTATAGATCTCCATAACTTTTTGAAAAATGAACCAGGTTATATGTCCAAAGTCTCTCCATCTGGTTCTCTCTCCTTCAACAGTTGTACTCATGGGTTTTTTTTTGCCTATACACAAATTACTGACCGATCATTCTTTTATTCCCTGGTCTTGTAGATAGGGGGACCCATGTAAAGTGAATGCAGATATGGATCCCTGCTCCCAGTGATCTCATTTGGATGCAAAAATACTGGAGTTATAATCCTCCTCCATCACTTTGAGCAAAAAGTGATTTTAGTTGCATTGAATTTCTATAGCAAGGGCAACAGGTCTGCGTTTGTAAGAGTTCACTTTAAAAAGTAGTGTCCATGCAAATATATAAATATATGCTTTGTAGGGATATATGCCTGTATACACACACATAGAGTCTGTATATACAGAAAGACACACACACATACTTAGGAGATGTGTATATAACACTCACTTATATACAAATCCATTCCCTGTTATGAAACAATCATCAAGACATAAACAAGAAAAAGTTAAACCACGGATGGGCACATTTTCAAGTGCTGCTGGAGGGTTTTATCTACAGTATTGAAGTGCTATCAAAACTGAAACAGGGCACTTATTACAAAGAAATCTTTACGTAAGTGCTGGAAAGGTTTGCCGAATAACCAGATGTTGTTGCAAAGACACTCCTCCTCCCCCTCTCCCCACTTCTTTCCTTCTTTAATAGTTCGATTAATCCTGCACATAAACCAGGGCTGATAAAAGTTCTGAGCTGCAAACTTCACCACATCTGGACACTGTCGAAGCCAGATTGTTCAGCGGTGCACTTCAGTTGCTTTTAATCTCCCTCAATAAAATAAAAACTTCCAACAAGTAATGCTGACCTATATATATTTTTGCACTGTAAACACTGACATCTGCGAGCTGCTCCAAGCGAGCACACAGCACTTTCCACCAAGCAATCGCTTGCCCCTCGCCATAAGAGGAATACGCAGCTCATGCAGTCGTAGCAGAGTATTCAACTAAACTCTCTGCTATTTCCAATCCTCTGGCTAATTGCTGTCAGGGGAGAAATCAAAGATTAGCTGTTTTGCTGGAGGAAGGAAAAATAAACGACCTCTCTGAGTATGTTGCCTAACATTGCCTGACCAGAAACATTTTTCTACTCACACAAGGAGAGCAGCAGTAAGGAAAGCAGACCCGGTCTCCTCCAGTGCCCCATTTCTGGATCCCACTGGCAAGCAGAAGCCCGGCTTCACGGCGTTGACCAACTCATCCTCCCTCGGTGGAGCCAGGCTCCTGCGTTTCTGCTGTCAAGCCCGGAGCCCCTCTTAGCGAGGCTCCCGGCTCCGGCTTGCCGGGAAGGCGGATCCAGCCGCTAAAGCCCAGCTGTGCGTGGGGTCCGCCCAGGAACTGCAGTTTATGAACAAACTAAGCCTGACTCTCCTCTCGAAATATATACAAATATGAGAGGGGGGAGCTGGGGGAAGAAGTCAGGCTCTGAGAAAAAGAGTTTGATTTTTTTTTTTTTTTTTTCCTCCCGATGTCAAGGCGGAGCTGCTCCTGGCTCCATACAGCCCAAGGATCTTTGAAGGGGACCTAAAGCCTGCTGCAGGCATCTAATCAAAAAGGCATGGGCACTCCTGCATGAGCCTTTCATCTGAATAAAGCACGAAAGGTAATGGCTCAATATGCTGAGCTGCCATTAATTCTCTACTTTCCCCCTCTATTTTAGAAATTATGTTTTAAATAAGCTTCAATGGGATATAATTATTATAGGGATAATTAAAAATTTTAGGGCAGTTTTTTCAGAAAGACCACATTAATGTGAGCTTAGCCTAAAATAGGTGCTTGCAACCCATTAAAGCAGCAGGATTTAAACATATATGTTTTCCTGAATCAAGGCCTAAAATAATAACATAGAACATTTAAATATCTGCTTTCTCCCAAAGATCTCAAACTGCTCTGCAAAAACTTGTAAGAAATATTATCCCACTTAAAAAAGGGAAACTGTGAAACATAGCAGAATTCTGACTTGCCTTGGTTGTTAACACAATCAATCAGTGGCAAAAGGAGGAGTAAAATCCTCAAACTCTTGCCCTATGATCTACCCCAATACTTCAGATCAAGGTATTTGAGTGTGGCAGAAAAAGAAATGTTGTTATTAAGGCTTTTTGCAGCCAAAAATAAGATAATATTTTATAGTTACTGAGAATACATTGACTAATTTTAATGCATACACTGTATTCTAATTCAGTGAATCTCCAGCTTTTTATTTACCCCTCCAGATTTTTATTTACTCATTTTACAATTCATTTTTTGGTTCATTAATCAGTTTGAGGTGGATATGTGGTGTACCTATGTATGCTTGTGTGTGTATTCATTACAGTGAATATTTTCCTCCATTGGACTTGAAAGCCCTTTCTTTGTATCCATCTTGGTGATAATTTGCACCCTCTTGTTCTGTTAACTATTTATATCAATTACTCTGTTAAGGTGTTAAATAATGGTATCACTTTTCCCTTCTTCTGTGTTTAAAAAGAAAAAAGAGATGTTAGATGTGGTACAGGCACAGCTGATAAACATAAAGTGTGTCTCCTATGCCATGGTGACACACACAGGCCTCTGCAGAGGGTTGCTTTGTCTGCTCTGACTTGCTTCAGGGTGCCCAGATGCAAGCCAGCTCAGCCTGACCTCCATGGCCAAATGCCTGCACGTCCCTGGCCCCAGTTTCCACTGATCAAACACGGCCTGTGAGGACTAAGAACGAGCACACGTTCAGCAGGCTTTCAGAAGGACGTGATTTTCCAACAAGCGCATTGGAACTGCCCATGTCGGAATTGTGTTGTGCACGGTGGTTTCTTGGGGTGAGCTGCCAACCCTCCTCCCTCGGATTCAGAGCATTTCAAAATGCCCATGGATTCTGCCAGCTGGATTTTCAGATGTGAACTCTTGTGTGTGTTACTGGACAACTGGATAAGGCTTGTGTTAGCAACATCACGGGTTATTCATGATCCATGGGAGCCTCCTTTAAAACCAGGAAGAAACCCCTGCTGCCTATGAAACTTGGAGAGAAATAATGTCCCCAGCAGGAGTCTAGAGGGGCTTTAAACAATGGTGGACATTGACAAAACATGCTGTATGATTTGGAAGTGCAAGAGAAGTGTGGGGTATTATTTTTTTTAGCAACAGAACCTGGGAAGGCAGCAGGACGCCTGCACAATGTCACTGCAGCCAGGGACCCTGAGCTGCAGGATCTACATTTTCCAAAATTCCAGGCAATCCCAAACAACTTCTGAGCCAAACTGAGCCCCATAAAATTCTTTGTCCTGTCCTCAGAATAATCTTATGGAGAGATTTGGGGCCAGATCTCACTGAAATGAGAGCAAAGGCAGTAACTGTCCCATGCAATGGCATCTTTACAAGGCAGCTAGATTATCTACAGGAAGCTCTGCAAGAGAAAACTTTTGGGTAGCAATGCATATCCTGCTCTTCCTAAATAATTATACATATTTTTAAATGGTGTTAGACCTTTTACTTGGCAAAACAAGCTGCCATGATGACATGGGCAGAGGTTTGCTTTCCCAGACTTGCCACTGGGCGCTGCCAGCTGCTTTCTGTGCAGGGGAAACCTCCCTGTCTGTTCAGCCCTTGTGTAAGATTGCCTGGAGCTAGATGTACCCTCCTGCAACCTGCATTTTTAGCCCACCGAGCTGAGGCTATTGCAAGCAAACCTCATCTGAAGAAGGGGAGGGAAGTGAGGCTGGCACTATGCCACGGGTCACCCCAGGCCAACTGGGGAGCCCTTCAGCATGTGCCCCACTGACCTGACTACCAACACTGTTCTGGAGAACCTGGTTATTTCTTAGACCTTATCCAAGGGAAAAAATTCAAACTAAAAATCCAGCAAAGTTACTTGGGGAAAAGTGAGTACTCTGAGGTTTAGCCTAAAGTGCCTAAACTCACATTATAGAGCTTTGCTTCCATGAGAGAACACAGTGACCTTTTGAGTAAGACACTGGGGAGGAAGAAGAGATAAATGGTTATTTTTATTGTTAGCTTGTTTATTCCTTTTGGTGTAAATTCCCCTGCTCCTCTATTAGTGGTCTGGACAGCCTCATAACTCAAGACACACTGGAGGCTGGATTTAAGCTGAGGAACGTAAGGTCTCTGCAGGGTGATTTTTAAGTTGCATTGTGGGAGCAGTTTTCCCAAAGTTCTCGTTTAGGAGCTGGAAGATATTTACTAGAGAAGTAAAATAAAACTTTGGACACCTGAAACAATATAACATATGTTTAAATGAGGGTTTCAGACAGCCTGGGTTTCCACTGTGGGAGGCAAGGCTCAGCAATCAAGCAATAGATTTGAAGTTCCCAACACGGGCACTAAATACCCCAGCTCAGGGTAACCTCATAGTGGACATGTGCCAGGCCCAGGTGAGCCAAACCTGTTATTATTCCCAGGGGTGAAGATCACCTTTGTGTGACAGGGAATGTGAAGGGAGAGAGAAAAGGGAACCATGTAACCATGCCCCAGACAGTGCTACTGTGAGGGCCAATGCCCCTGAGCTTCTCTGGACCTCCTCCATGCTTTCTAGGCCTCAGAGGTCCTAGCAGGGTACTGGGTTTAAAATGAGTGGCTACAGCAAAAGATGTTAGGTTTACATATGCAATCAGGATATATCCTTCTGGCCCTCTTGATTGCCTGCACTTCTCACGACTGGGCTAACATCTGTTGCATCTGCATTGCTCTTTTTAAATCTGTTTATATCAGTAGTGATGTCAGGCTTCGGATGAGGTTCATGAGTGTCTTTGTGGTTAGGAGAATTTGTTTTATACTTTGAAATATTAAAATACAGGTCTAAGGAAAACATCTAGCTGGTAGGATCAGGACTTAGCTTCTACAAATGAGCACAAATCCATGAGTATGGATTTGTTTTACGTTGTGTGCTCATATTGTACTACCCCAAGTTGTCCTGGCAGTTAATTAAACACCACAAATTTCTTCATTTCTGCATCTTATAATCACAATCTTGTTTCATTGTGCCATCAGCAACAGTTGTCTGAGAAAGATGTGCACCCTGCAGTGTGGATCCAATCCAGCCTCTGTCTCCACCCTGCATTCACAAGGACACTGGCTCCAGTCCTGGGAGTGTCGACTAAATTCAAATTTCATTGCCTGGTGGCACTGAGGGTGCCCATCACTCTGGGAATAGTTCTCATTATCTTGCACTGTCTCAGTTTCACAGGGTTTAGATGTTTGAGATCTTGGATGTGGTGTTATGGCTTGTGGTCCCTGCTACCACCTAAGGAAAATACCATGATGACCTTTGGCATTTCCCATTCTGTTGCTAAGGCTTGTCCCTTGGTAACCTTTGATGATCTGGTGGCATAAGGAGTCAAAGCCAGCCCTGCATCCTAAGGGACACAGCCATACCTCCTTTAGGCACAGGTGGCCTTGTCTGCTTTGCCACAACCCCTTCTCCTTAGCCCTGCCAACTTCCCCGTGCTCCAACTTCTCAGCTAATGTTCATTTTGGTGGCCACACAGGGTAATTGCATTTTCTCAGTAATGCCTGACTTTTACTGGAGTCTTTGCATAGTCCAGAAACACTGGCCTAAGTTCTAAGCTCTCACAGGCTGGTTGTAACCAGTTCCTTGACCAAAGCTGCATCAAGATTAAATAAAGGTCTATCCATCTCTACTGTTTACAGTGTTATTGAGTTGGCTTGTTTTCTTTCTCTTCAATTGTGTCACAAATCATCTGGCTTTCTTCCTTTGAAGTTTTCTCATGGCTTACTTTGAGCTGCTTTTGAAGCTACTTTCAATACATTTTCATACTGTTGATGTGTTTGTACAGATTCTTTCAAACATGTGGGTTAGTTTTGGTTTTCTTGTTTTTATTCGTGGACTGAGATATGCTGTTGCTGAAAGGGATGGGAACCACTGTTACCAATTTCAGACTGAGTGAAATTGAATGATCTTCCCCACCCCAAATGTCACCCATATCTCTTTTCCACTCTTTCTCGGGAAAATTAACAAAATGCTGATTTCCCTACACATTGGTACTTATTTCACTCAGATATTTAGATGACAGGAATATGTCTACGAGAAACCTGAACTCACCTACTTTTCCTCCTGCACTCTGCCATGCTGAAGCAGCTACTCATGCATTTTACTGACAGTTCCTTGACATTAATTCCTCTTCTGTATTTTCTTAGGGATCCTAAGCAAGCACTGTTTTCTGCTGCATCCATCACACACCAAGGACATCACACGCAGACAGATGCCAGGGTCCTCAGCGAGGATGAGCCTTTGAAGACCAACAGCACAACCTGGCATCACTTCGGCTGCCGGATGCCTCTGGAGAGCAAATACCTTCAGTTCTGGAGGAATTAGTCTGGAGAGGGAAGTTGGAGCAGTTTGACAGGCTGACTCATGATCTTTGTATTATTACTGGTAGTGAAACTCTGATAGGATCCAGGAGCCTGAACCGTGGATCAGGAATGCGCTTTTGAAGAGAAACTCCTGGCCTTCCTGCTTTGGCTTGTGTTACAAGGCAATCTTAAGGCAGACGCACGTGGAGTTTTTTTCAATAGCAGCTAAACTGGAAGTTGTGAAGGCTGGCCAGTCCCTGGGAGTGGGCTAGAGGCACCCTAAAAGTTACCAGCTAAAATATGTGTGATGTGGATGGTGGGTTCTCAGGTCCAGGGTGCTGCTGCATGAACCTCCTCTGTCCTGAACCTCCCTGCTTTCGAGCACCAGCACAGCCAGATCCTGCACAGGATACACAGTCAGCAGGAATATTGGCTGGTTTACTCTCTCTTCCTGGGGTTACTGAAAGGCTCCGGGTGTTGCAGGATAGATGCAAAGCAGAGCCACTGCTTTAAGTGCTTTCATTCTGGTTCTTAGTAGCACGATGGCTGTTGAGGGTGGTTTTATTATCTTTTAAATCTAACTGCTTCTAAGAAGTTGAAGGATGAGGAACTTGAAATGAAGTTATTGATAAATAATGCTGTGACAAAGAGGAAAATACCTGAAATATTTCCCATTAATATGGCTTTTATTTTTAAGGTGTGTTAATTGCTAGAGCAACACAGGCTGTCAAAAGATCTATTAAGAATACATAGCATTACAAAAAACACCAGGAAGCCAGTTTATAAGGTAATATATTTTGCTTAGCTTTCTTCTATCAAAAAGCAGTTTATCCAGTGTAACAGTAGGATTAAAACAAATAGATTTACAGAATAGAAAAGATGGAGTTCCCTATTTTCCAGAGACTGTAATGGGAGTCAAGGCAGCTTCAGAGATTGAAGGGACTTTTAGGTAGGAAGTTGAGTAGAGTTTGCCTTCCTAAAGTTGAAGAAGAAGGGACATGCTGCCTAGTGAAGATGCTGAAGAGCAGGAGAGTGTCCTGGTTAGATTGACCTGTGGGAGATTGGACTCACATCCTGACAAGAGGGGGCCCAGGTAGACCCTGAGTGCATGAGTGGTTGTGCCTAGTTAGGGGGAAGCACTAAGCTTATTTTGACCAAAGTAGCACAAGTCCTGGAAGTTCTCCTGGGACCAGCACTGTGCTGCAAGAAAATACTGTTATCTAACTTTGCAGGCTGAGGTAGGGAAACGTGGCTCAGGAAGAAGACTTTGCTGGAGACTTTGGTGCTTATAGAAGATCTCTCCATTTCACACTGTTTTTTTTCAAGACATCTCACTCTCCTCTGAGCTCTCCAGGCTGTAATGTACGTGAGGGCTACCCAAAACTCCCAGTCACCTTGATTTAGGCACTTCTATCACTAACCTTGTCCTACATATGCAGTGTTTTAACTCTTCTCCACATCTTTCAATAGTATGAAGAAAATTCAAATGTGAAAATAGTTTTTGAAATTGTAGAATGTTAGATCAACAATATATTACTGTACTTTGTGGATAATGTTGTTTCCATAATAAAAATATTTAGTACAAAGTATGATACCCTGCATGAGTTTCACATAAATATTTCCATTATATAACTGATAAGGATCAGAAAAAATTCAGTATGCACATGCTGCAAATGCAAGTGTAATTGATACAAGGTATGTATCTTGATGTACATCTTGAGTAAACATAAGAAAACCATAGCTTAATGAAAAACAGACTGTGTCTTACAATGTACAATCATGCTTTTACATCTCAACTGGACCTTGGGTTTAGAAAACAAATCTTAAATCAGTCCTATTCAGAGGACAAATCACAGTTCGCATACTTGTAAAAAACTTTTGTTTTAGGAAAGCCTTTTGTGGAAAAGCTTGGGAAACTCCATACAGCTATAGTGGTGGAGGGGTGGGAAAGGATAGGTTGAGGTATCAGTTCAAACAATCTGAGGAAAAAGTTGAATAAACATTGAAGACAACAGAATAGAAACCAGACGCCAAATATTAATTCATGGGGTCTTCAAAGGGGATTTTGAGATTTATTTTAATTGTTGTTGAAAGAAAAAGATTAATATTTGGATGAAAAATGTATGCAAATTCGTCTCTGGTCAACACTACAAAAACCCCATTTCCTACACGAAGCAGAAAAAAACAAAGCAAAGAAACCCATAATATCAACTCTATAATCCCCCAAAATGGCCTTTAACCTGGGTTTGAAAAGAGAAGGAAAAGAAAAAAATGCTACATAAGAATAATAAAGAATGTAGTGCCTGAATCAAAGGGCATTAATCTGATGCAAGAATGGGAAATCTCAAGGGCTGATGTGATATGTAAACCAGGAAACAATGACATTGTTCCTGAGTGTCCAAAATGGTATTTGGAGAACGAGGAATAAGTAGGAACAACCTCTCCATCCAGTTTGCCAGTCCCACAGGGATTGTGTAGGCACCATGGGATCATGAGGGAATAAACCCAATAGTGAAGATACATATATATGTAAATCTACGGTGGGTGATGTTCTGTAGGGGCTGAAGGGTGGACTTCCTGGATGCCCCTCCAAAAAGACAGACAGGGAATGACAGAAATGCACAGGGAGGCTTGTTCCTGTTCAATGAGAAGAGATGGGACAGCTGGGGCTTTCATTAAATAATATCAGAGGCTTCCCCAGAGCTGAACTTGGCAGATTTTACCCACTCCAATCCCTCCTGAGGCAGCGTGGCAGGATGGGGCATCCTTGGGTGCTGCCCAGCAGAGATGATGGGCAGGAGAACACATCTCTGGATGTCCAGCCACTGTTGGGAGGGAGCTGGTGGAAAAAGCTGGCAGGCAGGAGGGTGAGGCAAAGGGAACACAGCACAACCGCGTCCTTCACTACTGCCAAAGGAACGAGTGGGGAAATAGCAGGCTGGTGGGCTTTAAAAAAATGACCCGAGCTGCCGAATGCTAATAAACATCCTGTGGGAAAGTTAAAGGCAACTGAAAGAGACTCAATGAAGGAAAGTGACAAATCTCGCTCTAGATGAAAGATGAGAAAGTATCGGAAATATTTCCCATTAATATGGAATTCAATTTTCGTTTAAGATGTGTTATTTGCTATAACAACACAATATGTCAAAAAACGCCCAACCAACCAACAAAAAACAAGCAGGAAAGGTGTCTGAATCATGGCACGAGGAACTTTTAGGTGACCTGGGAACTAAGAGGGCAACAACGACACAAACAAATCTTAGGAATAAACATTTACAGCTGAAAGAGTGCGGTGCGGGGCCGGGGGGAGCTTTGTCCCAGACAGGGACAGGAGGCTC
>VYXF01006535.1:0-54204 GCA_013397295.1 Polioptila caerulea | reverse complement strand
GCCGGCCGGGGCCGGGCGCTCGCCCAGCGCTGCTCGCCACGGCGGGAAGGGGCTACAGGTGGGACGAGCCCTCCGTCCGCTGCCCGGGGCCGAGCCCTGCTCGGCGGAGCACGGAGCAGAGCTGTGCAGCGGGACCCTCCGAGCTGCGGGGTTCTCTTTTCAGCCCGGTCCTGGCCGCTCGCACAGAGCTTTGTGCACCCTCTGTCCTCGTCCCTAATGTCAGATTAGCGTTTATTATTATCAATTATGTTTTTGTCTCCCACTCCCCCCTTAATTTCACGAGTGACTCCCCCTCCCTGCTCGGTGTAGCTCTTCCTTTCCGTGGTGGGCGTGTGGTACTTATTGATTTCTGACGGCCAGTGTGTAAAAGATAACGATCCTCCTTTGAGAGATTGAAAGAAAAACGTCTTGGTCCGGATATATTCTGTTTCCTGTGAAAGGGGAGAGGTGGCTACGTGTGTCCCGGGTGTCCTGAGGAGGAATTCGCTGGTAGTTGTGAAGTGTTTGGATAGAAAGTACTGGGGTTAGCGTGTTTGTCTTTTAAAAAAAGGTTACTTTGTTACCTGTAAAGAAAAATATTTCTCGTTTCTGTATCCTCCTGGCTCAGGGTGATTTTTGGTACCTGAAGTTAGCAGTTTGTTGACTTTTCTGTTTTCCCCCTAAAGCAGGTTTCCAGTTTTCACTTGCAAATGTGATACAGAACATAGGTATAAAGCAAAGCCCTGTCAAAGCCTTTATCCCACAGAGACCTGTCTTGTTTGAACAAATGTGGTGTGGGAGAAGGGGAGGCAAGGTTAGTAGCCTTTGCCTTGTGCGGTTAATGTTACATGAATCTTTATTTTCCTCTTCTAAAAAGATGGAAGACTGTTTGGCAAAGAAAATGGAAATCACGGTTTCAGAAGCTGAAAAACGGACTGGGAGGAATGCCATGAACATACAAGAAACATACACTGCTTACCTCATTGAGACTAGGTGGGTGATGAGAGCTCAGTCTCAAGTGTATATGGGTGTGCCATTCTAAACAGATTTTCCCTCCTTCCACCCCTAAAAATAATCAAGTACAGTTGATGAGAGGATTTAGCTGTTTTGTGCTTTGCTATGTGGTTATCAACCCACTTTGGAGGATCATTTCCTGTGAAAATTTGGCAGCTGATTTCCAGTTCAGTACTAGTGCTGGTTTTGTGTAACTGTATACTGTAATTCTGCATTTGGAGCTAGATGGAAAAATGTGTGTTTGAAAGTTGTTGCATTAAAATGGTGTCAGCAAGTGCTTGGTTATTTCTTGGACATAACTTGGACAAATTCATACACATATTTGTGAGACTGTATGTGAGAGAGGTCTAAAGCAAATGTTAAACTTGCTGAGATGACAGGAAAGAGAAGTCTCATGACTTATGTCATGAGGTCAAAATTTATTGCTCAGCTTATATTTGAAGTGTTTTGCTTGATCTGATTATCACATACTCCTTGTAGATGGTTTAAGGTTTGAGTTAATTGACTATTTCCTTTCTTCATACTAGCTTGAACTTTCACTGGGGAACTTGCCACTCTCAATCTTCTTGTGTTAACAAGATTAATACTATTGGTATGAGAAACATTCTCAGTACCACAAACACACAATTTTGAGTATTGAGTAGTGAGCAAAACTTTAAAATCTCTTCTAACTTATCCTTACTTCCTGAACAGTAACAGATGACTCCTTTTATGTGGGATCATGATACTCAGCTGAAGCAAGAACTTCAAAATTAAACTTTGTTAGGAGTTTTATTTAGCTCTTCTTTATATTACTAATTTTAACTAATTTTTACTATATTACTAGTTTTAACGTTTGGGCCTTGCCTTTGGAATTACCTGCTGTGCAAAGAAAACCTTCTGAAACAAAGCAGTTGCATTTTGCAGAAGCTCTGAAGAGTTCAAATTGTAATAGTGTCACATAAGCCTTCCATCTGCTGGTTAAAAGGCTTCTCAGCTTGTTTAGCTGATGGTCACACCAGTCACACTGACAGCAGGCCTGCTGGGATAAGTTTACTATACTTTTGCTGTACTCAAAAGAACAAAACCCAAAATAGACATGTGTTTTTCAAATATTGTAGCTCTTTGACAGTTGCTCAAATGCTTAAAAATGCTTCTACAGTGTATTGATGTTAAAGATCACACCTTCTTGTGTAAGTAGTGTTATTTTTATTGTAATGGTATATCTGAAGGAAAAGAGAAGAAAATTGGAATCATTAGGGCCTAACTGTGATATGAAGGGTACTCTGGGGGCAGATTTATGCAGCCCCAGGACATGCTGACTACATCTCCTTCTCCAGTCGTCCTTGCAGTACTTTAGAGTTGCTCCCACTGGCCTTTCCCAGTTATTCTTTCGTAGTGGCAAAACTGTACTTTGCTGGCCAGATTGTGTTCTTTCATTAAGATTTATTTTACTCTGTGGTCAGCAAATACCAAGACCAATTACGTGTTTGTCACAGAGCACTTGAAAATGTGGGTTTGTCACATCTCTAATAAAAGAGGTTCTCTATTCCTTTTGCTGAGAAGGCAAAATTTCTTGCATAAATATAATTGGCGGCTATTAAATGTGCTTCCTGCTGAGCCTCTAGCTGTAGGTGGGCTTCACAGTAATTTGTCTGTGGGTAATAAGATATTTTGTAGCTGAAGAATAAAACTGTTTATAGTAATATAAAGGGAAGACCATTTAATAATAGTTGTATTATGTTTATGTGAACTAGGGTTCCACCATTACTGCTATCTAGGATTTAATTTCAGTTTGAATTGAGGAATTCTATCTGGGTGAAGAGACACAAGATGGATACAATTATAACCGTGGTGTATTTGTTAGAATAGGAACTGAGTGCTTAAACCTATAACACATAAGTTTCGCTGGTGCTGGTGAAAATATTTTCAAAATATAAGTGATGGTGTTACTTTCTTTTCATTTAAAAAGAAAAAGTTTTATTACTATACTCACATTTTTGTGTGACTTTTGTTGATTTTTTTTATTAATGTGATATTATACTTTGATGTAGGTATATTTCTTTGACATAAAACAAACTCCATTGCTATAGACTGCAGAGGGTCAGCAAATTCCAAGGGTTGTGCTTCCCAAAAGCATCTTCTTGCTTTAGACATTTCTGCATTAGCTAATCCAATTTTTTTTTATTATGAGCTATTTCCATTCAATTAGTCATGATGTCAGTTTGTGTCACAGCTTCTGTTAAACTGTACAGTTATTTAAAAAGAAATCAATTTTTATATTCTCCCTGTGAGAACAGAGCTCACTTCTACCTATTTGTGGGAAACGGAATTAAGGCAAGTACAAATTCTTAAGATGTGTAGCTAAATGTTCCTTCTTGAGATGTGCTCAGCATGTCACTTGCCTTCTATAAGGGAAGTAGCAAATATCCAGGATCTTACTTAAATCCAGACTTGCTTGTTGGAATTTTAGGCAGCTGTGTCTTATGTCAGAGCCTGCATGAAATGACAAGAACTTGGGTAGAATAAATGCCTGAGTCTGACTCCTGGCTTTGTACCTGTTATTTTTCATAACAGAGCTGAAAGTTAATCAGAATGCAGAGCACCTCTAAAGTGCTCTGTGGTATTGCACTTTTAATTATTGGACATACAGGGAATGCCTTTCTTTTTCCTGGTCTCCTTTAAAGTAAACAATTTATTCTGTAGTAGCAGGACACTTCTATTTAGTTCACTTTCCTTTCATCCCTGCTGACTATAAGATTTCTGTCCTGGCCTTCCAGGACATGACTAGCAGCTCTTTTGTTGTTGTTGTTGTTATTGTTGTTCTGTTTTAAATGTGGCTTTAGGAAAAAGTAGCACAAGTTTGTGCAGCCTGGTATCTGACCACTTAATAGCAGGATCCCTGGTTTCCAGCCCTACTAGTCTTCACTTCCCCTTGCAGTAATTTGACAAGAGGACTCATTTTATTTCCCTTTTTACTCACACAGTATTTATTACTAGTCTTATTTCTATTTTCAGTATTTGGAAGGTTTTCCACAAGTTAAATTGTGGTATGAGTGTTATCTGCTTCTCTGTTAAGACCTTGGATTGCTCATCCAAAGTGTGAGAACTTCTTAAGAAAGTTTCTGTGAGATAAATGAACTTGGAAATCAGTAGCTGGCCAGGCCACAGTTCAGTGATAGTAGTGCTGCATTGTGGGATTTCAGGAGTTTTCCCTTTGTTACATTTTGTTTAGTACCCTTCAAGTTTCCTGTTTCACGCTGGGCTAGGTGAAAAGCTCAGGCATGGATTTCCTGAGAAGAGGCACAGGATGGATGCCCACAGAGGGATGTTGTCTTCTGATAGAACAGTAAAGGGCAAATTTTGGCCAATGGAAGTCAGGAAGACTTGTCCAAAGTACTCCAAAAGAGATAAGAGGGGAAAAGTCTAAATTTAGCATGAGCTTTAAGCAGGGGAGAGTTGGGAGGTGAAAGAAGACAGAGGATTTGAGAACTTAGTTTTCTGTTGCTTTTTACTTGATAGATATTATGAATCATTCATCTTCCTGCCAAATGTATATTTTAGTTAAATACAGTAAACTGGGTGACAGTATAAAAAAAACAAAGAATCACCTGGCTGTGAAAAATCTTCTGGGAAGAGAAATGCCTCCTTGTCATACAGCTTGCCAGGTAGAAGAGCAATTATTAGACATCAGCTGTCTGAGAGGCCTGAATACAGAGATTATTTCTAAATAGCTGTTGGAAAAAGCTGCCCATCCCTCTAGAATGGTGTTCCTCTGCACAGGGAGTGACCCTTGCCCACTACAGGGAGTGGAAGTGTCACTTCTCATACACTGGAAGGTCGAAGGTTGAAAGCAAAGTTCCTGCTTCTGCCATTGAAGAAGAGATTGCTTTTACAAGGAAATAAACCTGTGTATTTCCTTGTCTGATTTAGTACTCCACAGCCATTTGTCTTTTTATTGCATTCAGAATTATTTAATGGCTCATTTAAGATAATTAGTTTTAAATGGGAAGTGAGAAGAGGTTAATTAGATGGACTAAAGTTTTCACATTGACACTTTGAATTAAGGCAAATAAATGAGACATGGAGTAATGTAATCTTTGAATTGGTTATGATAACATCAGTTATAAATGTAAAAGCTGAAGGTTTCAATTTTGTCTTTTTAATTTTTTCAGGCAGGTTGGTTTGTTCGATGAATAACTTGCATTGTTAAAAGTGTACTTAAAGGAGAAACATATGGTTTTCCTGCCTGAAGACTGTACAAGTATTATATTGTGTTTTTAGAACCAAAACAAATTGAGAAGTTTGACTGAATGTCAACAAGTGATTATAATCTTAATTGAAACTGGTCCGCAGTACTTGGATTTAATGGGGGAGTTCATAACGTGGTCTAAAAAATTAGATGGTAGTGAAGGTATTAAGTGTAATGAGTACCTTTGTGGATTTCTACTTCCTTTCTGAAATGGTGTTCCTGGGGAGGAAATGCTCTTGTAATTGGTGATATTTTATGACCTCATGTGTAACCAGGTGGAGACATTTTTGGTGTGATTGAAAAAAAAAAATCTCTCATCTTAGTTGCCTGTCCTTAATCCATCCATGCAGTTTCAAACTGTTATTACCTCATTTGAAAGGCCATGGTGCTGACACAGACTCCTAACTGAGGGCAGTGCTTCCCCACCACAGCTTTGCTAAGAGCTTTGCTGCTCCCCCCTTTGCCCAACTCTGCAGCGTTGTGTGCTCTAGAGAGCACAGCCTGGGGCTTTACTGTAAGCCTGGGTATAAGGGAGAATCTGCAACTGATAGTAATAATTTCTTAAAATATCTTAAATGTATTCAAATCAATTAATTAAAGAAGCATGGCTTCTTTGTTAGGTGCTACATAGGTGCCCTCCTGATGAAGATAAAAGCAGCTGTAAAAAGCAGTGTTTACACTTCTGAGGCACTGAGAATAAATGCATGTTAGAATAAAGGAGACAAGTATGATCTGAGATGAGAATAATGCCAGGCTGCCTAACACACACTGCAGTGAGGGGGTTGTATCAGATGCTATCTAGTTAAGAGAGAATAAACTACACGGGCAGGTCTGACCTTCAAGATTCTCTGGTAGTAATTGGTATTTTTTCTTCAGGGTATAGCATGAGGCTTTTGTGTCCCTCACAAGGGTTGTAAAGCTGGGTTAACTGAGACTGGAGGATGGGTAGCTGTTGTCCACAGATCTGCTTTGTCAGAATAAATTGACAGTAGGCTTTAGATGTTGTAAACTTCCTTAGTGTCTTCAGTGTGGGCAGAGTAGGCGCAGTGAGTGGTATGAACTGGTCTGGCAGTCTGCTTCCTTCCTCCTGGAGTTCTTGAGGCCCTGTGTGGGCATAAAACTTCAAGTAACAAGGTAGTGGTTTGTGTTGATGTAGGACTAGGCTTCTCTATAAAGCTGTGGTCCTTTCCTGCTGAAGTGTTGTGCTCCCAAATGACCTTTTAAAATTTTTGATTAATACTTAGTTTTCTGCTTAATGTGTGTAGACTGAGATGTTAGTGCTATGGGTTTTTTTTTAATAAATGATGGGTTCTTATTAATTGTAACAAATACAAAGCTTTTAAGCAGGCATGTTCAGAAAGGGTTTTTCTTTTTTTTTTCCCACAGTTAAGGCTCAGCATGGCCTTTGCTGCTCCTGCTTTGTAACTAACTCTGTGAAACAATTACAGAGCATTATGAACATGATTTAGAGTGGACCATTCTCCTGTCAGAAGGCTGGCACAGCAGCATCTCTATCTGCTGCACAGATGTGTCCTTGTGGGATGTGGCTGGGTTCTCAGGGCAGTCCTGACCTGTGTTTTTCTTGTCTCCCTATTTATGTTTGCTTGTGCAGCCTGTTCACAGGCAAGGTCCCCCTGTATTGATGGGAGCAGTCGTTCTTAAGGATTGACAATAATCCTCTCATGTGGAAGTCTTGAATCCCTTGGTGTAAGTCAGTGCAGCTGGTTGGTAGGCTGCTGAAGTTGAAGAGAAAAAGGATCTGTAATTCTGAAGTACTTTTTTGTGAGTGTCTTGAATGGCCAGATTGTTTACCAAACCCTGCTGGGAGTTTCTCCTCTAGGAATGTAATGTTTCAACTTCAGCTTTTGACTAAACAATTAATCTTTTGAGTCATAATAGCTCAATTCCTTATCTATTCAAATTTGCCTCTTACTCATCAATTGTTCAATCACTAAAGATACCTGCTTTGAGCTGAAGTGTTCTTGTAATATTTAAATGGTGCAGCTTTATTTAATATTTAAATGGTGCAGTGTAGGGAGAAATGCTGCACAGACTGTCAGTCCAGGCTAGGCAGAGCTTACCCTCTTCAGAACTCGGTATTTGCAGGTGCAGCTTCATTGAATTAAAATACTCTAATAGGGAAGAATTCAGTGGGATGCTGGCAGTGTGAATAGTGGCTGTCAGCAGTGTGCTCGCTTTTTCTCTAGGCACTGTCAGATAATTTTAATCTGCAGCAGTTTGTGTTGAGTGCTATGAATTTATCCTTTTTTCTTCTTAGTTGTTAAGTTCCTTTTTCTCTATAAATTCAGTCACCTGGTCTAATTGCACTGATGGTTTTTGAGGGAGTAGGTGATAGCTCACTAATGTTCAAATTTGCTGCTTTATCTTTCAGAGCTGTTGAGTCCCAGAGTGAGGGACAATGTGCCCCAGTGGAGTCCCTGTGGCGGCGTTACAGTGAATTTGAGCTGTTGAGGAATTATTTGTCAGTTACCTACCCACATATTGTTGTTCCACCTTTACCAGAAAAAAGGGTAAGGAAACCGAAACTGTGGCTTGCTTTGTTTAGTTTGTTTTTTAATTTACTGTTGACACTCTTCTGTTTAACTAGGCTGACTTTGTTTGGCATAAGCTATCAGCAGATAATATGGATCCAGATTTTGTGGAAAGAAGAAGAATTGGTCTGGAAAACTTCTTGTTACGTGTGGCTTCACATCCTGTTCTTTGCCAAGACAAAATCTTTTATGCATTTTTAATGCAGGTATAGTAAAGTTATTTCTACATACATTATTTAGTGATTATTTAATTAAGATAATGTCCTTTTGATATTTTCTATTGACCCATAACTTGTTCTGTGTCAGGAGGAAAAATAATGTGAATAAACTTGAGCTGGAAAAGGCTTGTCCAGCTAAAAGCTTCTTGGGAGCAGCCTGCAGTTGTACAGTTGACCTTTTAATCTACCTTGTGACTTTTTTCCAGTCAAGTTGTAAGGCTCCTGAGAGAGAATTTCTACCTCTTTTGAACAGCCTCTTGAGAACTTAATGCATGCTGGTTGGGAGCTCTTCCACAGGACTAAAGCTGAACTAGTTTCTGTGCTATAGTGCTGACTCCAGGGAAAGCACTGGCTTCCAGTTGGCTCTTTGGATATCCATGGTTTCTTTAGCCTTGTGGTTTGGATCATGATCCGTTCATGTGTCATGGTCCAAAACCACTACAATACATTGTCATGAAAGTTGTGGTCCAATTATCAGCTTAAGTATTTAATTCTGCAGCTTTCAGCTTTAGGAGATGTTGGATAGTTCTTTTTTCTGTGCTTTGGTGAGAGATTTCCAAATACTGGACCGAACAGCTACATTTGCCACAGTAGAGTATGTGGGTGAAGCAATGTATGGGAGCTGAAAACAGTGGAAAACTGAGCCAGGTGATGGCATGTGCTCTGCAAACTGTTGTCACCTGTATGCTCTCTGCCTTGAGCTGCAAAATCTGTGGAAATGATGGTAATCTCAGAGGCAAAATGTGTTAGCTACTCTTTAGACAAAGCAGTGTGGCTCCTGCTCCCAGCTGATAGATTGAGGTAATTGAGAAGAGAGTTTTTGAGGGGAGATTAATATGTAAGCACAACATAATTGGTTATTCTTAACCCAGATTCTTGAAAAGACATGGGGAGGGTAACTGAGGCAGAATCCAGGCATACTGGAGAAGCTCCTTTGATATAGGCTCTCATAGGGACTTAGCAAAAACTGCATCATTCTTAAATCACTCTAACTGAACATTCTCCTCTTGTATTTTTAGGAAGGTGGATGGAAAGAAATGGTGAATGAGACTGGATTTCAGTTGAAGGTAATTACTGTAATTGTTTGTCTCATGATTGCTGTGACACAGATATATTCCAGTAAACATGTTTTAGGCTGTTTATGAAAGGATGTTTGCTGTAAGAATGAGTTGAAGGCATTGGTTTATGAATACTTGTTATTACAAAAATCAGTGATGTTCTTGGCATGTGATAGGTAGGGTTGCAGTTAAGTTCTCTAGCAGGCTTGTTATGTGCCTATGTAGTTCTGCTGGTAATGTAGAAGTATGATCCTTATAGGCTCCAAAAGTAATGAACCTGAGGCCACAGCAATGGGTTTTTGTGTTTTCTGTTTAGTTTAGCATTTTTAAAGGTGGGTGTCAGATTTAGTCTGGTAAGAGGTGCAAGGTGTCAAAAAAAAGTAAGCAAAGAGGTCTGAATTGTAGGACTTCTTTGCAAGGAGCATTTGGTGAAAGGGACTAAGACAGATGGATTTGGTGCCCCTTAACTGTTTAACAGAATGTGTCTTGAAGTAATACTATCCTCATTGACATCAGCGAGTTCATGGCTGGGTAAACTGGTGGAAGACTTGCAGGAATAAATGATCTGAGGTCATGTGTCTGTACAGGTCAAGAATCTGAGAAGCTGATAGGTTGCTGGGCTGTGTCTGGGAGAATTGCTATATGGGGACAAATACTGAGCTTTTTGTTTCATTGTAATATGATCTGCTCTTATGAAATCACAGTTGAAAACTAGGTGGATTAAGAAGAATTATTCTAAATAGTGAGAGCTAAAGAAAATCCCTGGTGCTCTTATCCTGAGTGTCCAAGGGGCTTTAATACTGACACTTACTGTTGATAACTTAAGTTGACAATAATTCTCTTCCATCACAGCTGGGTTTGCATACTACTGGTATTCATAATGCAGGCAGTGTCAAGCTCTGAAGCTGCATACACTCGTAGGAGTTCAGAAAGCTGTACTGGCAGGGTATGTTCAGGAGAGCACACAGTGATATGTTTATGGAAGAAAACTCACAGCAGCATGCTGGGAATATTTGCCTCCCTGAAACCACATTGTAGATTAAATGAGAGATGAGCAAGTCTTGTTTTCCCTCTAGATTTGATTGTGTATATTTTCCCTTTTACTACTCCAGTTTCCTTAGGAAAGAAAAATAACTTTTTAAAAAGCCTGGTAAAAAGAGTCTTCCCTTTATTCTACATCTGAAGTATAAACTCTCAATATTTAGCACTAAGTGGAAGGAAAACCTCTCTTCAGTGCATGTTTTAGACTGGAATGAAACCATTTGTTTATGTTTCTGCTGCCTCTGCTGCATTTAAGCAGGATGTGTTCTTTGTCTGAGAGGGTTTGAACTCTTTAACTAAACTTTAAATTAGGTATTAATGCAGTATAGCATGCTATAGCTGAACGTTGATTTTGGAGACTTTGTTTATTCTGCCAGCTGTATCATTAAATCATGCCTTTCCTCCCTCCCAACCCCAGCACTTAATTTTTAAGGGATTTTTAATTTAAGGGACTTGTCACTTGGGATTTTAACCCTTCCTGTAGGAAAGAGAAAATTCCCATCTCTCTTTAGTTTACATAAATGATTATAGAATCATAGTAGGCATTAACTCTCTGAAAACTCATCAGCTGTACCTCATTTGGTGGGTGGTTCATCTCTAAAATGCTTTTGCATGTTACACTTAAATCAGTTTTAAGACTGGATACTTGTTTCTCTAGAAGCCTAACTCTGGTGTAAATGCTCAGAAGTGGTATGTGAGTTACTGTGCTGCAACTGGCAAAAAGAAAATAGCCCTACTGAGATGGCTGAGCATTTCAGGATTGTGCTGCCTGCCTGACAGTGCTTGTATGAACTTACTGAGCTCTTCCTTCAGAGCACTACATGTTCTTGTGACAAAAGACAAAATCTTGCCCTGTAACTGTAGGGTAGGAAGTTGTCCTTTCCAATTGTGAAGCTGTTGGATGTGCCTGCTGTTTCGACATAAATACAGGGTTTTAGAGGGAAGAACTCAGGTAATGTTCAGAGGGAAGAACTCTGGTAATGTGTGTGTATGTAGGTGATTGTACTGTGAGAGGATATGTGGGGAGTACCTGCAGATGTGTGTGAACAGCCCAAAAGTAACTGGCTTGTGTATTGATTTGCTGGGGTATGGCAGTGGAGATCCAAGATCATACAAGCCTCAGAAATGCTCTGAATAAGCATAAAGGCTGGGACTTGAAGCTACTGCAGTGTTTTTTGTTCCTTGTGCTATTTGGGACATGCTTCCCCATGCTGCCTTGTCTCCCCTTTGCAAGATATTCTTAAATGTCACGTGCAGTGGTGAGAACAAAGCTGCTTTCTCCCAGTGTCAGTCAGTCTTACTCTGGAGGGTTTTGTTCCCTTACCTTTCAGTTTGTGGATTATACTTTGTTTTGGTGGTTTGGTCATTGGAAGAGCAGCTAAAGTTAACCTGACTCTGCCACCAGTCCACCACTAAACCATGTCCCTGAGTGCCACATCAACATATCTTTTAAACACATCAAGGGATGGTGACTCCATCACTTCTGTGGGCAGCCTGATCCTGTGTTTGACAATCCTTTTGGTAAAGAAATTTTTCCTAGCATCCAGTCTAAACTTCCCCTGAAGCAACTTGAGGCTGGTTCCTCTTGTCTTACTGCTTGTTATGTGGGAGAAGAGACCAACCTTCACCTCACTACAACCTCCTTTCAGATAATTGTGGGGAGCAATAAGGTTTCCCCTGAGCCTCCTTTTCTCTAGGCTATGTGTGGGGTATCTTCTGCTCAGCCCAAATATAGTGGGAGGTGAAACAGTCTCAGACTGTGCCTGTTTTATCTGTAGAGGCTATTACAAGGCCTCTAAAGGATGAACTCTGTTCTTGTTTTGGGAAGACACTGTGTTCTCTTCACTGACACATTCAAAATAGCTCTTCAAGCTCTGACTTTTCTGAAACAGGGCACAAAATATTCTTTTGTCATATACCAGCACTAACAAGTACTGCTGAAGTAACTTACTGCTTGCAGCTGTGGCACAGCCTGCTAGCTAAAGGAGTACACTATGGGAAATCTATACACCTTGCAAGGTGTGCTGATTTATTTTCCTTTTACTGAAAAGAAGGATGTTTTGGTCAGAAATAAACTCCAGCCATTTACTCACTATTGGCGTTTTTCTTTAGTATAGATGAGCCCTGAGTGGGCTTTTTGTAAAATGCATTGTAGGAATGAAGAGTTGTAGTGATGTGGACCTCATGGATGAGACTGGGATCTCTCATCTGTGTTTGTCTCTTCTTAGGAGTAAATTCTCATTGTGCAGTTTAATATTCAATAAACTGGGAAAAAAAGCCTCCATCTCCTTAGAAATGTTCAATACCACTGTTGCAGTAATTGGTAAACTAACATCTCAAAAATTAAAGCAATTACCTTTTTAATTAGGTATTGAATTTTATTCTGTAGAGATTTATATATGCTCTACTATAGAGAAGAACATTGCATTAAAAAGGGCTCTATTCTGATATACAAATTACATATTTTCTGTAAAGCAAGTAATAAAAAGTAAGGGAACAACATATATAAGATTTTGATTTCACTGGGGAACTGTTCCTGGTAATAAAGAGCATATAGAGGTCACTCTACCACTGGTTTTATTTGGTTTGAGAAATATAAAATAGCTTGTCCATATGGTCTTAAGTTACCTAATTGCTTCATCTAAAAAGAATGTGAGGTTGTGTATCTGAACTCCTTGGTTTGTGCAACATTTTAAGAAGGGACTATTTTTGTGGGACTTGGTTTATACCAGCTTTATTTTAGTGGTTACTGTTTACATCATATTCACAAAAATAGCATAGTTTTTTGACTTTTTAATAAAAGTATCTGACATTCAGGGCAGCTGGTGTCAACTTGTTCAATGTCTGAAGATTTAAATATGCCATGAAGGCAGGACGTTTTTCTAATGGTGCTGCCAGAAGACTGAGATTTTTTTGTCACTGGAATTTAATTGCATTAAATTAACAAAGCTTTTTTTCCCCTTTTTCAGGCAGATTCCAGATTAAAAGCTCTTAATGCAACATTCAGAGTGAAAAACCCAGACAAGTAAGATTCCACATCCTTCTTCCCTCCCTTTCCTTTTTCAGTTACAACTATAACTTCAGGTGACAGAATATTCTATCTCTTTACTATAAATTCAGAAAAGAAAAATTATCTTTCTGCACTTCAAATCTTAACAGAAGCCCAGTAAAGAGGTAGTGTGAAAAGATTTGATAAATCCTGCCTCCAGAAGCAGGAAGCATTCAGAAAAATTCCATCACTTTATGTAAAACAAGTATTTCATTTTAGCTAGACTAAAATGAAGGGACAAAAAGCCCCCCAAGCCAGACTCCGAAAAAGAACTTCTTAATATTTGTTTTCAAAAAATCTTTTCAAGCATGAACAGAGTACAAATTGATAGTAGGTCTTTCCAGAAGTCTGCTGGTGTACAGCTCTGGCTGCACACACCCTGGTGTTGCAGTTCATAGTTCTTTCCAAGCTGCCAATTTTCACAGGTGCTTTTGGAAGTCCAGAGGTCAGTTCAGCTCTGTTGCAGTTTACAGAACTCTGGGACAGGCGCTAGAGAAATCTGCTGGATGGAAAAACTGCTCAGAATTGTCAGTGTATATAGTGGGAGGTTCATCACACCCTTGGTGATGTGGGAAGGGTAAAATGGGAGCTTCTACTTCTGCAGTAGTTTAGAAGCATCAATGTGCAGTGATGGGGCCAAGAGATGTTGCTGTTTGCCATCCACAGGCCATGGAGACTGGTGCAAAGCCCTTCTGGGTGCACTTGCTGTCCAGCAGTGGCACCAGGAGATGCTCCTTGGGGTGCCTGACTGCTTTCTGTTGTCTGTTCCATAGGATCTGTGGGTATTGTGTTAAGGATGTTAGAGGGTACATACTTCTCTGAACCTCTTCATAGACTTAACCTGTGAATTGGTTCAGTCCCTCCTTTTTTGTTGTGCTTGTTTTTAGGGCCTTCTGTGGCAGCCAGGAAGCTTTTAGCCAGGGCTTAGTATAAAGGATAACATTCATGAATGAGATTGGAAGACAGCAATTCTCTGTATCTGCAGGTGAAAATGGTCCCTTGTTTGAATGCTTCATCCTCAGTCATCTTCCTCTGTGGCCAGTAGGAGTTATCTTTTCCTGCTCTCACAGCAGGTAAACTGCCAGAAGTCTGACTGTAGGCACAGGTGGGCAAGACTCTTTAAGGAGCATCCTTGTTATCTTTTGAGGTAACAATGTTTCAGAAAGTAAGCTGTTGTGAGAAGTAGCTTGTTAAAAAGCAGGAAAAGGGTTAATACAAGGAAAACATGAGGAAAGGGCTTGTAACAAAAACAGTCCTTGTGTGTGCCTTAGTAGAGCCTTCGCAGCACTAGAGAGATGGCACATGTTTTCTGTTGTATTCTGCCAACTACCTAACTTCCAAATTGCACTTGGGGATACAAATTGTTTAATAAATAACTGATGAGCAGCAGTTGTTGTTTGCCTTTTGCTGTAGCATGTGTGGCTCTAACAGGAGGCTCAGTCCCTTGCTCTGCCCCGCACACTCGTGCTTGAGCTGCCTGGAATGTGATGCCTGGCCCCTCTGCTTTACCTTTGGTGCTTTTGTGTGGCTGGCTGGTGAAGTGGTTCAGCAAGCTCACCTTGCTGAAACAAAAGGTGTGACTGCTGTGTGCAGTGTAGGCTTTCAGACTCCTGGGCCAGGAGAGGTTCAGGTGAGGAATAGCTGCAGCTCCCAGCTGGGATTGCCATGGAGCTGCACCCTTCAGCTTGACAACGTGGGGAGTTTCCTGCAGCTGAAACAAGGCTGCTCTGAGAGGTCAAACGTAGACTGGAAACGAAACCTTGTCCTGTGGGAAGCAATTTATAGTTTCAGTGGTGGAATTAAATGGTGATAAAAATATGATATTCTGGTATTCAGAGGTAAATTTGTATCTGCTGCAGACCTCTCTGATTTGGCCTCATGGCACTCATCCTTTCTTTCTCTCTCTGGGCTTTAATCAAAACCATAGCTTTTGGTTTTGGTGGAGGATTTCTTTAGAAAATACTAAAGCCTTTCCTAAGGCAGGCTTTTTTTTTTTTTTGTTTAGTAACTCTGTTTTCTCTTTTTTTTTTTTTTTGTCTGACTATTCAGACAAGTGGCTTGTTTTTTGGTGAACAATTCTGTTCTTGTAGTATCTCTCTTCACAAAACAAGACAATGGCACTGCCTGCCCTGATGCAGGGAGGATTACTGTGGAATAAAATGCACAAAGTAAATAACTTACACTGAAATGCTGTCTACTGTAAAGGAATTTTTGTTCTTTGCCAGTATCATAAAAGATATTTTTGAGGGACCTGCTGGTGTTCCTTCACCAATGTGACCCAATCAGTTCTTCATCTGTGTCTCAAGTTCTATTTAATAGCTCAGTTAAGTATCTAGACTGTTGTTGATGTTGCAGAACCAGTAAAACCAAGTGAAATGTGCTAGTTAAAGCCTCAGTTACTCGTGCCAGAACTATATCTTGTTTCACACTTCTGCTGTTAGGATACACTGGAAAGTAAACATCCCTTTGTGTGCCTCACTGAGCTCTGTTTGGAAATCACTTTACAATTAGGGAACTTTATTTTTTTTTCACATGAGCAATGAGTAGGACTTAAGCAAATACTTGAAAAATAAACTTTTGATCTGCAACACCATCAGTCTGTTAAAAACAGTTTTTCCTGAAAATTATATTTGTAAAATTTTCAACCTTCACAGAAGGCTGGGAAAAAAAATAGAAGCACTTTGGTTTATGCTTTTATGAGACAAAATAGAAGAGAGCTTGATTCTGAATTAGTAATTTTTCATTTTTTTTTAATTGAGGAAGAATTGATCTGAGAGAAGATACATTGCTGCTGGAGGCCAGAATACTGAAAGTCCTCCTAGGTTCCTGCCTCTTGCCTTCAGGGAGTACAGCATTCCTAAAAGTTTTCTTGTGGCAAAACAGGATAAATAAAACTTTCCATTATAAATTTCTGGAGTGGAAAGGGGAGTCTTCCTGAGCTGCAGTCATGCTTTTTAATCTTTTGTTTTTAGTTCAATTATTTCAAATATCTTCACTGTACGTGTCTGCAGCTGTCTGACATGCAGCCCTGCTGCATATTTTATTAAGTGTAAACTGAAAAGATTGCTCTCTAAATCCCACTGTGCAGATCAGTGACTACATTTCTTTTTCCCCATTCAGTTTCTCTGCTAACTTTTAAATCTTTTTATGTACTTTAACCCTGCATGTGTCATAATACTATAAAAAATGCTTCTTGGAAATAAAGAATATTAGAAGTCATAATAAAGCTTTTACTTCCTGAATGTAAGGATGGGAATATTTTAGGGGAAGACTTCCTAGCAGGGGAGGAAGAGGTGTTAAATGAAAACCCCTGGAATTTCATACTTGGTCACCCAAAACAAGTGACCCAACTCATTTCAGTAGGACCTCTTGGGTACAAACTATTCTGAAATACAAAGCCTGACTGTGTGCCTGTGGTGGTAGGAGGGATGAAGTTTTCTTTGTTTTTGAACATTAACTTGGAACACTAATCTCAGTCTCCCATTCCTTAATTCTAGTTGTATTCTTCTGTGTTTATTTTCAGATAATTGTTTAGTAATTTAGGTAAAGCTGTTTCTGGCTTCCCATCTGGATGAAATAAATGCATTGTTGTGTACCAAAGTAGGTCATGAGTTAGACTTGTGTGTAGTAGGCAGGGTTTATGTGTACACAAGAGGCTGTTGCTGTGGTTTAATTGGTTACCTGTCACTAGCAAAGCTGTGGCAAACTATTTGCCTTTGTTATTAGCAGGAGCTCAAGGTATCAGCTTAAATTTCCTCTGAAGCTAATTGGGCTGGCTGATAAAATTCTCTTCTCCAGAAGTGACAAGCCAGCAGTGTGCACATCTCATTTGCAATGGCTTCCCTGTCTGGTACCTTGTTGAGATGTAGTGATTTGATGGCCTTCAGCCGGGCTCCTGTGCAGGTACAAGTCTCAATAGGATTTCATGTGTTGCAGTTACTGTACAGATTAGCCTTAGGGGAAATGTAATTGTGAATGCTTCCTTGAAGCCCTGAAAAGCTGTGCCCAAAACTGGATAGAGGCAGCTTGAAAGTAAAGTATCTTTGTCAGGTCAGAAAGGTAAACATGCTTTTATTCTAAACAGGCTATTATTAAATGTAAATCTACTGCAGCATAGACGTATACTTCAGCAGATTTTGGCTTTGTATTTGTTTGAAGCTTTCCTATTCACTAACCTTTGGTTTATAAATCCCATAAAAAAAACCCTAACAACAAAACAGCGATGTAACAACTTCAGCTAACTACTCTTATTTCATAAAATTTTATCTCCTAATTCGATCTGAGCATTCAACATTTGCATTTAAAAAACCAGCAGTCGTGCAAGTGTTGGGATGTTTGTTCACTTTAGGGAAATTAAACTCAGCAGTCACTTCTTTAGGAGTCTTCAGCTAATTCCACTCCAACACAGTGCAGGCTCTGGGCTGGCTGCAGGGTTGTGGCTGTGTTGTGCATGTTGTGAAAGCTGCTTTCATGATGGCTAATGATGTACTATCTGCTTCCTGCTCCCAGGAGATTTACTGAGCTCAAACACTACAGCGATGAACTGCAGTCTGTCATATCACACCTTCTGCGAGTCAGAGCTGTAAGTATTTCCCATGTGTGTCGTGACAAATAGTATGATTTATTTATAAGGCACTATTTCTTGTTTAGTCAAGAGAAGCGGTGTATGTGTTCTAGAATAAGGGCAGATTTGCCTGAGGGAGTCTGTCTCCAGAGTGTGGAGCAGGAGACAGCAAGAGGTGAGGGCCCTGACTTTGTACAGTTTTGGGAGGGGGAAGGAGTTCCAGATATGCTGGTTGGGTCTGACAGTGCATGTTACTAATCTGCCCTGTCCTGTGATGGTCACACATTGCAGGGAGGTATTTTATAGAGGATTGAGGAGTCTGCTTGTCTCTACTCAGCAGACAAGTTGCTTTTGCTGGATGTTTGGTTTGGGAAGGGCCTCGAATTTTTCATTTCTGGTCAGACATGTAATACATTGTTTCCCTGAGCTTGTAGTATGAATCCTTTTTGCTTCCCAGTATGTGTTTTCTTTTTTTTGGCTCATTCATTGATCTGCAATGAATAATAGTCTTTCTAATGATGACAACAATTATGTAGTGCATTAAGACTCTGTGGGTTGAGAGTGGAAGGTTGCTATGTTTTTAAGACACAAGAAGGAAATAGGAAATTACAATTCCAATAATGAGAACATGATACTTCTTTTTAGTGTGTTCAACAGGGATTAAGTTTTCAGTGGACCTGTGTGGCAGAGAGGACAATAATAGATTGCTCTGCCAGACTCAGGTTCTTGAGAGAATGAAACACTCTCAAGAGTGGTGCTCTGCAGACAGTCCTGTTTTCTCAGGGTTGTGTGTGAGATCTGTTGGGCAATTTGTTTATGTTTCCTCTTTCCTGCTGCTGTGACAGACATAATAATAGCAATGGTAGCTCTTGCAGAGCTTCACTCTCATTCATTGGTAAATCACGATTCCAAGGGCATTATCTGGATTACAACTACACACTTCAGAGTGTACACGTGTCTTTTCTTCTGAGGTTTTGCCAGCATTGTAGTGCTGGCTGCAGCAGGTACTGGCATTCCAAACAGCTGAAATGACCTCTAGCTCAAGCAATGAGTTCTGCAATGGATCTCATTTCCTTTCCCTCAGTTCACTCAGCTGGGTGGAAAAATCAAGTCACTTGTTAGAATTTTACTGAAGGTTTCCCTACAGTATTGATGTCAAGATGGACTGCTGACTTACGTCTATAAATTAAATAAACAACTGTGTGCATAAATTTGGCATTATTCAGATAAAGAATGCCTTATATTTGGTTATCAAAAACTGAAAGGAACTTGATTATGGTCTCTACAGACATATCCTATCAATGAGCAGTTCCAAAGATAGATTTGAAATGCTGCTTTTCAACACAGCCTTGATTGTGACTTCAGTCTTCCAGGACTTAATGCTGTTTTGTTTTGTTTTGTTTTCTTTTGGTAGTGGCTTATGTTAGATTTATGCCTAATCTTGTTTACCTGTGTAAGAACATTAGGGCTTTAGCTTGGGGTATGTATTGGGTTTTCACAAAGCAATTGCACTTTATGTTGATGGCCAAAACTGTCTCTAAAATGTTTTAGAGGGTAGCAGACCGGCTTTATGGTGTCTATAAAGTCCATGGCAACTATGGAAGAGTATTCAGGTAAGAATTCATCCAGTTTTTAAATACGTACCTAGTTATGGGGAGAGAGAAAGGAATTTCTTTATTATGTTGTTACGCTTCTGAAAAATATGTCTGAAACATTTAATTGTCTATCTTGAAAAACTCTATTGCAGTGCTAGAGAGATTTCTGTGCTGCATGCAGAGATCTCCAGATCTGCTGAGCTTAGTCTCTAGTGGAAGACTGCAGCTTTTTGCTTTGTGTACCAGACCTTTGGGCCTTCTGCTGCTGCGTTGGCGTTTTGTTTCTTCAGAAAGTAACTCACTATTCTTCATGCAGTTGTCTCTGAATAAGCTTCTAGGTTCATAAAAATCAACAATTATATCTTTCCAATTTAAGTAGCTTTTAGAAGTGAATTTGCCAATCTTTTTTTTTTTACTTATATGAGGGAATTGTATGCTCAAGTTTTCCATCTCACTGGAGAATTCAAGAATCTAAACTTCTGGTTAAGGGAAACCTCCTGCTTCTACACACTGTTCAAGTGCTAAATTTAATTCTCTGGGTTAATGGATTGCAGATGTCTTTCTCATTGGGGGTTTTAAAATGAAATTAGGTGTAGTTCTGTAATAACATGAAGGCAAACAAATATCAACATCAGCAGAGTGGAATGTTTATGAAAAAGTGAAGGACAGAATAGATGCATTACACATAAATTATGCCATATATAAGCAGAACCTCTTTTTTCCTTGTAAAAAGAGTTGTGGGTGTAATTCTTGTAACTAAGAACTCTTGAAAGGTTTCTCAAAGCTGAGAACACAATTAGAATGGCAGAATACATACCAGGATGTCCAGAACAAGTCTCTTGCTATCTTTTTTGTAGCTCTGTTTCTTTCTTTATCTAAATAATATCTCTAATGTAAATAGGTAGTTGAGACAATTGCAAGTTGGATTTTTTTTTTTTAATGAATGGAACTTAACAGGAGTCTAGTATGAAAACGTAAAGCTACATACATCAAATAGTTTCAGGAAAAGTAAAATGCTTACAAAAGTCAAATCCCACCCTTTGGTTTTTGGAATGAGAGGCTTCTATCTTCTATCCTGTAAGTGTGGAAAGCTTAGTATATTCTTGTTGAGCCCAAAATGTATTTCAGAAAGTTCACCATTGTCATTGTCCTTTGTCCCATTTATATTAAGTGCTTGGTGGATTGGTTTTGTTTGTTTGATTTTGTTTTAAATTGAGTTTCAGCAATTTAAACAAGATTATGCTCAAAGTAACGATATTTGTGACAATGAGTTTAAGGACAATTGTTTTACAGAGTGCCATAAATGGCCTTGTCATGTTGTCAGTGCTGTTCCTTAAAGAAAAAATCCAGTTTGACCAAGTGTAACTTTGAGGCAGTTTCCATTCAGGTGTCACCTGGAAAGAAACTATATACAGGATGCAGCTTATTAACTTCCTTACCCTTCATGTGTGATGTTGTTTCTCATTTGTTTTTCCTACAGTGAGTGGAGTGCAATAGAGAAGGAGATGGGGGATGGGTTGCAGAGTGCTGGCCACCACATGGATGTGTAAGTACTGACTGAATATCTGATAGTTTGATGTAAGCCAGATGTGGAACTCTCCCTCTTTCCTCTCTTTTCCCTCAATCCCCAAGTACATATGAGCACCAAGAAAGTTGGGGCTGCGTTGTTTTTAGATATACAGTGTTTCTGTGCCCTGGATGCAGGCACAATTTTAGCATCCATATACTGTATTAAGTAGCTCAAAAAGCCTCAGGAGAACCAGAGGGATTTCTTTTTTTATTATTATTTTGAAATCGTAGAAGTGTTTGGAATCCTTCCAGTTTTTCTTTTAAGCTACTATGCCAGAAACTGGTGGAATACAGCTTTAATATACTGCAGACCTGATGAGATCCATTTGGTTTTGATAGCAGCATTTTGTACCATGCAGTAGATGGTACACAGATTTGGACTTAATTACAGGGAGTTAAGAAATTTAATTAATCGGAACCAAAACTCCAGTGGATTCTTGAAACATCTACTGACTGAATATAATAAAGTAAAGAACCCTCTCTCTGCATCTTTAGAGTCATTTGGCAGAGTATGTGAAGCCTTCAAAATAAGAGTCTAGCACTTGGGAGTGCTCACAGAAGTGGTGTTCAAAGCTCATGGCTTCTGCTTTTCAGGTAGTCACATATAGCAAGTGAAACAGCATTTTTTACCACTCTGATTCCTCTTCTGTAGTCCCACACAGCAGATAAGTAACAACTCCAGCAAGAGATGGAAGGTGATTGACACTTCATGCAATATTTTTACGGATAAGGTCTAATTCCTGTGGAAATAAAGTTCTCAGGTTTAGTTTATAGGGCAGATTTACTAATGTACTACTTCCTGAGTGTTATTGGTGGTGTCAGGTTAACAGGTTGATTGTTACTGGCCTTGCCAAGTGGAAGGGTTGGAAGAGCCATGCCCTCAGCTTCTCTAGAGTAATTCTGCTTTTATCAAATCTTTAAGAATTGGACCACTTCTGAATAATTTATTCACAGTTCTGTGTTTTGTCTAATGGGGTCGTTTCCATCCAAGAAAAGCTGTAATATTTTCAAAGCAGAGGGCTCTGGTGAGATTAAAGCAGTGGAGAAAGCGTTCTGCTTTCAGAAGAAAAATCATTGAAGTAGGGGTGGAATACAGTGTTAAGCACCTACTTCAGTAGGCAGGAATTGAAGAGATATAGTGGAGTTAAGGAATCACACAGAGGTTTTCAGATACACCACACCAAAATGTCAAACACCTGGAAATGCATAACCAATTAAAAGAAGCTTGTCTCACTTGTCAGTCAGGAGACTGAACCCTCTCACACGTCCATAATGTTTAATATTTTTGTCTGTAACACAGGACTAAAGATCCAGAGTAATGGCAGTGGGTAACTGCTATTCTGGGTAATTTTACTCACTACATAAAGTCTGAGGTAGCTTTCGTTGTCTGTCATCTCCTCTGCTCTGGCACTCTTGTATGACAGTAATCCCTTAGTGATGACAATCAAGCAAGAAGCAGCAGTTGTGAGGTTCAGGAGCTCATTCAGTGACCTGTGTGGTCTCCTAGCAGTGAGGTTCATATCTATGATCTCCTTAAAGTATAACTTACCAGTTCAGTTACCATTCCCATAACATCAGGCAGGAATTTATTGCAACAAAAAGCTACTTCTAAAAGGTTGCCTAAGATAGATGTTAAACTTCAAAACTAGTTTAATTATTCTCTTTCTGCCTCATCTGCTGTAGTCTTCACTAGATGTTTATTTAAACTTTTGAGTTGTTATTGGTTAGTATGATCTACAACTGCTGAAAGTTTGGAGAAGACACCCCAGAGCTTCTCTGGGTGTGTGCTTTATTACAGGATGAGGCTTGCTAAAGTGACAGAGTATGCTGAGAAAGTTGGAGTGAAAGGCTATAACTAGCATTTAAAAGATGAAAGAAGAAAATACCAGACCTTTGACTTCTGTCCTTTATTCCATTAATGAGTGACCCTTTATCTCTGTATCAACCAGACTGTCATTATATATTGAACCAGTCTAAACTAAAACAAGGGTTTAGTTGACAGCTTACACAAAGAATGAGACCATATCAGGTGCCTTTAGAACTCATTGCAATGTTTCTCCTCAACACTTCCTCTACTTTGCCTAAGTTTAGGCAGTCAGAAATGTAGCTTGTCTTATTACATTTTTTCCCCCCCCAATCAAACATTATAAAAACCTGTCTAGGTATGGTAGGATTTTGTTTGGTGAGATTTTTGGGTTATTTGTTTTTGAGGTTCTTTTCTGAGAGTTGATCTGCAACAGATGAGTGCTAGCACTGCTCTAAACTTAGATCTTACTTGAAAATGAAATGTGGTCCATCTGCTGCCCTCAGAAATCTAACCACTATACTAAAATTATTGCACTGCAGAACTTAAAATAGGGTAAGCCATTTATGACCTGTGTGGCTGCAGGATTTTTTCAGAACAAGTGTATTTTTCCACACTTTTGACTTATTCCTTTTTTTGATTCATGATATGAATTCCTGTTCTCCCGGTTTTTTAATCCCTTCTACTTAAACTGGTCTGTTGTTGCTGGCCACTTCATATATTATATTTATTCATCACTAAGAGCCTTGGTAGGGCTTCTCCTGTATGTGTCATATCTTTGATTTCACAGAGCATCAAAACAACTCATCATACTTGCAAACTTCCCAAATTCATGTTGCCGGTTCCCTTTCAGCTTGAGACTCTGCCACTTCTTCCACAGAGCAAACTACTGGAGAGGGAGAGGGAGAAAAGGAAAAATGCAAAGATTTTGCAAAATCTTGAAGGCCAAGAGATGCTATAATTAGCATTTGGGTCATGTGCTGGTTGCTAGAGAAGAATGGACGTATGCTCTCTTCAGAGAGCCTGCAGATGTGTGAGAGATTGGCACACAGCTGAGAATCCAGACTGAGTTAGCAGAATAGATGAAGGTATTTGTGTGGGATCTCATTCATCCTGGTTATCTCCAGTGGTACATGCTCTGAGTGCCAGGCTACAGAGGAATCTGATTTCTGTGGCTGTGCCAAGTGAGATGTGCAGTTACCTCTTAGCTATAGTCCTGTCCCTGCAAATCTGTCCAAGACAGTCACCTTGCTTAGCAAGAACCCAGTAAATACTGTCAAATAAGCAGTATCAACTAGAAAAATAAAGTGCTTTTTGCCATTTGTAGGAGACATCAGCCTAAATAACAAAACTCTTACTGAATACAAGAGCTGCAGCTTTGGTCCAAGCCCTTGTACTTCAGATTTCTTCCTAAAAAGGAGGGTGAAACTTTCTGTTGCTGTTAATTAATATGCCTGACTTACACAGCAGACAAAGCTGTAGACTTTGAAGGAGCTGAAGGGACATAATGTTGTGGTGTTCAGGGCACCCCTGTGACTTACCTTGTACTCAGGCTGAATAACAAGCCATGAAAGCAGCCTCTGCTTTTCAGAAGGTGTAATGTTCACATTCCTGGACCTTAATGCTTTAAGCCTTGAAGGATTTCCTTTGCACTGTATCTTTTTTTTTTTTGTCTTGGTGCTGCCTATTGACTGTCCATTGAAGAAAAGGAATGATGGGGTTTTTTCCTGTAAGAAAAGCTGTCTCATTTTCAGCAGGAGATTTGTGATAGGTTTTGTACTTGTCAAAAGATTCATTGTAGTAACAACCAAAAAAGCAGGCCCACAGCAATGTTGACATTAGCTGATTCAGAGTTTAGTTAAAAGCAAAGAAAAAAAACCCTTTTTGGAAGGGCTTTTTGCTGTTTGTCGTGGGTGTTTCTGTCAAACAGGTGTTCTCCCTTGTTACTGGATGTGTATCCTTAAAGGTTAAATTAATCAGCTTTACATTTAACTGTGGCTGTTTTTCACTAGATATGCAGCTTCTATTGATGACATACTGGAAGAAGAGGAGCACTATGCAGATCAGCTGAAGGAGTATCTCTTCTATGCAGAAGCACTGCGGTATGTACAGAATTCTGGAGCTCAGAAGGAAGCTGTAGTCCTTTTCTCTAATGTGATGTTGATGTTTAATTTAGTCTGGTATTCCCTTGTGTTCTCTGAGAAGGGGAAATTCCAGTGTTGAGAAGTCTCTATGTTCTTGTTTCTTATTCTGCTTACTTGTACTTGATTGCCATGTGAGTGGCAATACAAATTAGAACTGATCTGATCAGTTGTGAAAAGACAGACATGTTAAAATCTGTGTACTATGGAAGAAAATGCTCTTTATTCCTCTGGTTCCACTGTTCCCTTGGCTTTTGGTGTAACAGTGCCCCAATGTGCTGAAAGCTCCAGCTTTCAATTGCTCCAGCCATTATAAATTCCAGGAACTTTCAAAGTGCCCAGTATAATTTCCACCTGCTGCACAGTGTTGTGTGTTTAAATACCAACTTTTTTGTTGTTTTACGTTAGTCTTTGTCAAACAGTCACCCCCAACAAGCACGGACACAAAAGCAAATTGCTTTAAGCTGCAAGGCTGTGTCTGAAGCTGTTGTGCTTTGCAAGGGTGGGCTCTGACCCTCTTGGAGAGGTCCAGCAGAGAATTGGGTTGGTGAGTGTGAGGGCTGCTGTGTGGGAGCCTGGAGTGCTGGTAGCCTCTCCTGGGACACGAACGTGCATCCGGCTGTGGAGTACGGATGTAGCATCACCAGCCCACACAGGACTGGGAGTTACTGCAGGTGGTCAGAGGAAACTCCTCTTTTCCAGATGAAAGGCATTGTATGAGTCTAGAGGCAGTTTCTTGTTTCATTGTTGAAGAAGGAAAATGTGATGAATTTTATGGTTGATTGATTGATAGATTGCTGCTGTGACAGGAACCATCTCCAGGTATCTTTTGTCGAAGCTGTGATATTTCTGTAATGTATTTTGAATTAAACTGTTTTACAGTGGTGTCCTTAAGGAGGTGGTAGGGCTTGTATTGCTGAGTGTATCTTGGAATGAGTCTAAAAAGAGAAGCAGAATGCTGTTGTACCAAGAACTTTTGTTATACTTTGATCCAAACTTGCTTAACTATGGCATTTGCAGAGTTACGCAGTCTGTGATAGGGCTGTTGAATTTAGGCTAGATGAATAATTAGAAGTGCTTCCTGTCAAAAGCAAACAAAACATGATGCTATTTGTAAAGTGTAAATGGAGGGAAACATAGCAAAACAAAGTATTTCGTGACAGATCTTTTATTACTTACTTTTCAGGGCAGTTTGCAGGAAGCATGAACTAATGCAATATGATTTGGAAATGGCTGCACAGGACTTAACATCTAAGAAACAGCAGTGTGAGGAGCTGGCAACAGGAGTGAGTATTTTTCCACTTTCTTCTCCAAGATGCCTCTTTCTGAATTTATTTTTTACTTGAGCCAAGTTACTTAGAATGATATTTAAATGGCACCAGCATGCTGGCTGCTGCTTTTGAGAAGTGGTATCATATGAGCTGGAGACATGTGAGGTTTAAAGTAACTTGGTTCTTGGTGACATAAGCTGTTTGTGCCAAACTTCTTTTATTGAATACTGAGCAAGTAAAGGGTTGCAGTAAGTATGACTAGAGCAGGATAACAATCTATCTATAGACAACTCCATCCTAAAGATGAAAATGTTGGGAATTCTGAAAGACTTCCTTTGGGTCAGAAAGTGAGTGTTATTGATATGTTGTGTTAGTCAATTTTATATGGGAGATAACATTACCTAAAATATTATCTGAAAATGATAACTGACAGTTTTAGAGATTTTAATGATGCTCTTGGATCTGTTGATGTTCTCTATGGAATGCCTTTATGGCTTTTTTTCTCTTAGTTTCTTTCCTACTTCAGTAGGAAGTCTGCTCTGAAAGTTCTCCCTTGTCAGCCTTAAAGTGTTTGAACATCAAATTACCTCCTCCCCACTTTGCTTAGTCTAACCTGAGTCACCAGAGCTACTTATCAAATAATGAAATAGAAATTAAAGGAAAAAATCAGCCAAACAATAAGCACAAAAGCTTTCAATAAAAGTCACCTGATGTCTTGTGGCTGTGCTCAGGACATGCCAAACCTAGAGTATCCATGTTTTTTGTAGACTGTGAGAACCTTCTCCCTGAAGGGAATGACCAGCAAGCTCTTTGGGCAAGAAACCCCTGAGCAGAGGGAAGCCAAGATAAAGGTTCTAGAAGAGCAGATACAGGAAGGAGAAGAGCAACTGAAGTCTAAAAATCTGGAGGGCAGGTAAATGGTCTTGGCTGTTTCAAAGAAAACGCAGAGCTTGTCTTAGCAAAAGTCCTTGACTGGATGCTCTTGAAGGTGTTTGCATTTTATAAGTGTTTTTAATATATTCTTGGTGTTTATGAGCTGTCTATAAAAGCTCCTGTCAGCTGCAAGTTGTGAAATAAAGTGCAGTACATGCAGTGAGCTTCTGGTCTGAGTGTATGGCTTATGTAAAACCTGATGACTTTCCCAGTTACTGAGCCCACTCTAATGGCTGACTTGCATGCTTTTATGTTCCACTAGTAATATATTTAGCAGGTGGGCTTGGAGCTCTGCAGCTGAATAGGCTGAGACTCAAAGGCTGACTTCCTTCAAATACAGTGTTTAGTTTGGTTTATGTGTAAGGGTGCTGAGCCCATATTCTGCAATTTGTCATATGGGGGACACTTTACTCCTGTTTAAAAGAGATTAGAAGGTCTGGGGAGTTGTGTTTGGATAACTGCTTCTTGGTGCTCTAATGAAATTTTCTTCAGGTATGCAAAAATGAGAAATAGGAACTAACATTCTTAAAGCAATGTGATTTTGTCAAAGCATGTCTGTCATATAACACGAGGAGTAAATGTGGTATCTCCTGATATGTTAGCATTAGAGCTGGAGAGATAAGACTAGTTCATGAATAGTTCAAAACAACAAGACACTCAGAAAATGCAGTATCTTAATAATTTTGGCAGATGTATTGGAGATGTGCTTTTGTAGCTCTGGAAGTAATTTTCGAGTGAATGCTAGTCCAGCACAAATGAAAGTATGAATTACAGATATATGCCTCCATTTTAGTTAAAGAGACCTGACTACACATCACCAAACCAACAAAATTAATTTCTGAAGTGAATTGTCCAAGTTAAATTTGCATTGTAAATGTTTATTGTACTTGACTGTCTCACATCCTGACAAACAAGTGAGTTTTCACACTGAAGAGATGAAGATTCTGACTTGACAATTGAAAAAGAAATGTGCAGTGTTGTGTGCTGAATGTTGGCATAAAGATAATTAGTTACCCTAACAGAATCTGAAGGAAAAATTCTGGCTTAAGCTGGTTCTATGGCAGTGATGGCTCCTGGGAAAAAAACACCAAACCAAACAAACATCCTAATGTATCCTGGGAAACTCTTAAGTTAAAAACCTCAAAAAGAAGGTGGAGAACTAGGCAGTGGTGCCAGTTGTAAAATGAGGACACTGAGGGACTTGTAATATTTGCAGGACTTGATCTACTGACTGAAGGATGGAGCAGTCTGTCATACACAGGTTCTCTGCTGGGTGTCTAGAGCTGAGTGTGGAACATGTAAAACACTTCCTAACAGAAATCATGGCTTTACATTTCAGAGACTTTGTGAAAAGTGCCTGGGCTGACATTGAACGGTTTAAAGAGCAGAAGAATCATGATTTGAAGGAGGCACTTATAAGCTATGCTGTTATGCAGATTAGCATGTGCAAAAAGGTGAGTGGCTTGGGAAGGGCTGGCCCAGTGTATTTGTCCTGGCAGCAGGGGGGCAGATGCAGACTGTCAGCAATGGGAACATGGCAGTCACAGAAGATTGGAAGTCACTGCCATAAAACCTCCCACACAGCCCATCCTACTTGAACTCAGTGACATGTTAATGTTGAGATATACATAGATGGAAAATAGACAGTGTGGTCCAATTTCAATGTGGTCTCTGCCTTCTTCTGTGAAGTTCCTTTGTTTCTGTTGAAGAAAGTTGTGGATGAGGTTTGCAAATAGAGTGTATTCCCACCTATTGATTTTTAACTGTTCTTTTAAAAGGGAATTCAGGTTTGGACAAATGCAAAGGAATGCTTCAGCAAGATGTGACTATCTGGAAATGAATTCCTCCTCCAAGTGCCAGAGAACGGAAGCACAGTGTATAACACCAATGTTATATTGCTACATGACTTACATACAAATCATGAAATAAATGTAATTGTTAATAAAGGATGAAAAGGACATGTTGTTAAATGTTTAGCCCTGACTGCCACTTCTGTGGCATGTTTTATATGTGGTAGCAAATAATGCAGGGGTAAAAGAGTTACTGAAAACTACAACTCTGTATTGGGACAAAGGTATTGGGAAAGTTATCCCAGAAAGTATGAACTAAACTGTTCAGAGACTTGTGAAACACCACACTCAGTAATGTGTAGATCACTTCCAGATGCCCTTCTTTCCAACCCTTGCTGTTTAGAATTTCTAATGCTCAAGGGTGCTTTGGTTTTATAATGGGGCACACAGTTGTGTTCTCGAGGTCTACACCATAAGAGAAAAAAAATGAAATATTGTAATGCCTAGAGTTCATATTTAAATGCCTTTGCATGTCCATAGAGAAATATGTTTTTCCAGAGTTCAGGTTAAGCAGTCTCAAACTCCTGAGATGTTTGAAACTCTCTACAGTAGAGGTGTTGTACAGTGGTTTGATAACAATATTCTGCATTTACTGGTTCCCACTTCAGTTTTGATATGGGCATTGATTTCTTACTAAACTTCTTCCTGCAAGTAAAGGAGACTGGTGATCCAGCTGAGCAGAAAAACCAAAGTCAAAGCTGGTAAGAAGATGCAACTCTCTTTGGTTGTTTGGAACCTGTTTACACTTGGTGTGAATCTGGCCTGTGGCACCTGTAACTGAAGTGGTTTGGTTCTTAAACAAATAGTTCTTAATGAAGGTGCTGAAATAATAAACCTGGTGCAGCTTCTGTCATACTTCAGAGCAGTGATGTGCAGAACCCACAGTGAACCAAGGTGTCTGCTTGGCCCTTGTAATGATGTTTCAGTGTGTGTGAGTGTGTGTGTGTACGTGTGTATGTATATACACACCTGTATAACATGATTTCCAGTTACAGGATTTGCATTAAACGTTTCCAGTTATGAAAATCTCTTACCACTGTCTAATACTGGGCTTTTTCTACATCCTTACTGAAAGTTCCTGAAGTCTTGTGGAATTTGTCAGACTTGATTGCTAGTCCTGAAGGAAGCTTTGTAATAATCTGTTGAAAAGTGTATTTAATTATTTTGGATTATAACACTATTCAGATTTTTTTTTTAAGAGATACTCCAGAAAGTCCTTAAATGTTCTTTTGATAAAACTATCTAAATGTATTTACTGGTATGTCCCGTGTTATTTTGTGTCTTCAACTCTTCTATAAAACCATTGTAAAGAATGCACAGGTCTGGTGCACACTACAGCTTAAAACTCTGAAGTGAAGTGCTGGTACTCTGATAACCTGTATTGGCTTTTTCAAAGCATATGACAGTGACATGCCTGGCTGAGGGATGATGTTGGGCACAAAGAAGTCTCTTCTTTATCACCTGCAAGGGGGAACATTGTTCCGTTCAGAGGTTGCAGTGTCTGGTTCTGATACAGGCTGAAGGACTCTCACATTCCAAACCAAGAAGTTGCACACTTGATGTATTCAGTAAACCTTCTAAAAGAGTGGTGCCTTAAAACAATACCATGAGGCGCTCAGAGTAGGTATTTTTCATGCACTTTGATTTTTGGTAGATCTTTCTGGTGCCTCCTTCCACATGTCACTTGCTGTACAGCTCATTAAATGTATTAGTATGCCTTTTTTTTCCTTGCTAGTTGTACTAAAATTTAAGAAGGGAACAAAACAGTTCTTGTAAGTTTTGTGCCAAATAAGATAAATAAAATTACTCTTTGATATTTTTGTTATGTTGGTTTTTTTTTAAAAACCTCTGTCTTTCCTATTCTGAAAACTGCTGTTTAGTTTCCTGAAAGTGGTTCTTGTCCATCTTAACTCTTAAGTGGCCTCCAAATTTAGGTTTAAAATTTGGTGCTTCGTGCACAACTTCCCCTTTAGGTAGGAACATAGTGCTAAGGCCAAAATTAGATGCTTGCTACAAGTCAGCTGTCTGAATTTCATACGTGTCTCCATCTAGTTAAGAGAAGATGCTTTTGAAAACATTTTGCATCATTTGACAGAAATTATGTGAAAGGCAAATTAAGAGTAATTTCCAATAACTTTGTTTCTTTTACTTCTGTCTTTCCAGAAGAGCATTGCATGTGATCTGTGTGGTTGGGGGTCATAGAAAACTCTGGAGGTTTCCCCTTTTTTAGCTTTTCAACTTTCAAAGGTGACACCAGCCAGTTAATGGCTGTTTCCATGTGGGTAACAGAGCCCCTATGACAGACGTACATTTGCAAAGTGTGCATTTTTCCAGTTACAGTGTGGATTTGACTCCTGTAACTTGTTCCACTCTGCCAGTTACCTAGTAAACATCAAAAATTGATGCCTTGAGAATTATAGCAGGTAGGAAGAACATTTTAGCTTAATCTCAACAAAATGCTCGTATGTGAAAATGTTTACCTGCCTGGATCATTTCATTTTCTGATCCTGTTGCTTCTGTCCCAGGAAGCTTTGCTGGGTGGATCCTCACTGCTCATGGTATCTCTGACCTTCCCCATTCCTAGCAGGAGCTTGTCTTGTCAGTGCATTTTGGGTGCTACTGTTGTCTGTTCCTGAAATGTAGCAGGGGTGACGGAGCCAACTGCAATGGAAAGACAGAGTTTTATGAATGCTTTTTTAATGTATTATTTCAGTATCTGGCACATCAGCCCGTGTTATGTTAAGCTGGCAGCTGTGTGCAGGGACTGCCTTGGCAGGCACAGAGCAAATCTTGGAGCTGGAGCCACGCTGAGAGGCTTGCCTTGTGCAGGTGAGCCAGAGGAAAGTGTTGGCTGTGGCCAGCACACAGCAGAGCCAGCAGAGCAAGGCTGCAGTCCCAGAGCACTGCAGCTCAGGATATCTTCCTGTATCACTCTCCTACCACTGAAATTCCTTTGTTCATCTTGGTTCAAGAACTGAGAAACACTTTCTAAAGTTGCCTAAAGGATTACACAGAAGGAAGTTGTCTTAGTTCTGTATGCTCGTCACATAATGGCAGGGCAGGGCTCTAATCCACGTTTCCCTGTGCCTCCTGTTCTGCCCATCCCTGGTGCCTCTGTCTTGTGTTTGCCTGCAGAGCTCTGTGGGGAGGCACAACGTGTAATAAAAATCCTCACACAGGGCTGCTCTATAAATAATGCAGAAGAGAGGAAGCAAGTGGAATGGGAGCCGGGAAACTTGGAGCACAGGCCTTGGTGTGAAATCCAAGTACTTGTGTGTCACCAGTAAAAGCAGTCGCCTTCGTAAGCACAAGCAGTCCCTTTGCTGCTGCCATGAGTCCATGTCTGCTCCCGCCTGGCAGGCTCCCACCTGCATCCCCAGCAGGGCTGTGTCTCCTTGGGCAGGGGCACCTCCCTCAGGGTGTCCCTCTCGGTCTGTCTCCTGAGTGACCCCTGGCAGGGCAGGGCAGGGCGGAGAGCGCCGTGAGCTGCTCCCTCTGTGGCAGCCCCAGGGGCGGGCAGGGTGCTCACTGCAGCTGTGAGCAGAGGCTTGAAACGGGGTCACCTCTGTCCCCTGCACAATTGCACAGCCAGGAGTACCTCGGGCAGTCTGGAGAGCCTCAAGTTCCTGTTTGAGCAAAGGGTTGTGACCCTCTGGCTGCTGTGTTCTGGTGCTTCCCAGTGATACAGTGTTATGAAAAGGATTTTGTGATTCTCACTTTCTGAAGGGTCAAATGCAGAGGAGAAGCTTTTTGGTTTGGTTTTTTTTTTGTTTGTTTGTTGTTTTTTGGGTTTCTTTTGCTGGCTGCCTTTTGCTTGCTCTTGAACAGCTTACCCAGACTGGCCTTCCTAATGCTGTGTTTTCTTCAACAAGAGTCTTTGGTTGTAGAACAAATCTGAAACATGAAACAAAGACAAATCAGGAAGGATTTTGGATTGTTTTGGAAGAAAACAGCTTCAGTTAGTGGAAGTACAGAGTACTTGGAGATAAGGAGAGATGGTGCCATGCCCAGACAGGTAAATCTGCACATGAGGGCAGACAGGTTTTGAGGAGAGATACACAAGAGGGTGAGGAGGTAAGGAGACGAGGCAGGGAAGAAGGACAGCAGAGATGGGAGGGGTGATGGAACTGGAGAGGAGAACAGATGGAAAGCTTCTGTACCTGCAGGCTGGGCTGTGCAGGAAAGGGGAAAAACAGCTCTGTGAGGTTCTTGTTTTGGAAAAGACAAGAAAGTGAGGAAGATGAAAGCAGAAGGTAAGGAGGTTTCAAGAGGTGTCAAAGGCAGCTGTATAATACTAATGATAGTATAATGAATTATAATCTCTGAAACTTGTAGTGATGACTGTGGTCTTGAAGCTGAGTTCAACACTGATAATGGTGTGACATAGCTCAGAAGGAGAGGTTTAATTTTATCTAATGCTTTATATCTATATTTAATATGGTAGTTTTCACCTTTCTGAATAAATAAAACAGGAGAAGGAGCTTCAATCTTCAAAAACACAGCATAGGATTGGGCACCCCAATCCCATAAACACCAGCATAATCAAGCTTGGAATATGGGGGCCTGCTGTCTGATGCAGCTCTAAAAGAGGCCGCCCCAACAAGCCAGGGACTACAATTAATAAATAACTTCTTCATCCGTAGCAAACGTGTTCTGTTAGCTGTAGACATCTGTGGCATGTGATAACACCGATTGTATTCTCTTCAGAATACAGCTGTAAGTGGCCACAGAAGACAAAAAGTGACGTTGTGGTGAGGCTCCCTGGGATGCAAAGGTGGAAAATGATGTCGTCGGAGGGAAAAGGCAGCCCCGACCGCCCTCTGGTGGGTCTCCAGCAGGAGCTCGCAGGGCTCAGGATCCGGGATCCCCCTGCGGGAAGGAGGTCAAGGCCGCCTTCTGCCCTCCTGCCCTGCAGAGGTACGAGAGCAAGGCAACAGCCACGGTAAACTGAAGCCTAAATAGGAAGGGATGGGTAATCTGGAGCAGTTTTCCATGCAGGATTTAGTGCTGAGTTGGTGTCCTGCTGTAGGTTGCTGTCAGTAATACAGTGTATTGCACTGTGATCCACAGCTTGGGTGCCTTTTGCACTGCACAAACACTGCCGTGAGTTGGGCTCAGAGGTTTCTGAGCTAGCAGTATTTTTTATTTATTTATTTATTTTTAATAACTGCTTGGATGTGGTGCCTGCTGCATGGTCAGAAGGAATGAATGATCTGTGGCCGCTTGAGCAGGCTGCAGTCCTGTGTAAGAGATGGCAAAGTCACCCTGCCCCAGTGCTGCTTCGAATGGGGTTTTCCTGAAGTGTGTGCTCCCTGGTGACAGAGAGGCCAAGTCTCATGGTGGTTGCTCCTGGGGCCAAAAGGATAGACTATATTTCCAGTCTCCTTTGTTTTGATTAGATTCCAAGCACAGTGGTGCCTTCTGCCTGCTCAGCTCTGACGGCCCTGCAGATACTGGATGCCCAGAGGGCAGCAGGGAGGAGCTGTGGGCTCCTTGTGCTGCAGCAAGATCCCTCCTAGGCCACTTGACAGAGCTGTGCATCCCCCTCATCTGCCATTTGCCAGCCTGGAGAGGGTGTTGCAACAGCCACGGCAGCGTTGCCACTGCTGTGTGACATTCCCTGCACTCCACCATGGGTTGTGTTCGCCACCGAGGTCATCCTGCTCATGCTAAGCTACCTCTGCTGCTCCTGCTGTTGCTCAGAGTGGCTCTTCCCCCAGCCTGACCACACTGGGGCTGCCTGGAGCTGTGCAGGGCCTGCCCCCGACCTGCTCCTTGCTTCCATCAGGTGATTCATCTCTGCTTCCAGCAGCACAGCCTCCTCTTCTTCCAGTGCCTCCCTAATCCTTTCCACGTCCATCTCACCCGTGGTCTCAGTAATGCTCTTACTGCCCAGGCTGTCAGTAGAGACTCTGACCAGCACAGAGCCAATGGGAGAACACAGCAGAACCCTGCTTCCCTAAAGAGTCCCCATTTCCAGTCGCATCCTGAAGGCTTTGACCAGATTTTAGTTTATTTAAGGAATGCTAGGCTGGCTTTCTGATTCAGAGCAGGACTGGCCCAACCGGAGTGAGGAGAGCTGTGGTGTGGTGGATTGCTGCATTAATGCTATTGCTCCATCAAGGAAAATGTAATCTCTTAAAATGAGAATTAATTTGACAAGATTTGTTTTTCATGAACATGTTGATTGGCATTAATCTCTTTTAGCTCTGTATCAACTATTCTTTTCCCAGGGATTAGTTTCAGACTGACAGACTTACAGTAATTCAGTCTCTGTAGTTATATACTTTTATAAACAGACAAAATATCAGCCTTCTTTCAGACTTGTGGAATTTCTCCTGAAATCCAAGAACTGTTGAAAATCAACATCCATGGTTCAGAGATCTCTTATGTTGAGACTTCTATAAGCTTGAGAAAAAGCTCTGTGGACCTGGAGATATAGGCATTAATTTAAGCAGCTGATGTCTAGTGCTGCACTCTGGGTGTGTCTTGGGAGAAAACAACCCCTTGTGATGGAGCTAAGGCACAGCTATGGCTGATGAAGAGCATGCAGAGACCATGATTTGGTTTTAGCATCCTCCTGAATGAAGTGAAAAGAATATTCTTGTGTAGTTTAACACATTATTATGTTATAACTCTATGCTGTAGCTGAAGTTTGACTCTCTGACACCTCAGGATTAAAGTGAGGAATTAACATTTGAACCATGTAAAGTGTTAGGAATATTCACAGATGGAGTGGACTCATTTGTGAACTAGGAGTAGACAAACTATTAGAGGAGATCAAGAATCCTCCTTTCAAAATCTTAAATCATTCTCAGTGTTAAATCTTCCTGAAGTACATCTTGCTTCCTCATAGGTAATTGATCTTTCCTAACCTCTAATTTCTCTTTATGGTTGGCTTTAGCATTCCTCCCCTCTACCTAATACTTTACCTGGTTATATTTGTCCTGTAAGCCTGGACAGGGATTTGAACATGTGTTGCCTTTTTCAATTTCAGGGCACTTACTTAAAATATCCAGAAATAATTGCTGGTGATCATTCACTTTCTGTTCAAACTCCTTCTGCCTGCTGATGTAGTTACTGCTATTTTTAGCTCCAAAATGCTAAATACATAGTGCTTAGCTGGGCTTTTTCTGTTTCCTACCAACAAATATAATGATTTCGATTACAAGGCAATTTAGTGTATGCTGGGTTTCATGTTACTTTACAATTTGAAAACATTTCCTTTTTCTCTCTCGTGTTGACGTCCACTGTGGACCTTCCTGGGCTGGAGTTAAATGAAGGTGATGATGGTAAGTAAAATAAAGTGATGTTTGCCAGCAAATGTGTGAGCAGCAGGAGAGAAGCCTCCATGCTGGTCCTTGGCAGATGGTCCTGGGGAATTTTTGACTCGATCCAGGTAATGCTTCTCCTTTCCCCCTGTGTCCAGTTACTGGAGCAGGATGGCTTTGGCACTGCAGTGCTGGAGATTCCCAGCAAACACACAGGGATCAGGGAGCTGGGTCTGATGGAGATGCTCCAGGAGGGTCACAGGGCAGCAGGTTCCTGGTTTGGGGGTGCTGAGAAGATTTGTCTGGGGAGCAGAGGGTGCTGAGCAGCTGCAGGACCTCACCTTTGGGAGCTAAAACCCTCAGAATTGCAACACCCTGCTTTGAGCAGGCAGATAAGGATGTAGAGGGGAAATTAGCTGTTAATAGGAACAGGGTTGGAGATAAGCAGGGGGAAGAAACCAGAGCTTTGCAAGCCCAGCTGGAGGTTTGGGTAAGGTTGTGTTTGGCAAACACACTCTCAGCTGGTGGAAGAGTTTATAACTTGGCCTCCAGGACTGACTTTCCCATGAATCTGCCATAGTCAGCAGCTGAGCTGGGGTCACTTTTTCCATCCGAGGAACAATATGTGGGATGCAAGAGCTCTGGTCTTGAGCAACAGAGCTGCGAGTTGGTGCCTCAGGTGAGAGTGGCCCGTGGGGGGTGAGGTGGCAGTTTTTGGTGTCCTGGGCAGACTGAGCTGCCTGAGCAGGTAGACAGGGTTGTGGGTTCCACAGTGGTTCCTGACATCTTTGCCAGAGGGTGAACCTTTCCCCTCTTGTCACCTATCTTTCTATTGGTGTTGATACTTTGGCATTAATCTTTTCACCAGGTATTGATGACCCCCTTGGGCTAAGTTTGTGCCTGCAAATGTGTGATAACTGTTGATTTTATGTGTTTCTCACACTGTGGCATTGTGCAGGCAGCTGGTCCATTTCCTTCACTGCTTTTGTTCTGAACACTCCAGCTCCATAACTATTCCTCTTCAGCCTCCCTTCATGCTGATTCAATCCCTTCAAACTTGTTTAGTCTGCCTGAGCCTGATGCTCAGAAAATTGGGGTGGGTTCTACTGTGACCATCCTCCATACGCAGCCTCCCCACTGGAAGGTGCCACAAAACCTTTATCTCTCACATCAAATGCAATTGCACCCATGATTTCTTTCTGGTCTTCCTATCCATTGTTTAAGGATGGAAAGGGTCTCAGTAAATGTTGCTGAGATATCTGCTTCTTTGTGTTGTGCAGAGTCTGCTGAGTCCTCACCAACACTCCCAGCCTCCTGGGATGTACACTGGCAGGGATGCACTGCTTCTTTACAGGTGGCTCCATAATTAGCTGTCCCTGGAAATGTAAGCTTAATTACATTTTATGTATTGGCTCTAGAGAGGCAGGAACTGAAGGACGTTCTTCTTTTATCCAGAAATTTGTGGTTTTTGCAATGACTGAAGAGCTCTCAGGCAGCATGGATTGCCTTTCAGATTGGGTTGAGCACTCATTGCCAGTGATGCTTCTTGTCTCACTATTTGTGTTCCTGCCCTTTCCTCTTCTGTCTTCAGCCAACAGGGCTCTGTCCTTTTGTCTCTAAAACCTGCAGAGATCCTTGCTTAGCTTTGATATGAACTATGTCCTCAGCAGTGACTTTTCCTTTTTTTCCCCATCTTCCTTACAGAGCGGGTGGCAAGTCCTCTCCGGCTGGCTTGTCCAGGAATTCTTCAACGACTGCACCAACACTTGTCTTCCAAAGCACTGACTTTCTTCTAGCAAGGTGACCAGCATTCACTTTGGAGGAACCTCTCCTGCTGCAGGACAGTGATGTGGAGCACAGCAGCAGGCAAGAGGTGCCCTTCCCCCACTGGAATATCTTTTTGTTTCTCACAGCTGTCCCTGAACAGGGACATTTCTGGATCCAATGAATGGAAAAGCAAACTGTTATGTGACTGTATGAGAACTCTAAATCCAGTTATTAGATTGCCATGATCTGTGGAAAGAAGGGAAAAAAAAGCACAAACCATTAAATGGCCTCCTCTTGCAGGCTGGTTTTGCCATTGTTGTAGTCCCTTGGATGAATTCATACCCAAGATGTTCTTTCACCTCCAGGTGCTTGAAAAGGCTAATATTTGGAAGGACAAGCTGCTCTGCTGAGTGTAAGAGTTCAGTCTGACTTGCATGTCCCAGAAGACAGGATCTGGAGTAATTTCGGTGCAGCATCCCCGGGTGCTGGGTGTGAGAGAGAGTTGGTCACATCCCCAGGTAGGTGTTTCAGGCAGGTTAAAAGAATTGTCCCTTGGAGATTCCTCTCTGTCTGCCTTGACTGCACAGGGAGTTGCAGAGAGATAATTAGATTTCAGATGTAGTCTACCCTAAATAAGGAACAGAAGCAGCAGCGGATTTCTGTGGGTTTGCTTTTTTGCTTTGGCCTCTTTTTGTTGCTAAAAATTGGAAAGTGGGAATTTTACAGAGGCTTCTTGGATTTGGTCCAGAAACACTAGATTTGCTATTCTCTAGGAAAAGGAACCCCTGTCTTATAGCTGATTTTTCTCTCTGCTTGAAAAAACCCAAAAACCCGTTTGCGGGTCAGTGTCCCTCCAGCACCTGGGTTTATCTGCTTGGGGCGCGGGACACGAATGCCAGAGGAGCCAGGTGCTGGCTGGAGAGCTGGGTGTTGTCTGCTCCTGGGGATGGCTGTGGGCTGGCACAGAAGAGTCAGCTGGCGCTATCTGCGCTCCCGGTGCCCAGAGCCGCCGCTGATCCGCAGCCGAATGTGTTTCAACAGGAAAAATCAATCCTGTCCGTACCTGCGCCCGCTCGCTCCTGCCGGAGCCGGATGGCAGCGTCCCTGCCCGGGCCGAGGCTCTTGTGCAAGCCCCGCCGGGCCGGGGGGACCGTGCGGAGGCTCCGGGGAGCAGCGCCAGCCCGGGCGCGGTCTCTGCTCCCCTGCCCTCCTCGCAGCCCCGCGATCCGCGGCCGCCCCGCTCTTTGTTTGTCTCCTGCGCGTTCCTGAGTTCCGCCTGAACTCGGCGTTTTGGCACAAACGCTTCTTGCCCTCAGGGTCAGGGTTTGCTTTGGGCAAACCCGCGCTGTGCCTCGCTCTGCCAAGGGCTGTTTGATCCCGGCGGGCTCGCCAGAGACCCCCAAACCTAGACTAAAAACAAACCGAAATAAGGGAGACATTTAAGGCGTGCTTTTCACAAGGAGAACGATTGTTCTACTGTTCCTGCTTCTTTGGCTTTCTTACCCAGCTTTTGGCTTTTCTTGGTGAATCAGGCCACTTGCCATGAATTTTGGGAATGGGAAGAAATCTGGAAGGCCCAGGCCCCTGAGTGGCAGTCAGTGCTATGGGATAAGGGTTTGCAAATGACAGCTGGTACGCTGCAGCCGGCGTGGTGGGGGACACAGGGGAGGAGAAGCCTCTCCTGCTATTTGCCAGCACTCTCAGGGAAGAAATGCTTGCTAGACAGGCTGGTTTGTGACATATATGTAAAACAATGGCAGAAAAGAAACCCAAAAGAGCCATCTAAAACCTAAGAAAAGCCACTTGCTGTTGGTCTTGTCTTGCAAGTTGATATATTGTCTTTGCTCTAATGATGAAAAAAAAATCCTCCAGTTCAAGTTTTTCTTACTGGACAGTGTCTGTGAGAGAAACTATTTCAACTTCTGGACCTGGAAAGTTAAAATCAGAGAAATAACTTCTTTGCTTATGGCTTACCTGTCAGAGAAGAGGCATGGCCATCATGCTTCCACTCCCAACCAGACTTCTTCAGTGTTTGGAGCAGACTGATCTGAGTTTTTTTGGCTCCAGATACAAAGCTTTCATGGCTCCAGATACAATGCTTTGTTCTAGATCCTCTGAGACTCTTTTTGGATTTCCCATTTGGCTGGGCACCATCTCTGACAGGATCTGCAGGAGTAGAGCCTGGACTTGTACCTCCTGTTTAGAAAAAACAAACAAACAAAACACCCCAGGGCAGAGAGTGTGCAGTCAAGGTGCTCCACTGTCCTGCAGCCTCTTCTCTGCTGACTTTCTCCAGCTGAGTGGGAGATGCTTCTTCCCTTCCTCTTCATATGCAACCTCAGGTACTGTCAAGCCCTCATTTTCTTTGGTTTGTCGTTGTTTGGTTTTTCCTCCTTATTTGATAATTTATGTCCTTTTTCTTTGTGAAGTCTTTTGCTCATTCTTAATATTTCTGTCTTTTCTCAGAGCAGTTGGAGGAGTCAAACTGTGGGTGAGTCTGTGCCATCCTGGCCATGGCACTGGTGGTTTGGATGCAGCCATAAATCCTGAGACTTGGAAGGAGCTCATCGACTGACAGCAATGCACCCGTGGGTCTGCTTGATGCAAATGATTTGTGATGTATCACTGGGCTGGGCTGCCAAGATGTAGGTTAGGGGCAGATGAACTGGAAATTGCTGCAGAAAGACGAGGACACAGCAGTCAGCCGCCTCCATCCTCTGCTTCCAGGGTCTATGGCAAGGCAGGAAAAGAAGAGAGATGGATTCAGCTCCCAGCAATTCACACAATGAAGGGCTGGTAGGGCTGTGGCAAAGGCTGTCCCTGCTTGATGGGGGTCTCTGTGCTCAGGGGTCAGGCAGATGGGCACAAGTGGTGCCAGAAGTGGCTGTGCCACACCCAGAGCTGCACATTCCCAGGGCTGTGTCTCCTCTGCTCATCCCCTGGACAGGACTCTGGCAGTCTCTGCCCTCTTTCTGTCATGTCTGAGTAATTTATGGCCACAAATTGGTGCCCATATGAGATTCACTGGGACCTGCTGGCATCCTTAAACACTGTTTTAAGAGGGGCTCAGACTTGTGAACAAAATCAGCTTTTGCTAAGTTTCCAAGAAGGGTTCTTCTCCACAGAACCTGGGCTCCTTGGGTACCTTTCCATGGGGAATGCACTGGAGCATTCCTCAGGGCTGGAGAGATGCAGATCTCCCTGCTCTTGCAGAAGTTATGGGACGGGGAAGAGGAAATGGATAGACAAAGCACCTGGTGCTGTGGCCACCGTGGCCTGTCTGCTTTGGGAAATAAACTGAAGGCAAGTTCCCTCTGTGCACCATGGTCCCCTAAACTTGCATTTCATACCAGTTTAGTGCCTGGTGCCTGCTGATGTGAATTTGGAGGGAAAAACCTGTTGTGGGATACTACTTTAGGTTGTGCATTGGAACATGTGACTAGCTGGCAATTAATGAAATGGCAGATAAGGGTCCTTTGGGCTGAGATCACCCATATTTTGTTCTGAGTGTGGATTGCTCTGCTCTGTGACTGCCCTGCTGCAGATGGCAGTTGCTCATAACCTCTTCCTCCCAGTGCTCTCCAGTAGCAGATATGGTAATTCCCAGGGTAAGTGTGTGACTGATGGGAAAAGGCACTCGCTGCCATGGGAGCCTCCTTTCCTGTGAGTGTGGTCAAGTGCAACCCACAGGCCTGGAGGCTTCTCCTTCCCTCACCTATCCATGGTTCTCCTGCTGTTTGCTGTGGCTCTCTGGATCTGCTGGAGAGCAGGGACTGCCACCATCCTGGTGAGGAGAATGTTGTGCCTGCCTGGGGCTGCAGCGCAGCTGCTGGAGCTGGACATCTCCAAAGAGGCTCTTGCTAGCTGGTCATCACAGTGTTTTCCCTTGGTTCCTCTGCTTTCCTTACTGCCTCATTCCTCACATAATTCCCTGTGCTTTGCTCCTCCAGGTAGCAGGTCTAGGCTGCCTCATTCTCGCTGTCAGCAATCCTTTATTTCACACCACAAAGCAGGGGCTGCAGATGTGGCCTCATGTCTCTGGTGCCTTGTTTGCTGTATCACTGCTATTTGTACACTTTGGTAATTGCAAAGCCAGGGAATCCTGGAAGGAGTCTAGAATAAACCCAGTGACAGGTTAGTGTGCTTAGCAGTGTGACAGCAGGTAGTATCTTGTCCTAGCTTGGAAAAGGTTCCAAGGGAAGAAATCTGGGTTGCTGGTAGCTTTTGGTGGGCTATGAAAAAGCCTTAAAAAGTGATTTAAGGTGTTGGGAGGGAGGCTGGGGACAGGCAGGACCATCTGCACAAGGGAATGCCCATCTGCATGGAGGCTGCATGGAAGGGATGCATTGCAGGGCACCAGTTCCCATCTGGTGGGAATGGGGGTGAGCTGGAGGGGGATGCCATGGCAGGGGAGGGATGCAGGACATGGGCACATCCAGCAGTGTGCAGGGGTTTACAGCTGCTGGGGAGTTTGGAAGCCAGCTCAGAGGGACTGCTCAAACAGGGCTTGTGAGCACGTTCTGAGGCTTGGCTGCTGTGCCAGCTCTGGGATCAAATGGGTCATCTTGTGTAGTTCAAGTATCTTGTGAACAATTAAACTGCAATTCATGTTGGCGTGATTGCTCTTACAATGTGATGGCAATTACAGGAAGTGCAATGTCTGATGACCAGTATCTCATTTTCTAGAAGTGATTGAGATTTCTTTTTCGCACTCTGATGCAAATTTCTTTAAATTTAAGATCTACTGAGGGGAGAAAAGAACAATTTATCTTAGATGAATTGCAAAAAGTTGATAAATCCTTTAGGTGTAGTGGTCTGTGTTGCTGATGGTTTGCTGCTACAGACTTTAGGGCTGAAAAAGCTTCCACCATGCAAAGAAGTGTTTTTTTTTCTGGACACTGAATCCATGACCCTCACCAGAAACTATGCAAACACCCAGGGACAGTCTGACCGTGCAAGGTGGTGCTATTACCAGCAGCTGCTGGTCGGGGTCAGGCAGATCACAGGGAAGGATCACAGCAGCTCCCTGTGCTTCCTCTCTCCTCCCCACATTCCCGAGCTTAGTGATTTAAGGTTAACATTCCTTCATTTGTTTGCAGCTATAAAAAATAGACATCTTACAGGGAATGGTGAGATGATGTGCAAATTCAGCAACAAGAGATAGAGAATGATTTATTCCCCTTGGTGGTTGTGTCTTCACATATTTTTACAGACTTGAGGATGGACAGACATCTCGTTCTTTTGATGGCTGTGTCCAGCACAAGCAGGTCTTCAGTTCCAGCAGGATCTCTTGGGTAGTACTCCAACACCAATTAGTTAGGAATGACTTAAAGTATTAAAAAATTTCACAGGTTCAGACTATTAACAATTTCTAACAGTAAACATCATCTGTGATTTTTTGCCCTGTGCACCCTGAGCTACTACCTTGTAGGAATTTTGATCTAATTTAACTCTGAGCAGCTGGTTTTTGTCATTGGCTCCAGGACACTGCTCCTGCAAGGGCAACTGAAATTTTTGTACCTTTGCCTTTTTCTATTTTAGCTTCAAAGGACATGTCCCTTTATTATTATGAAAATCATCTTTTGTTGACTAAACTTTGAAGCTGCAATATGAACCATTTTATATGTCTATGATCAGTGTTTCTGTGGTGAAGACACAGCAACATCCTCTTTCTGTTCTAACCCAGTCTGTTTGCTATTTTTGCATGTGATATTTTGATGCTGCCTCACCTTATGCTAAACCCCAGTCTTCTACTTATTTTCTTTGTGATTTAGTTAGCTTTTGTATTATCAACATAACTTACTTCAATAACACATTCTATGGTATTTTGAACTTGCATTGTGGTTTTTTTTTTTTCCCTGTCTCTAACAAATTATTTTATTTGTCTACTTTGGCACTAAATAAGGCCTGGTTTTCTTTCTTTTTAAGGACACTGACTTACTGATTTCTACATGAAAATTTCACCAGCATTAAGACTACTTGTTAGTATGCACAGCTACAGCCGAGATGTTTTATTTTTTGACAGCTCCAGCTTCGTTAACGTCTCTGTAAACTGTGGAAAGAAAGCTGCCATTTTAGTACATAAGTGGGCTGTACTACAAACAGACACATTTCTGAAGCAGGAACCAATCCGCAAAATATTGCCAATTTGCATGCAATTAGAAATGAGATTGACTATCATACTTTTAATTAAATATGCTAAGTGAGTTGATAAAAAAATGGCCAAACTGATTAAATGAAAGTATCCTTGATCTATATCTAAATATACATTTTTCAAAGGAAGTTGTAGCCTTTTATCATGCCTTCATATTCCAATAGCTGGCATTGATTTCAGCCTGTCAGCTTGAATCTACTGGTGTTGATAAGGAGTCTTTGATAATATGATTTTTTTTTTTTAAATGAAGCTATTTTTCCCTCAGAGGTGTATGGCCTTGTTTGGTTTGCCCTTTTGTATTCAACGAGTTACCCAGAATCTCCTGCTCTTGCTTATTTATTTAGTTTTGTGATTTTGTCAAGGTTATCAGCTAGATATTTTATCAGGGTCTATTTCCTCTGTGCCTCTGGCTTCTGAAAATTGAGATTTAACTTTTTCTGGCAGTTAGGACCTACTGCACAACCACTGGCAGCTCTGCAAACCTTGTCAGCTTACCAGAGGGGCGGTGAGGAAGGGAAGCTGCCTCTTTCTTGAGACAATGCTTTGACCCAGAACAATACCCAGTGCATTACCTTGCAATCCACTGTCACCATCTGTCCTCTCCAGTTATGTGCTTTCATCCACCATCAGCTCCTGGCCCACCTGCCCTGTGAAGCACTGATGGGATATTTTCTTCCACCTTTTGCTGCACCTCCTCTCAGACTGGCCAAGACTCTCTCATTAAACCCAGTACCAGTTTTTCTTCATCTACTTGTCTAGCTTGGTGTGCATACATCCACCCAGCAAACAAGGGCAGTTTACTTCACAAAGAAATATGGTTTTACTTACTACAAGCCATTTTAAACCATTTATTTGACTTTTAAATTATCCTCAGCATTGAACTGCCATCTGCTTTGCAGATGGAAAGCAGCTCTTACCAAACAGCCTTTGTTGTCTGGGATATCCCCAGCCCACACTCAAACCATTCTGACGTTCTTCTGACCACTTTCATTTTACATTGTCCCCAAGGCTTAGCCAAGCTCCCTGGATTTCCCAAGCAGGTGGTAATTGCTGCTCTGGAGCTTTCTGAGCTGGCATTACATGGACCAACCTCCTGACCAACCTCAGGCTCTCTGAATCTGTCTGGGCACGAAGTGTGGGGTTGTGCTCTCCTTCTGCAGGGTCTCACTGTCAGGATACAGTTAGTCCTCACCAAAACCTTCTAAAGGATTATGTCAGTGTGAAAGGGGCTTCACAAATGCCACATCAGGTGTGATATTCTAGAAGACCAGGACAGACAGTGCGTTCCCATCAAGCTTGTTGGAAGCTGTGTACAGTTTGAAAACTGCATCAGGGCTGTTAGCTGAAAATAGGCTGGTGTTGCTCCATCACTAGCCCTTATGTTAAAAAACAACTGCTGCCACTCCTGAGGTGATCAATGGAGAGGCCATATCATGTGCAGCATCCCTTCCTTATCAAAGTGGACCCACGGAGAGACACTGAGGAGGGACCTCATCCCTTGTTTGAAATAATGTGACCTATCAGCATTACAAAGGTCACATTTTTCTTAATGCCTACACACAGCACCACATTCCTTCACAGAAATAGGTCTCTTGATGCTTGCTTTGTGTTTTAAACAAATTTCTGGCAAAATTTCTGGTATGTCTCTGGGATTTCTGGAGTCTCTGCATGTCCCTAAATGGATTCCCTACAAGTTTAGTTCTTCATAGGCACAAGCTGATATGTATAGATAATTGCAAATTTCATGGTTGGAGTTATTCAGTAATAACTAGGTTTGTTAACTTTGGGTAAGACTTAGCACTGAAGACCTTTGCCCTCCTGTTTTTAGGTAGTCAACGTTGTCATGGGGATTGGAGATCCTTTGTCACTGTTCACTCATTATTGGATAAACCAGACATACAGAGGCACCTCCTTCATACACACACTCAGTTCTCCTAAGATGACAACAAGGCCATGACTTTACAAAGTCTGTTCAAGTTACTGCTTTGGGGCTAAGCAGTGTTTTTGGCTCAGGACATGTGATATATCCAACACAGAGAGTGCTTGGAACAGACTTTTCCTGTGTTCCTTCAGTGGTGAGCAGGCATGGCCAGCCAGGCCCAGCCTGTTGGGATAAACAGCATCCTCTTGGAAACAAGCAGTCCTTTTCTTTTTTTTTTTAACCCCTTTGCTGTTATTAAAAAGAGCAATATCTGAAACTTCAGATTTTTGTCTGCTCTTTCCCATTTCATGCCCATTCTGTGACAGAGTGTGATACAACCACAGGGTATGGTGCAAAGGGCTGATGTGAAACAAGAGGAAACAGACTTCTTTACAGCCTTGGAGGTGCCTTGGCTACCATGTTGGCAAGACATTTTCCTTCAGAATCCTTTTGGGTTTAGCACCAATGCTTTGGATGTGCCATAGCAGAGAAGTTCCCCATTTTAATCTCTTGTTGTATTCTTTGTTGATTTTTTTTTTTCTATACCAGACATTACTTCATGTACTTTTATTCTGTCTCCCTTGCTTTTCTCTGAAGATAATAATCCAAATCTTTTCAATCTCTTGTGAATTGCCACACCCATGATCCTACTTGTTGCTCTTTGAGTCCTCTGAAGTTCCCAGTCTCTGAGATGGATGGAGATGGCTGGACCACAGCAGTCTGCTTGAAGTTGTACCACAGATCTGTGTCAAGATATGGTATCTTTTTATTGTTCTTCAGCCTGTTTTATCTGTTGGCTTACTTTATCTGCACACAAAACCCAAATGTGGGTGGCACTTGGTGTCAAAGGCTGTGATCTAGATTACTTAAAGCATTCATGGTATATTTGTGCAAACCGCTCCTAAAGACCTCTCCTGACTTCATAGCCCCATAGGCCATTCCAGTGGTTTGTGACCTTTGCTATTAGAAAAACAGAAAAATATCTAACCTAAAGGTAAAAGTTTATGCCTTACATACCTCCCAAGGGCAGGAAAATCAGCTTTCTCCACTTGTCTGTGTGATGTCCTGTTACATGTTTGGAGACCCTCATCATGTTTCCCCTTTAGCATTCTCCTTGGGAACCTGTGCCCTTTGGGTCAGGTTTTCTAGGCCTCTTGGCATTCCTGTTGACCTTTCCAACTGGGCCATGTATTTCCTGCCCAGCTGAACTCTCAGCTGTCCTGTGCAGACTGAATGGAAGTGATCCCCTTGTGTCCTACGAGGTTTAAGCCAGGTCACACCTAACAGCATGATGTGCACATCAGCTGATGTCCAGCTCATGAGCAGCTGCACTGCCCTACTAAATCACCTTCTGCAATACTATTGTCCTTTAGCTCAGCCATAGATTCAGGGTTTTTCTCCATCCTTACTGAGCTGCATTGTCGTCTTCTCTGTCCTCATCCAGAGGAGGCTGGACCTGGACCTGGACCATCTCCTGCTTGGTGCAATTTGAAAATTTACCTGTCCTCATAATCCTGTTGAATAGTCTGGTACAAGTCCTAATCAACTCCATTCAGTGCATCCTTGTGTTTTGAAAGAAAAATCAGCCATCACTACATTCAAGTAGCATTTAATTTGCTTGCTTTGGCCTTATGACAGATTTCATAGAGTCCACTTCTCATTTTACGAGAAAGGCACATGAGAAAATAACTTATCAACAACTTTACCTTTTTGCCTTTCCCTGCAAAGGCCCCCATTCTTTAGCTGTACCTTGGCCACTTGTCATTTGTAAGGAATATTGTCAGTTTGCCTTTTCTTCCAAATTCAGAACTTCATGCAGATACAACGAACTTTGTTGGCCATTGCGTTGTCCATTCATCTGGCATTTTGCTTAGTCCCCACTGGGGCCTGATTACCTAAATAAATTTGTGGCAGCCTAGTCAGTCCAACTTCTGACAGCCATGAATAGGCTCTATGTGATTTAGAGAATGGTTTATAACCTGTCTTGTTCCAATATTAACTTATTCTGATGCAATTTTTGAGCATAGTACCAGAGGAAACCAGTAATGGGAGGGCAACACTATGATTTTTATTATGTTTTTATCCAAAACCCAAAACCCTTCCTTTTTTTTGCTGTGTTGAGCAATTAGCTTACAGAGTTCCCATTCCAGCCTTTTGGAATCTCTCCCTGGTCTTCAAGGTCTGTTGGTGCTCTTCTAATTACCCCTTCCTTCATTGTCAACTGAAATTAGAGACTTTACTGGCTTTCACAGATTCCAATTTCCATACTCTGTTGGCATTTCCATATATTGTTAGTTGGATCAAACAATATATGAAAACATCCCATTTGGCATAACAGCTTGATCTTTGTAACCCTGGGAATGTACAACTTTTTGGGCTTAAGTATACAGAATCATAGAGTGGTTTGGGTAGGAAAGGACATTAAAGGTCATCTAGTTCCAAGACCATATATATATATATAAAATCTATCTATATATAAAAGCTTAAATATGTGTTTTCATGTTTGAACTTTTGGTTGTTAAGTATCAATCTCCCATCCTCACCACTGCATCACAGCCTAGTCTCCTACCTGCTCTGCACATCTTGTGTCTTGCTTTTAATCAGGTCAATGTTAGACTTGTAAAGAGGTGTAAATCTGAATTTAAAATGCTGTACTTGGCTTGCACAAACTCTCAGCGCATGCGAGGTGGTGCGATGCAGTCCACAACAGGATAATGTAAACCAAGAGCATTGACACAAAGTAGGTACGAAGTAGCTGGTTGCTCATCCCTGGGTAACCTCCCCACCCGGACAAGCCTTTAGCTAATGGTTCAGCTAATGCTGTCTTTTAAATTAGATCCACTATAATATTTCAAATTAAAGAACTCAGCTGCAGTGGGACAGATACATGGGAAAGATTAAGATGAATTAAGTAAAGGTGTGACATTAAATTGCAACAGTTAAAGCCCACCAAATCCCTGTGTGGATGTTCTCTCTTTTACAGATAAAATATCCCTCACTTGCTTTACATTTATTTCTAAAAAGCTTAATCCTAAAGTGTTCGCACTGGGGTTTAAGGCCCTCTTGCTTTCCTATCTGCAGTTAATTCAACTTAAATGTCTTAGGTAGGCTGCCAATCTAAGTTAAGAGTAGATGGTTTTCTGCTCTACTTATAACTTGTGTTTTAAGGCAGAGAAATGGGTTCTTTAAGTTCTGTCTCGTGTCATTTGACAATTTGTGTTAGGCAAGTGCTACATTATCATCATTTTTGTTGCTTTTTCTGTCTATTAGACATCTCAGCATGGGACATTAAACATCCTCTCTTCTTTTAGTCAAGAGATTTATAATGCTAATTTTACAGGAATGCCATGTGGGACCAAGCCAGATGTATTACAGATATCTGAATGTCTCGTTTCTACACAAACCCACCCTGATTGATGCTGCCTTGTTACCTTTCTTTTTTCAGACAGGTATATATCTCATCAAACTTTTCTTTTTTTTTTTTTTCTGGGATTTTTGTGCTGTCTTGCCTCAAGTTTTAAAGCACTTCAGGCTCTAGCATTATCATAAAATAATTGACTGAGTCAGGTCAGGCACATTTGTGGCATTAGAAACTAATCTGATATGAAGAATTCTTCAGGGCTCAGGTGGAACAGTGCTCTCCTGCCAACAGTTTGGGAACAGAAAAGATTCTGGGAATCAGGAAAAGAGCTGGGTGACTTGCATGCACCCTCTAACCAATATTGACCGCAATTAATTATTTTTGTTTGCAAACATCAGATGCCCAGGTGTTTTGAGCCATGGCATGGCATCACATTTCCGTGCATTAGTAATGTCAGGATGAGCACACTGTGCCACTCATTGTCATTGATTCCTGATCTGCCAGCAATATAGGGCAAGGCAGACTATTGAGTCAGGCTTATGTGGGATCATGAATTGAAAGCTTGCTATAAAAAACATTAAATAATTAAAACGCAAATTCCACCAGGGATGCTGAAATGAAGAGGAGCAATTTACAGACAACGTGAGTGGATGCTCAGACAATGGACTCATTACATTTCTGCATTGAATATGCATGTTAGCTAAAGCCCTGGTGAAATATTCCAATTGAAAAAAATGGATGAAAGGTGATTTTCTAGCTTTCAGTAGCAACTGTTCCCTGACTGAACCCACTGCTGAAATGTCAGGCATTCACCAAGGCATTTCTAAAGCACCATGCATTCTATCACTGGCACATGCTGGCTACCAACCAGTGATCTTTGTGGACAAGGAAGGGAGGGGAGGGGGGAAACTGAAGAAGAATAATGGGAGTGGGGTGTGGAGAACACACCTGTAATCTCTGAAAGTCAAATTACTCTCATCTTCCATCAAAGTCATTAACTTCAACTGATGATTCCACAAGTACAGAAAAGGTGGGCATAGCATTGTTTGGGAAGATGAACTGTGTATTTCCACACCCTAACACCTCACGGTTTCACTTGGATTTATCTTGGATTTGAACTTTCTGTTTGCAAATTCCTTCTTTTGAGAACATAAATGTTTTTCAAGCAGTGCTCTCTGTATGTAAACTACTGACATGAACTCTTCACTGACCATCTTCAGTCTGTTTTTTCAAGACTTAGCATCATTATAAAATACTCAGTGAAAATATTGATTGCTGAAATGCAAATTGTTTTCCACATTTCCTTTAGCCTGATCCTGTAACCAAAGACAGACATAAATAGTCCAACAGATCTTTATTTTTTTGCTCAAGAGAAGCCAACCACGTGTGTTGGAAGGAATGAGACTGTTAACTGTGAGTTGTGACATCTGCAGGGGGAAGGGGAGAAGATGGACATGCTGGATCCTTGTTTTACATGACAAAGGACAGAGAAGCAGCAGGGAACTTCAGCCTGGACAGAGTCAGCAAGACAGGTCACACTACTGGATCCTGTACATCACTCCAAAGGCACCAAAAAAAGGTGATGTGGGTGGGTGAAAAGAAGTTGCACTTGATATTTGTTGATTTATCTGTTTGTGGTCTAAATGATTGACTGTAGGCCTACCTTAACAGTATTTTCAAACAAAAAAAAAGTAATTTTTGAAAAACTGTAAGGGGGATTATAAAGAGTTACAAGGATAAAGCAAGACCTGGAGAATATATTTAAAGATCTTGATACACACTCCTTAAACCTGATAGCTAAAATGAACAATTAGAAGCTCAGGCTTGAAGAATGCAGACAAACACGAAGGCATAAATTTGAGAGCTAGGCTATGAGGCCATCTTAAAAGCCAACATAACTGGGGGACTTCTCTTTCAAATTCCCAGACTGGGTCTGTCCACATCAACAGCTGCTTCAGTGGAAGTTACTGACTTGACACAAAAATTTCTGAATTTAATCCTTTAGTTTTTCATGCAGGAGGTCAAGTGTGGTGGTTCTGCTTGATTGTGTGCAGTTACTTCTGAAGCCACTTCCTGGTTAAGACCTTCTAAAAAACATGTATTCCCCAGTGATTCCCCTAAGCCACTTTTTAATACATAAACTACTTGTGCTTCCTAATTTTTTTGTTTCTAGATTTATACAGAAAATAGAAAAAAAAAAATAAAAGGCAGGAGGGTGAAGTGCTTTTTACTTTCCAGTATTTAGCCCTCTTAAAACTGAAAGGTACTGTGCTCCATGTTGCATACACATTGCCTTTTAGAGGTTTTCTCATGGGTGGGCAACTTTTAGAATTCAGAAGGGAGAGGAAAGACTATATTAAAGACTATTAATTATTTTACCTAGGGAAAAGCAGAGTTTTTCTGCTATTTACAGAGCAGTGTAAAGAAAAAAAAATATAGGTCAAAATGCAAATGCTCCTTTAAGCTTCTCAAGCTACTGAGTTTATATGTTTCTTTTCTATTTTGTTATGTCAAAACACTAATATTAATAAATAAGCAGCACAGTATTAAATATGTGTCTAAACACCAATATGAACATCAGTGCCACAGCTGGGTGACCTAGTGAGGAGCTGCCATCATTTGAAAATACGTGAGGGAGAGGTCCAAGGTCTGATGTGTCCCTTCACCACCTCTACCCTGGGTGTGGGGGACTCCCAGATGAACAAAGCACTGTAAGATTCTCACTGAACTTGACAATTTATAGGTGCTTAATTCCTCTTAGAGGACCACAAAAACCTGCACCTTAACCCAAAGTGTCACTTGAAAATTGGAACATATCTTGATTAAGGTCATAGAATAATGATAAGAGAGTAATGAAGAGTAATGAACAGCACTCAAATATGCTGAGTCTTACTTTTTTCCATTAAATACAAGGCAGTCTTTCTTTTTCATATTACACTGTTAATTGCCAAACAGATATTTTGAAAAGCAGGTTCCAATTGATGTGTCCTTGGAGAAAGACTTGTGCTCACCCTGCAGAAAGCTTTAATTCCTCAGTGTGTTTTAAAATAAGGGTTTAGTGCTGAGCTTTCCGACTCAGACTTAATGAAATTCAAAAGATTTTTTTTTTTTTTGACAGGGAAAAATGAGTAAAGTCACTAAATTAACTGTCTCTAAAGGAAAAAAAAAATCAAAGCTGAATAAATGTACGTCTTCCCACAGTTTTCAAAACTCTAGTTTTGAAAATTAAAAAGTTTCCCATTTTGTTCAATAAGCAGGTTAATGACACTTCTTGTATTTGTGTAAAATTTTCGAAGACTGCATGGAATGTAGCCACATTTTATTAACCCCTTCCTCTGTTCATAGAGACTGAATGCTTGACACCATCATTTTGAAATGTACATATTGCACAGAGCCAGGGAATCAGGGCCCAGTGTCATTAATACTCTCTTCTTAATGCAATTTCTTGTACTGTAACTGGATGGCACAACCTCGGACCTGCACGAGGGTGCAGAACCTTATTAGGTTCTTATTATTACCTTATTATTATTACCTTGCTGAAGGAACTCAAAACCCTACGTTCAGCTGCCTCACCAGGCAGCTGCATCTCACTTCTAGCAGGACCTGAGTGAAGGGCATAAGCCTTGTCACGGAGACAGGGTGATCCTGTAGGACAGCCTGGGAATAACTAAGCTTGTAGCAAAAAGCTTTGGGCTTCTGCTGATTGGATGACTCACAGAGCTAAGCCCAGCGAAGCTGGTAAATTTTACCCAACAGAGCTTATGCAGATCTTGGCTTCAGTCCAGCAGAGCACTTAAGCACATGCTTAATTATACGCAAATGACATAGAGCAATCGAGGTACGCACGTGTTTAGGCGCGTTGCTGGGTGAAAGACTTTATTTAGAGAAATGTGGAAAAGTTGGTAACCCCTGAAAGAGGTGACGTTGAGAGGTGCAAGTGACACCGTGCCACAGCCCAGGCTGCAGAGGCGCAGCCAGTCTGGGTGGAGAGCCAGCCCAAGGAAGGCGTCGCGTTTTAAGATTTGGCCTCTAGCAAGTCTCCAAATAGTTCACAGCGCAGGGTCACGGCGAACACCATGATCATGGAGATTAAAGTGCAGAAAACTCGTGTTGGGGCTTTCAGATGGATTGGAGGCCCTGAGACTCCGAGGGACCGCACCTGTGTAATGGCACTGGCAGTGTGCAGTGGGCCTCACCCCAGAGATGCGTCAGCAGTGGGGAACCAGATCAGCCTTTACTTCTTCACATTGAGGGTGGCAGAGCCCTGGAACGGGCTGCCCAAGGAGGTCGTGGAATCCCCTCTTTGGAGCCATAGCAAACCCACCGGGACGCGTTCCTGTGTCACCTGCTCCAGCTGACCCTGCCTGGGCAGGGGGGTTGGACGGGATGATCTCCAGAGGTCCCGGCTAACCACAACAATTCTGTGGTAGTTAAGCCTTCTCCCTGGCACCGACCGCGGCCGCTCCGGCCTTCTCTCCGCCCGGAGGCCCTGCTGGGCATTAAGCCGCTGGCACGACACCGAGGAGCACGGGGGGCCAACCCCGCCGAGGCCGNCCCCCGCCGAGGCCGATGCCCGAGGGGTCTCCCCCGCCCCGCCTCCGCTCGGGGCCGGCCCGGGCAGCGCTCCCACGGCCGCGGCGGCCTCCTGACCCGCGCGTAACCGGGCACCGCCCGCCCCGGCAGCACCGCAGTCCCGGCGGGGCTCCCGGCTCCCGGCTCGCTTCCCCATCGCCGTCATCCCCATCCTCTCCTCCTCCCGTCCCGCCGGTCCTCCGGGCGCGTTTCCCGTGGTGCAGCGCGCGCGCGGCGCTCTGGCCGGGTGTCGCTGTCACCGCCCGCGGACGCTCGGCGGAGCAGCAGG
>VYXF01006534.1:508004-541301 GCA_013397295.1 Polioptila caerulea | reverse complement strand
GATGATGTATAGGATAGGGGTTTTGGTGTGTGGAAACATGCTTTTTCTTTCAACAGGGAGAACTGAAAATAGTTAGGGAAACACAACAGAAGTTTTGAGAATTCATTTTTCAGCTGTAGTAAGGAACAATCTGATGTATTGACAAAGGTTTGTTGTACTGGGCTTATAGGGCCAGGTTTTGATAGCAGAAGTATTAGCAGGGTGCTTCTGTGAGAAGATGCCAGACTCTTTCCCCCACATCCAACTGAGCCAGTGCCAGCTGGCTCCAGGATGGATCCACTGCTTGTCGAGGCCGAGCCAATCAGTGACAGTGATAGCTCTTCGAGCATAATGTGTATAAGAAGGGGAAAAAACTGCCCAGCAACAGCAACTGGAAGAGACAAGTGAGAACATTTGAGAGAAACAGCACTGCGAACACGAAAGTTAGTGGAGAAGTATGGGGAGGAGGTGTTCAAGGTGCCAGAACTGAGATTCCCCCACAACCCCTGGTACAGACCATGGTGAGGCAGCTGTGCCCCTGCAGCCCATGGAGGTCCATGGTGGAGCCTGGAGCCAAGATCCACCTGCAGCCTGTGCAGGACCCCATGGCAGAGCAGGTGGATATGTGATGGAGGCTGTGACTCTGTTGGAGGCTCACTATGGAGCAGTCTTTTGGCAGGACCTGTGTATCATGGAGAGAGGAGCCCATGCTGGCGCAGGTTTGTTGGCAGAACTTGTGATTCTATGGGAGACCCACACTGGAGTGAAGAACTGCAGCCTATTGGAAGAATTCACGGCAGAGAATTGTGGAGGACTGTCTCCCATGGGACAGATCCCATGCTACAGCAAGGTAAGAGGAAGAACAAGCAGCAGAAGCAAGTTAATGGACTAGCTACAACCCTCATTCCAGTCCTCCTGTGCCACTGGTGGGAGGGGGCAGAGAATTCAGTAGTAAACTTGGGCCTGGGAAGAAGGGAAGGGAGAGGGAAGGTTTTTTAAGAGTTGGGGCTTATTTTCTTGTTATTCTACTCTGATTTAATTGGCAGTAAATGAAACTAATCTCTCTGAGTCTGTTTTGCCTGTGACAATTATTGGTCATAGTGAGCTCTCCCTGTCCTTATCTCAACCCATCAGACTTTTCTCTCTCTCCCCAACCATCAGATGAGGGGAGTGACTTAGTTGTTTTGATGGTCATCTGATGTTCAGCCAGGATCAACCCACCACTACTCTGAGCATGGCTTACATATGTGCTTTGTTTTTGTTGCCTAACAACCTGGCAGAAAAACAGATATACTCTTTTACAAACAACTTTAAGAAGTTGTTAGAATCATCTCTAAAAAAACAAAAAGCCACCAACAAAATCTTGTTAGTGTTTCCTGATTAGTTTCTTAGAGAGTGGTTCCCTGATATCTGTGCAGGTAGTATACAATTCTGCAGCTCCTTCAACAGCACTTGACTGTCCAGTGGTATTCAAGGTACTGATACACTGGATAATGTTACATGAACTAAAACCAACTAGGTGGCTCAGCTTTAACCAGGCACTTCCTGTTCAGTATATGTGTGGACAAATACACTACAGCCACAGTGAAGTAAGGCAGAAATTTTTAAATTGATTTCCCCAGGCATTGCATTAAGTTGTGAGTAGTAAAGGCTAATACTTCCACAACTCCAAACTGAAATACAAAACAAACCTGAAACTGGGTACCCCTTTCCTCTAATGTCAGTGTGGCCATTTCTAAATACATATAATGCAAATTACTCCTTGCAGGTCTTCCAACATTGCTCCTTGGCCCCTTATTTCTGTCCCTTGTCCAACATTAGGCCTTCAGATACAGGCTCAAGCATCACCATGTGAAGTAACAATTGAAAGCATCTCTTTTCAGTGAGGAAATGTTTGTAGTTAACACACCTGGGTGCCTGCAGAAGAGCAGGAAGGGGTGAAGTTTACAGACCTGCATGCTGGCACAGAGTCCACTGAGGAGAGCTATCTGCAGCTGCAGTAAGAGCATGAATGCTGTTTTGGCCAGCTTTGCTGGTGCCTTTCAAAGGCAGGAAGATGCCTGTAATGTTTGGGCTGCTTCCCTTCCAGGAAGTCCTGTGTGTCAGGGATTGATGCCAAGGCTTGCATTAATTCACACCATGGTTGAACTGGACTTCTAACAGACAGACTTCTCAGCCAAAAGTATGAGACACCAGCAGAAATGGACTAAAAAGCTATTTCTAGAATAACTTGAGTTCTTCCAACCATATTAAGAAAGCAAAACCTTTGAAAATATGTCTTGCAAAAAATGCTTTCTTCAGTTGTTGATTTTAGATGAGTATTTTGTTGGCTAATTTCCATAATGTTAAACTCCGTACCATTAGCTCTCACCTTTTAAGTGACACACTCACTTAATGTATGACAATGTAAGTGGAAAAAAACAGTGACATATTTTACAATCTTGAAAAAGTGCCAATCTTTTATATATTCTCTGACAGCCAGAGTTCAAAGGTGATGACAACATCATGCTTGGATATACTAAGAGTCAATCATCATCTGACCTGAAAAACAAATGGCAGTGAGAGTGTGTAGGGGGAGCTCAGGTCAGAGCTGGTATGCATGGTAAACCCCTTAATCCCAGCACTGGTGATAAATGCCATCCAGCATTAGTAAGTGGAATTAAACTTGGCTTGCAGAGGGCATCAGTGGATACAAACACTTTTGGGAACCTCTTAACTATTTCCTGGGGAAGGGCCCAACTTCCACAGAACAAACTTCAGGTGTCACTTCTTGGGGCAGGGAGAACTATTTAATAGAAAAAAATTGTAAAGGAAGTAATTATTCTTATTTTGCAATTCTTACTTTTTTAAAGTGCCTAATTCATTAAGTCTACCCTAATAAGCCCGAAATGACATGCACTGACTTGGGTAAAATAGTCAAGTTAATTTTGTATTTTTAACTATATTCACTAACACATTCAAAATTTTGGTTCCTTCTGGCAATCTTCCTGATATGGCATACCACAATAGCCTACTTCACCCTACAACTACAACTGGGGTCACTTTTCTTTTAGCAAGGCATTTTAGCCCAGGTAAATGAGGTTTTGGGGCGAAACTGAACATTGCACAGAAATGCAAAGTCCACAGCTTCATCTAATATCTTTGAAAGCTCTAGGCAGTTAGTTTCTTTTCCTTACCAGAAAAATGGTACCTAAATAAATCCAGGCACTCCAAGTTGCATAGTCTGACACTTGTATGGTGTTAAGGCGGTCAGATTCCTCCACAGATTTCTGTCACTAGGAAAATGTATTAATTTCTGGTATACCAATTGTGTTCAGGATTGGGGGAAGAAAACAAAAGAAAAAAAGGAAGGAATGTTTATTCCACATTAGTCTCTTTCTGGTTTTGTTGCAGGAAAAAAAAAGTAGTAAAGTACATTTGGTGATTCTCCCTGTCATTAGTCACCTAAACTACTGTACTAATTGTTTTAAACCCTTCTATGGTAGCTGCATGTCCAGGAATCCCATCATGCCCAGGATTCCCATTGATTTGTGGAGGGAGAGACAGAAATCTGTTCCAACATGGAAAATAACAGTCATGGCCCTCTGCTCTGGAAAGCTATTATTCATGGGCATTTCACATTCTTTTTTTAGCTCCATTATGTACAAAGAGGGGGTTAGGCTACAGTGTGTACAAATAGCACGTGCAAATGAAGCTCAGTAACACAGCAAGAGAGATCATAGTTTAAAAACTAGTTTTGGGGCGAAGACCTATTAGACGTGTTACTAATTAACCTATTTCCTACAGCAATACAGAGGCACTACTGAAGAGGATATTATCAGGTGGCTCAGCATACTCTTTATCAAACTCAGACTTTGGAGCATAATCTACATGCTTTAAAACTGCAATCATAGCGCCACAGAATCACAGCATACCTCAAGTTAGAATGGACACATAAAGTCCAACTCCTTGCTCCTCTAAAGATTACCTAAAACTACTGTCATGTGATAAAAGCCAGAGTTAAATGTATGATCACTAACTCCCTTAAAAAAGCACAAGTATTCTGGTTTTGGTCAACCCAATGCTAAATAAAAATTACATTTTTGGTAAAACTGAAATTAGAAACTTCTTTGTTCTCCAAATTCTGTCCTGTATGTCTAGACAAGAATTTAATTCATGAGATACAGGCAAGCATGTGTTAAGTAAGTGAACTGGATTTTCTGTAAAATTAGATTAAGTTCTGGAGAAAGATTAAAGCAGTCATCCATTTTCTCCACTTCTTCAGCTTGATTTGTTTATCTCTAGCCCGTGTGTATTTTAAACTCATGAAGACAAGAACAGATTATCTTGACTTTGCTTTCCAGACAGTTGTTCAAACTGGGGCAGGAGATGGCAGATCAACAGATCTGAAAAAGACTCAAAAGCAATTCTTACCACGCCCAAGCCAGGGAGAGCCAACTTGCAATAATTCTGTTTAATGATAAAACCACCCAGATCCTAAGTGAATGAGGAATTCATTGGGAAGCTTGCACTGCTGTTGTGTACTGTGTGTGGATGCCTGAGTGCAGCACCCTGCTACACAGGAGAGCCTCCAGCCACTGACTCTTGACAGAGAGCAAAGTGAGGGACATTGTTCTGGTGGGCTTGGTTTCTTTTTCAGCTGCTGCTGCTGCTGCTCTTTGCTGTCAGTCTTGAATAAGAGGGAATACCTTATTTTCCACAATAATTTCTCTTGCTTGGTGACATGCCTCTATACCTAGCATGTAGGATTGAGGTGAGAGAGCATCCATCCACACATTAACAGATGCTCACTGAAGAGTGAGAATAAAAGTTGGACAGAGAGGTGCAAGAGTAAAAACTGACTGATGTCAAGGGGCGAGAGGGCTTCTTTGGGAAGCTATGCTATGTCCCCCTGTCAGAGATACTTCAGCTGCCCTCTGCCCTGTAGACACTCCAAGCACTGGGGTACTAGTCTGGCACTGGTAATCACACTGTACCTGCAGTGCTGGGCCAAACCATGTTTGGCTTGCAGAGACTTCTTGGCATGCCAAGTCACCAAGGCAATGTAGGCCAAGTGAGAATGGCTTCAGGGGGTCCCTATTTCAAAGGGACTGTGTAGGAAAAGCTATTTGATAAGGACTTAGGGAGAGAAGGACAAAGGACAGAGAATAACAGAACTGTTCAGATCCCTTGAAGGAAGGCACTGAGGTGTGTTTCTGTCTCACCAGGTAGGTCAGAACTGACAAGGATACACAGGCAGTAACTTAGGACTTGCTTCCATGCCATCTAAAAAGTATCCCCTTCACCAAGTTGCCAGAATTATTTGTAAGATAAAGCTCGAGGGCTTTTGTTTCTGTTAACTGCTTTTCAGTTCAAGGAAACTTCTTAAACACAGTCCTTCGACACCTCCCCAAGATGCTTTATGTGGCTGAGAGAGGTCACTTCACTGAACAGCAAAGGGTGCAGCCTATGCAAGACAAGCAAAGGCAGATCATCTTGGGCAAAGTTCTTCCAGTCACTGGGAAAAACCGCCTGTGGGCACTGTCCAGTCCTCCCTGCCTTGATTTACCAATTTAGCTTGTTTTCCTGCTGCAGTTGTAATGTGCAGCATTTCTGGATGATGACAAATCACAAGTAAAACAGGAGAGGAGTAAAACAGCATAATGAAATTTTATTCTAAAAATATGGCAAGAGTCTAAGGCACTTCAAACATTTCAATACACTTGACTAAAGTGAATGTGACAAGGTAATAGCATTCCATAAATACGCACCAAAAACTACACTCAATTCCACTCAAGGGGAATATACAGCTGGTACCTCTAATTTTATTCTCCAATAAACATGTATAGAGCTTGTAGACTGAAACAGTTAATAAAAATATGGTAACAGGACATGTAATTCTTCATGTAGGTTTTAATTATTAAGGAATATAAAATGCTGAAAATACTGTGTGAGTTAATTTTATAGATACTAGTATCTTTTATATAAAAAGTTATACATTATCCCCAATTAGCAACAACTTATTTCGTGAACTTCAGACCTGACAAGAGGCTGTATCCCCAATACCTACCCACTCACCCACCAGCTCAAGATCCACGGAGCTGACTACATAAGCAACTGCAACTTCTGAACTTCAAAGTGATTAAAAACGTGAAAATCATGTTGGAATGAAATTTATTAAAAGTTTACTGTGATGAAGTCCAGGCACAGTAAATATGTTTTAGAATGACTACAAATAAGCCACTGGGACACCCCTGCATGGATAGCTTTAGAAATCTTAGTCTGCACATAACATAAGAAAGGATAATCTACAACAAAGGAAAACAGGAATTATGCCATTGTACAGAAAGATGAATATGTAAGCAAAAGAACAGTTCTGCCTAGAGTTCTCCACTGAGCACTACTTAACTATATGCTTGCTTCAAGTTTACAGTTTTCTGCCTTTAGCACTAGATCTCTGCTTTCACTTTGCTGGTGAGTTCAGGCACAAGACAATTACATTCAGTATCTGTCTCAGTAAAACAGTAACATTTAGCAGCTTAAAGATGGTATAGAGATTTTTTCCAGAGATTTATACACTACTACTCAAATGTGGCTCTGTGGGTGGGACCAGGAGATGTCCTTCTGCTAAGCCTAGGAGTGCCCTAAAAAAGAAGAAAGAACAGTTAATCAAAGAGAAATTATTCCAGCCAGCTGATAAAAACACAACACTAAGAGTTACTCTGTCCAATTCCTTACCTTTAGTTGTACAGATAATTTTTTTTTTTTTAATTTTAGGAAGAAAAGTGCAAGCTATCATACTGCCTACTAACTGCAAGTACATATTGTTTAGACAGTGAGGTGTTTGGCAGCACTTTATCAGGAGACTGAGTCAGGGCTAGAGGAGATGTGGATAGCTGCCAAAACACCTAGAACAGCTATGTTTCAGTTTCCAGGTCAATAATTACCATTAAAATGATACAACAGCACTTCTGCACACTAGCCAGAATCAGTGAACCTTGCTAGTGAGCTATCTGTACCCCTTGGTAATTAGGAGAAGAAGCAGGAACTATCCCTCAGCCAGGCTTCAATCTTCTGCAGTCAACATGTACTTTAAAAAGTACATTCTGCTTAACAGCACAGAAATTGTCTTGTGAATAAACTGAAAAATTAATGCTCAGTACTGCTGAACAGCTGTCAGGGAGTAAATTTCTTGTTTACAATTCACTATTGAGGCAAGTTAAAACATAGCCTACAGGAGGTTGTGTACTAACCGGTGACTGGGTTTTGGAAAAGTTGACGTGGGCATAGAGGAGAACCGCTATGTCCTTATGTCCAGCTTCCAGGGCTATTGAAAGTGCTGTGCTGCCATCCTGAGAGAAGAAACAAGAGAATTAGTGCTTGTAGGCTTTAACAGATCTCTTAAAAGCCCCATCAGCCCACAGAGAAGTGAAGTTTTTAAGTGGAGGCCCTACTGCTTATACAGACAGGTTAATTTAGAGTCTTGTTTAGTTTCTTTTGTTTTAAGCCTTGCACTGCTATTTTATGAGGCAGTCCAATTGACAAATCCTCGTAATTTCTCTAAATGAGGAGTCTCGATGATTACTGTGGAAGAATGAGCACACTATCATCACAGTAATGTTACATGTAGTGCTGTGTAAGACCAGAAGATTGGGCTGTCTCAGAGAAACTGCAATGTCAGTAATAAGCAGAAGAGATGATAAGGGAGGGAAAAATGCTAGTCAAATATAATGATAATTGCTGTGTTAAAATGATAATTGTTGTGGTATTGCTCCCATCAATACTAAGAGAAATTACACTCCATAATTCCAAATTCTCCTTGGAAGTCTAAATATGAACAAATGGACTTTCCTAGTCAAATACTGCCATCTCAGTTTCTCAGAAGATACCACTGCTTTCAAGAACCACAGCTGTTGAGGGTTCTATAAGCAAAAAGTGCTTTAGCTGTAAGAGTACTGATCTGCTCATTTTCCTTTGGACCATGTTTGGTCAGGAAGACATACAAGTTAGACAGCCTGTGATGTGAACTTGGTGCTTGGTTTGCTGCCTGGCTTTTGGCTCTTGCACACAGAAGTCTCTACAGTAATGCCATATTTGAAATGTCTCTCAGGGACGGAGCACACCTTCCAGCCACAGCTGCAACACTGGTATTGAAACAGTTAGCACCAGTTTTTAAATGGTAAACCCTTTTTCCAGCACGGGACAAAAAGGACAGCATCCACCTGGAAAGTCTTCTTATGAGACTAAAGGGAGCAATTATACATAAATCTAATTGTCCTGAACAGACAGGGAGCTAGAAGAGCTGTCTACTACAACACAATATAATGCATCACAAATGCACAGCTAGCACTCTCCAGTCAACACAAGTTCTTAAAGAGAGGTGCTGAATCACTGCAGCACACATTAGTAGGATGATGCTCAGCTTACTACTGATCAGGCAGACAGGAAAAGCATCACATTGAAATGTTAGAAGTGCCTTAGACTCTTGCCATATTTTTAGAATAAAAGCATTGCTATCAGAATAGCTAGGGGAATGCTAAAAATCTCAATCCCACAGCACAGACAAATTTATGAGTAAGCAGCAGTCAAGCAGTGCTTGGGACACTATCAAACTGGCCACAGGAATAGTTAAGTATCATGTCCCCATAAAGACTGTAATTATTGATTTTGTATCTGAGAATGCTAACTGCATCCAAGCAGCAATAATCTAGACTGCTCCTGAAAGTGTTTGTGAGAATGAGGTCTTCTTACATTTTCCTCTCTGGCCAGATGATCCACACTGGTAGCACTATGAGCAGCTGAGCTGCCTTCTGCAGCAGGTGGATGAATAAAGAGAAATTATGTCCGTGCCTCCCTGCAACAGCTTCAACAAATAACCACTGACCACCCTCCCAAATCCCAAACCCAGGCTCCATTTCAGTGCTCAGTGGGTAAAGCAATAGGAAGAAAGGAAAAGTAGGCAAGAAATGTTGTTAACAAGAACATAATAGTGGCAAGAAACAAGCTAAGGCAATGTTTTCAAGCTTGAGAAATATATAGATCAAATTGTCTGCAGACATTGTAGGCTGCAGTGATCCCTGAAAACAAGAAACACGCAGGTGGTCTCACTTGCCACTGAAGTCACAGTCTGTATCCATTTATTGTCTGGACAGTGTAGCTTCATGACTAAGACTGAACCTATAGTCTCAAAAGTCTTGGTGTAAGAACAGTGTGAACATAATTTCAAGAGAATTGTAGGGCTGATGTTTGCCATGGGCACAGAAAAGCAACACAGTGAGACCCTAAGTCACCAATTAAGGTCCTAATTGAAAACTGAAAAACTCCTTTGAAAGGGGGAAGGAATGTGAGAGGGAAAGATGTTTTACTATGAGCTAAAAAATGTTTTTTTTTCTGTTCTGGCCACTACACACCTACAGCTAACCACAGAATTTGCTACCAGGTATGTATATTAGTAAAGTAAAAATACTAGCAAAATAATCACAGCACTTGCTACCAATTAAGCAGAAGATTGATGTGTTTGGTACTCCGGCACTCTGAGTCGGACATTCACCCAAGCAGATTTCAGAAGCACTGAAAGTTAACTCACATTGTCCTCCAGGGTGCTGTTACACCCAGGCTGAGCCAGTAGAAGCTTAACAATCTCCACATGTCCATGCTCACTAGCGCACATCAGAGCTGTAGAGCCCTCATCATCCTGGATATTGACATCTGCACCACAGGCCAGTAAAGCTTTAACCATGTCTATCCGGCCATGACTCACAGCTAGCATCAGTGCAGTCTGACCAGCCTGCATGGACAGAAGAGGAAAACCCAAATAAACTACAGAGATAATCAGTGACAAAGCATGAACACCTTTTTTTTTTTTTTTTGGACACAATGTTTCTTCTGGGGGATAAAAAAAAATGTTATTTCAAACAGTACTCTCAAGGCTTTGATTGCCATTATTTAAATATCTTTTATGGAGCATATATTCCACATTCACAGAGCTATTTATTGAATTAATGGAAGATATCCAATCTATTTTCAGACATATGTAGTTTTTTCAATGGAGCTAAATGCTGCAGAATTAGTAAATGCTGCCCAAAATTCACTAATAGTTCTTTCACACAATAATAAACCTTCATTTTTAGAAGATGTTCAGACCTGTGGCTCAGCTGTTCCTCCACAACTCCATTTTGCATATAGCAATCAAAAAAATACATTAAAAACCCACAGATGATGAAATGAGAGCAACATTTGAAACAATAAGAGCACGGATGGGCACATGGAAGAAAAAAAAAAAAAAAAAGGCACAGGAGTAAGAACTGTGCCTTGTGAACCATTTGACTGACCTGGCTGGCTTTAGCATTCACGTCCCCACAGCTGAACAGTTCCTCCACTATTCTCATGTCCTTCTCCGCTTCCACAGCTGCAAGCGCAGCAAGCATGATGGGGGTATAGCCAGCCTTGTTCTGGTGGTTTACATTACAGACATCTGCAGAGGGATGACATAATTTCTTCAGAAAGCAAGAACCCAAAAAGCAGTAATTGTGCTAATCAACTGAATAAACTGTCAGTAGAGCAGCCTGTAAAAAGAAAAAGTAGCAACTGCTTTCATAATGGATGCAATTCAAGGGAAGGTGGAGAAGAAAAAATTAACAGAGGAGCTCTTGAGCCAAAGAAAAGAATTCTTTCATACTATGTGTACAAGACAAGAGAGAGCACAAAGATGTTTTATATGTTATCATTTTGGGCTTTATTTGTCCATTAGTTTTTCCTTTTGTAAAAGCAAGTGGTCTGAAATTTAGCATGATATTCAGAAACACTGTCTGGAGAGTCCTTAAGCTCTTCTCCCAAGGGCATCCATAGAGCGGAATAAAAGTGGTCCAGCAACATGGTCAGTGGAAAAGATATTTCTCTTCAGCACAAACATTTTTCTGCAATTGGTGTTACTTTAAAAATTTGCAAGTGTACTTCAACATGTTTTGGAGCTGCCAAAAAACACCCCTTTAAATTAAAGACTGCTGCCAATTCTACAGTGTGTTTGACCACGAACAAAACTGCTACGGGAACAAATACAGGCAAGTCCTACGACCAGTGCCAGCAATGAACAAGAGTTCTCCTTTTTGTTCAAACCTTGCCTCCAGTCTGTCTTTGTTCCTAAAATTCTGCAAAAATTCAGCAGTGCTTATTGGTTTACTGGGCAGCAGGGTTTTCGGTGTGCTCATTGTATTGGAAAGCAGGGAAAGCAGATTTACATAAACACTATCTGTAGACTAGAGGTTAAATTGCACCACAGATATCTTAACAAGCAAAAATGCCTCAGGAAATTCTTCAGACTTATGGCCAAAGGACATTTTTCAGTCAAAAGAACATTTCAGAAGCAATTCATGTAAGATATTGCAATTTTTTTCATGTTAAATAATGATACCTTATAAGCAGTAGACCAATACTACTTTCAGACATTACTTCTGTGAAGCCACTGAAGCCGGACAACACAACACTCTGCTACATGCCTTACAGCCTGAGTAATGGGTAACTTTTAGAAGTGGTGTGCTCCTACTCTGACTAGACTACTTCAGCAGAATGTGGTCTGAGGTCACATTTAGCTCCTTTTCTATATGGCTAATGAGGGAAACTGTTCTCCTGTTTGTCCTCTTGGTGACTTTGCTTCATGCTATGGAGGATTCTCTCATCTCATCCTGTCCACTCTTCTCACCAAACATAGACACAGAGCTCTTGGTCTAAGAATCTACCTGTGATACAACCACACTGCAGAGCTGACCATAGTGACCATTCAGACACAGTCCAGAGGAAGACTGTTGAAACCTGAAGGAATCTGCCTATTGGCAAACATTTTCCAAGTGCTGGCATAAACAGTATTCTGCTGCAGAGAGAACTACCTGGGACTAATCATGATTGTTACATTTTACAAGTAACACCCCTGGTTAGCATACACTAGCTGCCATAACCTATGGGAGTCCTGACTTCAGCAAGAGGAGCATGTTCCTGTTCCTCTGGCACACCTAGGCAAGCAGAGAGGCTGCTCCCTCCCACCACACTGTGCTGCAGAGCCAGCCTGCCCTTTTCAGCTCCTGACATTCCCTGCATTCCCCTGCTGTGACTCACTCTTCCCAAACACAGACTGCTTTCAAAAGGACCAGAGATTTCTAAGTGCTCACTTTCCTCTTGAGGAAGTCTCTGCATGTGTGACATATGTGCTAGGCTATCAAAGCTGAGATGTGTATCATTCATATCCTTGTTTATCTGATGCTACCTTTCTGGATTTATGAATACTGCTTGGCTTAACACTCCAGATGTGTCATTGGCCTAGCTAAGCTTTCACAAACAACTGTGACAGGTTTTTAAACTAGTTTAGAGAAACAAACTTCACTCAGGGAGCAAAACTAGGATTAAACAGATTAAACATCTAGCATGGGATCAATTCCAACGTGTGATACCTTCTGCTGAATGCCATCTGGCACACTGAATGTGGGGTGCAGATATTCCAGAGTCTCCCCTTTGCCAGTACCCTTTCTGCATGTGTGTTGCAAGAGGATCAAGAAAAGCAAGCAACAAAAACAACCACATGAAGCAGCATCAGATTGCTTAAGGACTAGGAAAATGGTCTTTGTGACAGAATGCCATACTGGTCCAGTTCCTTAGGAAAGTAGCATGGACGAGTCAGTGTGGTGGCCAGGAAAAACTTCTGCACTGTTCTAGACAAAGCTAGACTAGTTTGCATGTTTAAGATGGTATTTACACTTCAATGCATCTTCCTCAGACTGCTGAGCAGCAGCTGTGCTGCCTCCAGAGAAAACTGCTGGAGACTGGTGCTGCTGAACTTGGGACTACAGTCCAAGAGTCAGGAAACTATCTATCTCAACTCTGTATATAATTTACTTAAGTGTTTTTTTAATTTCTTCAAGAAGCATCACCTCCAAAGTTAGTACTAGTTACAAAGATTCTAGACTACCTAAGTGAGCCGCTATATACCTGTTAAGAGTTAAAACACCTGCTGGAAGACCAAACTTGGCCTCTAGTCCACCAAGAATTTCACCCATGAGAACTGCAAAACCAAGAATAATTAAAAAAAAAAAAATAAAGCAAACTTACTTGCATCCAGAAGAAGCTTTACAATTTCAAAGTTAGAATGTGAGACACTGTAATGTAGAGCTGTGTTTCCATTTCCATCTGCCATGTTGATGATATGTCTGAGGACAGCAGGAGAAATCTCTTCAAAAGCAGTTATGTAGTCTCCAACCATTTCAGGGACAGCTGACTTCTGACTTGAGACACGAAACCACTCATGCTGGATGGTATTTAAACAAAACCTCTGCCGAAACCAAGAGAGAAAAATTTACATATGGACAATCTATTTAAAGGATTTTCCATCCCATAAGTCAGCAATGTAGGTCAAGCCCGTTTTTGTCCAATGTGGGAAGAAAGTATTCAGCTCACAAATAAGATGTACAGACTGAAGCTTCTCCTCTGACTAAAGCCTGCTTTAAAACACCAGCTGTTTACGTCCTCTTACTTCACCTGACTTTCACCTCTGAGGGCACAGAATTTTAGCATGAGAATACTACCAAATTAACGGTTATCAAATACTGGTGAACAGAAAAAAAAAAAAAAAACTGGCATAACAATTTCCATCAAATACTTAACTACATTTATAAATCACTGATAAACTCAAGACTTTCTCACTGGACTTAAAACAACAGCACGCTAAGTCAGCTAGGCCCAGTTCTGAGGCATAAATTATCAAAGCACAAAGCATATGAGAACTGGCTGGACAGCAGTTCTGAAGAAGAAGAGCTGAGTATTACAGAGGATTACACACTGAACCCAACATCACATTGTAATATAAAAGGTAAATACTGTTTTGGGGTGAATAAAAAGATTTATAGCTGAATGGATTTATAGTGATCAAGTCCCTTCTTTCTGCCTAATACTGTGAAGACAACACCTGGACTACTTTGTCTGGTCTGATCACTGAATGACACAAAATATTTGGTTGAAACAGTTTCAAAGATAAGCAGCAAGAATGAATAGAAGTCAAGGAAATCTATGGGTCAAACAAGAAGGACTGGAGATGCTCTGCTGTAAAGAACTGCTAGGGAAAGAAACCATGTAACATTTGTTGCAGAAAAAAGGAGAAAAAGGAAGAACCTGTTCTTCACCTAAAGGCTGGCTGGCTATAGTAATAAGAGATTTTAGCTGCAATGAGAAGATGCCCATTCAGGATGTATCTGTACTACATAAACATATCAACAGAATATTTTACATCAGTGCTACTATAATGTGATGTGTGTATTCTGTGAACATTGAGAGTTGAAATGCAAAAGTGGCTACAAATTGACACAATAGAATGTTTTTATTTATTTCAGGCAGTACTGAGTGTAAAATACCACTAAGAAACTATTTTTAGTCACAGTATCACACATATTATTAAATAAACAACACACTTTTTAAATTCAATTAATCCATCACATTCAAAAAAGTGCAGTCCACAGCTCCTTCTGGTGTAAACAGCAGCTACAAGAGCTGAGTATGCTGGAAGAGGTTGGGATAACTCATACAGATCCTTAGCCATAGTGACATTTAACCTGTTTAGACAGGACTTCTTTATCAGCAGTCAGAGGACAAGAGCTGATTCATCTGCAGCTTCCACCTACAAAGCACAGCTTGTGCTGGAAAACACTTTAGGCACAAGATAGAAAAACGTAAATTCAAATTACACTTCCAAGGCAGAGATCATCATCTGGGTTTGCCATTTTTGACAATTTCAACTCCAAGAGGGCATAAAGCATTTGTTGTTTGAATGCCTAAACTCCTCCTGAAGGACAAACATGGAATTAAAAACTATGTGTCACAACTGTATGAAACAACCTTTCAAAACATTTCCAGGACCACAGATGTCAGAATTGGACACAGTATTACAGAGACAGCATTACTGTGTCATGCAGACAACATTATTGTCTTTAAGAAGCTACAGATGCTCTATAATAGAGGAGAATTACACTGAATTGCTGCCTTTTCTATCACTGCCCAAGTGTAACAAATGCGAAATTCAATTTCATATCATTAAGCAGTGCTCCTTTGTATTCAGATTGTCCTCACAGAGTAGCATAGGCAATCCCTATGTGAGGCATTTACAATAAGACAAATAAAATTTTATTTCTTGAGACTGGAGTATTTCTTAAGTATTAACAATGAATCTTCCTTACTCTCTACAGCACTGATAGAAACCACCAGTGCAGTAAACAAGACAAACAGCATCCCTGTGCTTAGAAGGCAGATCACCAAGTGTTTTAGAACAGACTCTGAGGTTTCTTCATAAGAAGCAACAGGCTTTTTACCCACTGCATTCTCCTAATGTGAGGCCTGAGAGCTGCCCACATCAGTGCTAAACCAAAAAAACCCCACAGGAATGCACAGGTGTGTTGAAACTGTGCTTTCATGTTACTGTTTTTCTGTGTGTGCCTTGGGATGACAACACTGAAGCACACAAAGCATAAGTATATTCTCTGAAAGTGTCCTGGCAGAAAGAGTTTTGTGACTCTTTCCGGAAAGATGAAATCCTCTTATGCCTATCCACTGCAGTGCTGGTCCTGTAAAACCAGAAGTTACCTCTACCTGAAGGTTTTATATTGCATCTCAAGACTAAATTTTCACCTGTACTGCTTACCACATCTTTGTTGGTTAATGCCTTGGGGTCATCAATGTTGTTTCTCAGCAGGTTACAGGCAGAAAGCATCTTTTCACTTAGCTCGTACCTGAGGGGGATAGAAAAATACACAGCATGTTTCAATTTTTATCTTACCATTTCAGTACAGAGACATTTGCTTTTCTGAAAATTCTCTAGTAATTAAAGTTTCCAGACAAGCCATCTGCTCCTACCATGCAGAGGCCACTCTGGCAGCTCTTCTCAAAGACACTCCCTCCACACTGAATGGAGATGTTTGTAGGAAGAGCAACAGGAATACAGAGCGGGAAGCACATCACTTTTGTGCTCTAAAACTTGGCAACCCTTCTAGTGGAAATTCTCACCGAGTGTTGTATGATTGCAGAGCACACATTATATGCTGTGTGCTTTGATTACTTAATTGACAAGGAGAAATACCTATAGTTGTGATGGAAACAGAATTAAGCAGCGGGAAACAGCTCAAGAGATGCCTCCTTTCCAGCTCCCATTCATAAGAATTAGCTTTTCTCATCCCACCCACTCTGGAAATTTACTCTCTTTCTCCAGCCCTCTTTACGTTTTTTACACTCTTTAATTTTTACACTCTATTCCCTTGTCATTACAAATTTCAAAACTCATGGTAGGCCAAAAATAAGGTCAAGGCCTGTGGCACACGTCATACCAGGCTGCGGCCAACCATCTATGCCTACAAGCTGCACAGAGGATAATGGCAATTTTTCCAGAAAATTCTCCCAAAAAGCAGAGAAGCTAACACTCTCATGTGTGTAAGATGGGCATTTCAGCCCTCATGGATTACAAGTCAGCTGCTAGTGCTAACAGAGCAGTGGAATTCTCCACCATTGCGTGGACCATGGCTATACACGGCCACGTGCCCTGACTCTTCCCCTGAGAGGGCATCGACAGGGCAGTCAGGTTACAAAGGACATTAAGTAAACAAAGTCCATGTTCCTTAAGTACACATGGCTATCTAGGCTGTTCTGCTGCTCTTCTGCCCAATCATTCCTTGCTACTGTAAATATAAGTTAGAGAGCTCTTTTGAGAGACTGCCACCTGTATAACAAGAGGCTATCCTACAGAACTGTATAAAGTAAGCTCAGGGCTCTTCAAAACACATAGCTCCAGGGCCTCCAAGCTCTTAATTATTAATTTCTGCTTCCCTTTTATTTGACAGCTGACAACTAGAGACAACTTGATGCTAAGCTACACCTCCAGTGAAACATGACATTAATTTTGTTTTAGCTCTTTTATTGTTATTATTCTATCTACATAATTTTCCAAATTAGCACACTGGCAAACCCATTATCTGTAAGATATCCTATCACTGTCTCAGTTTATACTTCCTTTTGCCGTTTGCTAATGAAGTATCAGTAAAAACTCACCACTCTACTGCTTTCTATGTATCAAAAAAGCACAGCCTTGTCAGTCAAATCCTACCTTACACAGCACTTTGAAAAGTACCCTAAGACATGACATGTTGAACAAGTGTGTGATGGCAGCCTTGGAAGTGTATTACAGTATACAATCTCATATCATATGAAGCACATGATCTCAGGGTGGACAGTGTCCTCAGTGCTGTACCCCACCATCTTACTGTGCCACGGCTGAGATGCTGTGGAAGCTGCAAATGCAAGATACACTCCCAGCAGGCTGCTGACCTGCTGTGCATGGCTCAAGATTAATTTGTTTGCTTACTGACTGTTTTACAGACCAGGACATTAACGAGGCATTGCCTGCTCCCAAACAAGTGCCAGCTGTGACCTGACAGAGCCTCTGCTGGGGGAGCCACCAGGGTCTTGCTGTTAATGAATCATTTCAAGTCAATGGGGTCAGATGCTAGAAAGGGAAAAAACCCTCTGACACTTTCTTCCTGCTCACACACAGTCATTTTGCCATGAAACTGCCTCTGGCTACCCACTTGAGGAGGAGGGAAGTGGGCAGCAGCTGGCCAGCGCTGAGGCTGATGCTTTCTCCACAAGCACAGCCCACACAGCTTGCCCCACGACACAAGGTGGAGGTGACCTCCTCAGAGGCACACCCTGGAGAGGGCAGGCAGCCTACCTCTCTCTGATTTCCACCTCCTCAGCTTCACACTCTGGGAGGGGACTATCCTTCTCTGCCCCCACGGCGCAGACCTCTGCAGCATGGGGGCTGCTGGGCTGCTTCTCTTCTGTGTGCTGGTCACAGGGGCACTCGTGGCTCTCACACTCCTCCTCTGAATCTGAGGAGGAGCTCTCCTCGGAGCTGGAGTCATCACTGGATGTGGTCTCATACCTGTGGGGAGAACGGGCAGGGCAGAGGTGCTTGCTCAGTGCCATTCAGCAGTGGTCAGTACCTGCCTGCACTACTGCATGTGGAAAAATGTCCTGCAAAAGCTTTGTCCTCCTGTTTTTTCCCCAGAGACCTCTTCTACCCACTGAACTCAGTGTTACTGGCAAATAACACTCCTAGTATTATGCATTATTCATTACACAGTGTGTAAAGAAAGAAGAACAATTTCTTTTAAATGTAAGTCTTAACATTTTGTCAGACCTTGCCTTATCCCCAAAATGAAATTACTTTGTTCAGAGTAAATTGTATTGCCATACTAGGCAGATAAAAGCAGGGAAGCTAACAAACCTATGACAACTTTCCCCCATTATATGTAATGATACTTTTAGCTAATATGTAGGAAATTAGGTGAGATAGGCTATATACCGCACAAAGTATTTATACTAAAGAAAAACTCATCTGAGGAAAGGGCTAGAAAAGGTATATAAAAACAATTTGATGAAACCATTTTAAAGGTCTTTGCAACATTCTGCAAGGACAAGTAATATTTTAAAAAAAGATTTCATACTGTCTTCTGTATTTGCATAGGAAGGTCTCTGTACATATATGACACATAGCCAGAAAAATTAGTTCTAGGGCAATGGCATCTCTTGCTTTACTGTTTAATATTATAATGCTGTGCTTGTCAGCTACCAAAGATATATACAAGTTTTCCTTACTAAAGCATTGCCTGAGAAATGTCCCCATGGCTGTCTGAAGTTGTTTCATTTTCCTGTAGTAAATCTGGCAGCAATCTAATGTGCAGGTATTTGAGACTGATGCCATATATGACTTGCAAGCACAAGAGGATTAAGAGGATCCTAGCTGTTCAATTCTTCCTTCTGATCCTTACACTTAGCAGTTGCACCTAAGCCTGAAGGACAGGCCAAACCTATGTATGTGTTCCCCAGTTTCTCCTCTCTTCCCCCTGTGAAAAGTGCTACAGCAACAGATGTTTTGGAGACAGGTCTCTTACCCGCCATTAATGCCAACAAACTGCAGGTTCTTCTTGGTGTTGCTCAAATCCTTCTTCCCATCTCTTTTCTTCATGATAGATTTGAGTGTGTTCTCATTATTAGTACATACTGTTAGAAAGGGAGACAAAGCACATATATCAGTGTAAATCTGTAGCCTGCTTTGAATGCAGCGGCATTATAGCTGATTGTTCAAAACAAACTCTCTATTCTTCAAACTCTCTATTTTTCAACAGCTCTCTGTGTAATTTACCATCTGAAGCTGGTTTTCTAATATACATGTGGTCATGGTTTGACATGCACATTGGAAATACAGAAGAACAGCTTCAAAATCAGCTCTGGAAACTAGTTAGGCCTAACTTTTCCATCTTACAACATGCTGCTAATCTTCATGATGCTTTAGAAAACTTTTAGAAAACGCATGGGCTTTCTGTTTTTCTTTGCTAATTGTGAAAAATTTTTAACACTTAAATCAGTTATTCTGTTAACAAAATCTTAATTCTTAGTGTCAGAGAGCAGCAGCTCCTTGCCAAAAAGAACATTAATACAGACAGCATATTTAACAATACATACAGCATATTTAACAAACTATTCAACAGGGTGGGTAGGTTCAATCAAGAATGGTCTTTTAGATTTAGTATTCATTGAAACAACTTTTAAATCAATCTCTATGCAAAGGACAGGCAAAATCTGCATAAAACTCCAAGTATTTCATAAAGTCATTATTAATCATTTATCTTTCAGTAGATTTTTCTTAGGAAGACACTAAAGGGCATTTCACTGATGTGCTACAATCTGCAATTTAAAACCTAACCACTACATACAGACACATGGTGTCACACTGTGACTTTCCCCTCAGCTGCATCTTTTCCTGCTTTTTTTGCGTTTTTGAGAATACTGAAAACCTTCTTTAACTGTATTTCATATTTCAGACCCCACCAGCATGATGAAAGGGGAATGTGAGCCAGTTATTACCATAGAGACCTGAGGCAAGCTGATCATCCGTCAGGTTAATTGTAGCAAGAGCTTTATCCTGAGAAGAAAAAGACTTCCTTTCCCGAGCAGCTTCCACCAGGGGAGTCTTCCTCTCCTCCTGAGTGGGCACATCGTCCTGCTCCACTTTCAGCGTTCGCAAATTTGAAGTTAAGTGTGAATTTGCAAGTTGGCCATGAGGGATGTACTCCAAAGTAGCACCTGCCAAAGAAAACAGTATGCATCATGGAGGAGTAAAAAATATTTCCATGAATACTGTGATCTACAGGGAAAAAAAAAAAAACTGGAAAAAAAAGGGCAATGCTTGTCCTTTAAAATACTCTTTTCTGAGGACCTAATAGGAAAAAGACTGTGATCGTTTTCAGAAAATGCAAAAAAATGGCTGCAAGTTTTTCTTTTGATAAAGACATACAATACAAGGACAAGTGTCTATAAAGATACTGGCTTTTAAATGCATTAAAGAAATGGTCCTTCTTTCTCCTTCTCTTTCAGTATGAGCAGTGACCTCAGCTCCTGCCACCCTGGTCAAGGTTGGCTCACTGAGCTGCTCCTCGATGACATGCCTGAAGAGCACAGCATGTTCACAGGCTCCAAAGGTTCTTTCTGCAAGAACAATAACCTTTTTATTGTACTTGTTTTTTAAGAAATATCATTTTCCATGAAAGCAGAAGTTTTTCAGGAAATTTTCCTTTTTTTCCAGTACTCGAACTAATTCTGAAAGCTATGTGCTTTTCCCAGTTACTGAGACAACTGCAACGAACTCCCCCGCACTACCCTTCTTTCTTTTTTTTTTTTTTTTTGGTCAGGATTGTACTGAGCTAGTAGTTGTGTTTAAACCAAATTCCAAATGTTTGGATTACACTTTTATTCCCTCGCTGATTTGCTGGCATTCACTCACTTTTTCCTGTTGAGTATTCAAAAGGCAGTGCTAATTACGCACAGACTTTTACAGATTCCCCTGGTGTTACTCCAGCTGTGCTATTACAACTTCTCTACAAATCTGCACAAATGCTTTTGTTTGTGGAACACACTGAGTGTTGTTTTACATGCATACACCTCCCTAAGTGATCTTGTTAGCATTCAAGGAAAAAAAAGCTGAAATTTAACTTGCTTTAAACACTATCACTTCTTTTTCTACTCTTTTCTTGCTTCAGTGATGTGTGCCTCCATATTATTTTTTGCCTTTGTACTTTTGAAGAATTAAGGCACAGCCTTCTCATTCAAATACGAGTGGCACTGCACAGGGTGCTAACATACTGTAGTAAGGTAAATTCCAAACATCAATTTTTAGACACACAGCTACATCTTTTTCTAGCAGGATATTCTCGTTAGACTGCCTTTCCCCCTTGTTACTTCACCCCAGTAAATTTTTCCTACAACAGAACATAACAAAGCTCATTTTTCCAAACACTGTCACATCCCAGCAGCTTCCTCCTTTTTGTTCCCATTGCCTTCCGAGTCTCTGAGTTTCCAACCAAGTCTCACCCTGCATGCATCTCCCAAAGCACCCTACTCCTGCAGTGAGGCCTGTTGCCCAGTTCCACCATGGCTTATAGCTTCTCCAACACACAGGGGAAGCTGTCTGCAGGAAAAGGCACACAGTCATGGCACTACAAGCACAGTAAAAAAGCTTTTTCTTTAGAGCAAAACATCTGTGTGTCTGTGTGTTTGTGTGTGTGTGTGTGTGTGTAGGAGGGCAGCAGCTTCCCAGGGACCCTGGTTAGAAGCAACCCTTCTGGAGGCATGTCTGAGCACCTGGATACTCACAAAAAGCAAGAGGGAAGTCCTGCCCTTGCTCCCCCCACCACTCCCCACTTTGCAGCACTAACTGACTTTGGTCAAGTCTCTTCCTAACAGCAAGCATCATCTCTCATCCAACAGCTGAGGAGAAGAGGGCTGCCAAGGTGATAGAACACCAAGCCAAACCAAATTATTTTTAAACTCCCTTATCTGACAAACAAGGGAACTGTCTCTGCTGGCTTGGAGCTGTGACAGGTACAGTTAAAGAGTATCAAGCACAGTAACCACTCACAGCTGCAGCTGGTGGTGGCTGCCTGGGCTGGTTTTACCATGTCATACCTTCTGCTCCAGACTGGCCTCTGAGGACATGGGAAGGAATGAAGGAAACCTGCTCTGAAGCATCCAGGGATATGCAAAGGTTCCAAAGATGCCCAGGTTTGCTTTCAGCAGAACTGTCTGTATCCTCTGCCAGACATGACAGTTCTCCTACAAAAGCAGCTGTGACAACCATAGTGTGTCTGGGGGCACAGGTGGGCTTGTGCACACCAGAGCTGAGGGACGGCACGACTCTGGCAGGGCAAAGCAGGGCTCCAGCCTGAGGTGAACCAACAGCAGCACCTGGTGGACCCCTGTCATCCCCCTGAAGCCTGAGCCTGAATTTCCCCAGGGGTCTCCCTCCTGCCCTGGGACAGGCAGGGGAGGGAGCTGCAGGGTAGGACAGATAGAAAGGAGGACAGTAGTAGACTTCTCTCCCCTGACTCACAACAGCTCCTGAGCCTGCCACCAATGCAACATGATTTCAGTAGGTTCCCTATTCTGGCACATGCATCACTGGCTGAGAAGCACCACACTGAATTCAGCAGGCCCCTGACACCTTATAAAAGAGGGTGACATCAAGACTTGAGGGCAGGGAGACAATGAATGTTTATTAGGCAAACAGGTCAGTGCACTCAATCTCCCTGCAAAGCTCTTAGGTGTCTACATTTATTGCATGCACAGTACCCAATGATGAGGGAAAGAGAGCTTTGGGTCCACCTCAGTATTAATGCTGCAAGCTGTTAATTATAATTTTATATCAAGTCACAGGCCTTCCCCTTTTCAAGACAGCAAACATAAAGACACTTGGAGAGCACCGAGTCTAATCACTGAGAAAATCAGACAAAGGAAGGAGCTGTGCCACCCAACACTACAGTCTGTGATTTAACAGATTAATCTACTGCTGTGCAAACCAAAAAGCCACATGAACTGAGTTCCTTCTTCCTCCAACAGAACTGCAGGGCCACTCTTAGGGCTGGAGGTAGGACACAGCACATCTCTCCAGTGTGGAAATGAAACTCTGGCTGAAGACCACCACTGGTCTACACAGATCTTAAAACAGATTCTTCCTCTCACTTCACAGAGATCTCAAGTGTGCTTGAGCAGAATCCTTCTCCAGGTTCCGGTGCACAGCACTGACAGCAAATCTGCCAACTGGTCAATACTTAGTCAGGCACTGCCTCCAGACAGAGACCCCATAGCAGACTTGCCCTGATGATATTCTTTAGCTTACAGTTCCAGGCAAATACTGCAAACTTGACATCAATTTCTAATTATTGATATAGAATACCACAATAAAGCAGAACTTCTAATGCATTTTGCAACACAGCAGAGGGTTTTGGAAAAGTTCAGGAGTAATTTAGAGGCAAAAGTATGACACAATAAAACAAAAAAACTTGCTAACTTCAGTTGTATATAAACATTTATGCAGAAAGCTGCTCTCAGCAGTTTCAGAAGAAAAAAATGATTGAAGCATCTTCAGGGGTTTAGCTCCAGTGGTTTGAAGGAATGAGAGCATCTATTTTTCATTTTTCATATGGAGTCTCCTCTCATAAATCACCTTCTTTTGAAAATCTCACCAATTTAAACCAGGCTAACAGCAAAGCTGCTACAGAGAATCCGCAGATTACCCATGCCATTTTTGGCACCTGTATTATCTCTCTGCTGTTATTAGGGTGAAGTTCTCCTTCCTAACTGCAGACTTTCCCTCACATTTAGTTTGCCTCACATTAGTTTTAGCACAAGTAGTCATGCTGTTAGCTGGTTCAGGGAACTCAACAGATTCTTTTGAATTTTTGATGAACTCATAGGAACGGAAGTCTGGCCTTCACTTGTAATTTAAAATTTCTATTTAGTTTGATGGAAGCAAACCTAAGTATTATCATAAAAACAATTTAACTTGACAATACTTTTATCCCATTGGAAATCAAGAGAAGTGAAAACAAGGATGGGGCATTAAATAGCATCAGGATGAGAATCTACCTCTCTGCTTTGAACATCACAGGCTTCTAGCTTAAAAAAGCACACAAGCTTACTATGTGGTAGCTGCACAAAGATTTTATTTTTAACCTTTTGGTCCGTACAAGCATTTATTTGCACAATATGTTTATAATGGTCAGTGATCCAAGTGATACATTCCCCACTAAAGACAGTGTACAAATACTGTCTGGAGCATATATAGCAAGGAAATACTTCTCTTTCACACTGCATGATTTCCTCATAGTAACAATAAGCTCATTACAACATTATTTTAACTGAAGTATTCTCCTCCAATGTTTTTAAATCTTCATGCCTAAGAAGTTTTTTTTTTTAAATATAAATTATTTTAATCCAGTTTCAATTTGGTCTACTTATCAGAACTGTTGAAGGAAAACCCTATTCTACTAAGGTACATAAAAAGGTAGTAATGAGTAAACATGTTATGTTTAAACATTTACAAAGATTGATAGTAACCCATCCAACTGATGAATGCAGTACCTTCACAAGACTAGAGCGTTGTTTCATTATAAAAGGTATTTTTGAGCCATTCCAGGTTAAAAGTCAGTGAATTTAAACTTTCAAAACAAAAAAATGCCACACATGAGCCTTTTGTATAATAAACTGACAGAAGGCAGATTCTCCTGGGGCCTAGGCATAGGCAGATGTTGAACTACCATTCAGCTCCAGGGAAAACACTCCTAATAGGATGAAGGCTCTAGTAACAGGACTGCAAGAACAATCTCATTTTCACTCTCACTTTAACCATTTTCTCTGTGCTGAGAAGCTGCTTTCCATCCCCAAATTAGATTGTGAATCCAATTTGTTGAAACTGGAAGTTAAAACCAATTCTTTTCATTAAACATGACTGACCACATAAGATCACACATCTTTGAAGCAGCTAATCATCTTATTTATGAAACACTCTCTTTTCCAAGACAACTGTGCATGCAGCTTGGTGAAAGTCATCCTTCCTCTCCCTGAGGAGTGGTAGATCAAAGCATCTCATGATGCTGGGCACAGTAGGCAGGTCAGCTTGGAATACTTCTTTCTCATTCATGTGGATTTGATTTTATCAGCTGATGCTTTATTGTTGCTGAAATATGACAACACTTCCTTGGAAAAATGGGAATCTCTTGCTATTAAATATTCATAGCTGTGCCTGTTACCATGGGAGCTGAACTCCAAACAGAGCTCAGGGCCTGAAAATTATATCCCTGTGCCACACTGTAGGGAGAGAACTGAGGCTATATCTAACAGACGGCTTAGCAGGCTGCAGACTGCCACTCTCTAAGCAGCAATAAATTTGAAGGGAAAAATAATCTATACTGTGGCAAATTATGCCCTTTGCTAACTGAAGCAGAAGCCAGGAGATAGAGCAGCTTTTAGATTCAAACACTACATGTAGTGCTGCCATTGAACCAAACCAGCAAATATTATAATCCTAATAATGACAACAGTAATAAACTTGTGTTAACACAACCATGGAAGGTACATCAAACCTCTTTGAAGAGGTTTATGGAGATTGGTGCCATTTTTGAATGGCATTCCCATTTTAGCTTCCCATGTTGTCACAACTAGCAGAAACCACCTGCCACATGAATCATGAGGAGGAGGCACTGTACTCTCTGAGACACCAGCCAGACACATGTAAATAAACAGCACTCATGTAGCACTCAGGTGGACCATCTGCATGACTGTTTTGCATCATGCACTACCTTCCAGGGAATGTGGAAAATGCTGCACATATGTCAGTCGCCTTCTTCCCAGCAGTCTGATGAATGGATTCTATTTGTTACACAAGCAAGAACATCTGTACAGAAACTTAACCTGGTGATTGAGCTGCATCTGTAACAGCTGGAGCTGAGGACTTCCTTCAGGTGACTTGCCTAGACATGGGCACAACCACTGCAACTTGTAACAACCCACAGCTTTACAGGATCGTCACACTACCTGTGCCACATCAGCTTCTGAGCCTCAAGCAAGCCCTGAGTCTTCAACTGCAATAGCATGGTCCATGCTGCCAGGTGAGAAATTACTAACCTATCAAACTACACAGTCTCCAAGAGAAAGGTCTGTCAAACACAGGAGCTGCAAAGAAAATCAGCTTTCTCCAATTTCCTATATTACAATTGACAACACAGAAGACAACGACTACGTTCACACTACCTCATTAGTCCTACATACCAATTTTGGAGAACCAGGGGCTTCTCACATCACCATCATTCTTCTGATCTTTCCATTTCCCTGAGCCTGCTTCCCCAGTTCTGGTTAAAACTTAGAAGTGGAAAACCTTGGAAGATTTGACACATCAGGATTTCCTTACCCTCTAGACTTAATGACACCATTTTCTTTCATTCTCTGAAGTTTTAACTCAAGAAGCTTTCTCCTTCCTCATGATGGCTAAGTAGTGTAATGCTTCCACTGGGACACTCAGTCAGGATTGTTCTAAAACGCAACAGTAAAACTGATACCTGAAGATCACTGAGGCAAAATAGCAACACATTTTCAGGTCAAATATGTTCAGGTAGTTTTTCAGGGCAATGGCAGATCAGTTGTCTTTAAATACCATTTTTGAAAACTCCCTGCCAGTGAAAGACAGCCAGCTAGACTTGTGAAAAGACTTGTGAAAAGTCCATGGAATTAGAACCCGTACAAGTGACATCAGGCTTCTGGCTGGTATCTTGGAAAACACATCATATGAGCATTCAAATATAACATCCTGAAAATTCTTTAAAAATCTAGTGCAACAAACAGAGGAGATGAACGCACTCACCTCCCTTTAGGCTTCCTATACGCTGTCTGGTCTAAGAATATGGATTAGTTAGCATCTAGGTTTGTGACCCACGTCCATATAGATAAGCTGGACACTTAAGCCTATATAGGCTTATCCTTATAGATAAGCCTATAGATAGGCTGCCAAGGCCAGCTAACATGACTTTGCAGAGTGGAAATGTGCTCATATGGCCAGCAGGTTTGAATTCCCTAAGGTCATTAGGGCTTCTGAAGGACAGTACATATGTAAATGTTAATAGGAGTTGCCAAGTTACAGAAGGGAAGGTGATTATCTTGCAACAAACAAAATACCAATTGCTAATAGACTTGGTTCAGGGATCTCAGTGGCCTAAGGTGTCTAGAGATGAAAACTGCCAGCCTGTGTCCTGCTCAGCAGGTTCCAGCTTTCCTGCCTGTGTCTCCATCACCTGCCTGACACAAGCTGTGTCAGGGAAGGTGAGATGGCAGAGGCTCCTACAGCACACCCTGTCTCCCCAGCAATAACAGGGAGAAAAATCTGTAAAGTCGAGAACTTGACTGATGTGCTACCTCAGAAACAGCACAGACCACTGATCAGTGTGGCAAACTGGTGTCCAAATCATATGCCCCAAAGCTAGCTCAGGTATTTTTGCCCTATGAGAAACTGGTACTTCTTAAGGATGCTCTTTGAATGAAGCATTAAAGATGACGCTACTGATGCTAATTGGAAACTGACACTTCAGCCTGTTCTGCTAAAAAAATGAAGCTTGTGCGGTCACACTTCTCTCAATAGCTTCAACTCTATTGCTTATTTGAACTGAACTGGAGTAGAGACTCAGTGCTCTGAAGGCTTTTTGTGTTTATAAAAGCTTTACAGAAATTAATCTGAGATGCCAGGCCTCGAGCAAAGGGCACTGGCAGAGTTCACACACTCAACACTTGAAAAGCTGCATCCACCATATGTGAGGAAAAAGATTTATTAAGAGCTCACAAGCTATCATGAAATACTGATGCATGGAAAAAGAAAGGTTTTATTAGTTCCAGTGATTACATAATTATTCAGGTTAATGCTTCATTCAGCAAAAAATCCTTCTACAGAAATATGTAACACATTATCTGTAGAACCATAGGAACGTGCAGCAGGACCAGCAGATAAATGTATTAAAGGCAATATTTTTTAAATTAATAGAAAGAGATGGGGTAACATTTCAGGCTTAAGACTTCTTTTCCACTCCAATTCTCCATGAGTCTAAACTGTTATAGACCACAGCATGACTTATGTATGCAGTCCAGGCATCCCTCACAAGGAACTAAAAATAAAGAAATTTTATACTAATCATCCACAGCTAAAGATAATGGCATTACAAGTTAAAATAAAATTATTCCAGAATAATTTTATCAGGAATGTGAAATCTGAATCCAAGTATGAACATTTTTAGTAAATATGATCTGTTGCTCCACCTGTGTCTAAATGCTTTCAAGCCTCTTGACTACACATTTGATACTGTGCAGTAAAATCTGGGAAAGGAATTAAGGATTTACAACTAGTGTTAACTCTGGTTCACTGTTTTTACAGACACTTTTGACGTCTGCTAGATACCATTATTATTAATATTCTATCACTACTGGTAAGAAGACCAAAATATAAAATGCATACCAGATAATAATATTGCTTATACAGTATCATATTCCATGTATGCAGACAGAATATCATGTTTTCCTTACCACTATATAAATGTTGCTTAGTTCTTCAACTATGGGAACCCAAACCTTTTACCTCAGCTCATTAAATGGATGGCTCTATTTAGTACATCAACACTGAAAAAATCAGATTTACCAAGCTGCATTTTAACAATAGTTAAATTTGAAGACAGTAAGCAAGCTGCAAGAGCTTCAAATAGCTATTTGGATTAGCCAATAACACTATACTGACATTAAATAGTACATACTCAGAGTTTTTTCCCTGATTCACCATCTACAAGACAGATACATTTGCACCAGTTTTTCCCACCTCCTTAACCTCTTGTTTCAGTCACTGTATGGCAGGAGCAAGAAGAAAGTATCTAACAGTCACCACCAGGCATCACATATTGGTTTCCATGAAGCCATTGTTCATAAACTTAATAACTTAATAGTAATGTGGCTGGATTCACCAATAAGATACTAGAAAAACATGGCTATGTTTTAAACTAGACTATCAGACACATTAAAAAAAATTTTAAAAATAATCAAACAACTCTACCCCAGGGAATAAAGAAATCCCTCAAACTAATTGTCCATATTTTTTAATTAATAAATAAAAGGCAAGGAGTGTTTAAATCACAATTCTTGCCCTTCCTGAGTGTCACCAAAACTTCCAGCAGTAATTATGCCTTTCAAACACGAGGTTGTAACTAGGGATTATGACAGTTACTGGAACAGAGTAAGCCCAAGATGTGGTTTCTGTGAAGTGCTCTGGAGTTGCCTATTATAAAGCAATTCCATCCCTGCTGGAATGGGGAAAGCACCCCACAGCTCTTTCTCTGAGCAGCACAAGGAACAAAGGTAATGTGCCTTTGCAAGAAACACTACAAAATCCAGGCAAATGTCTGTGGCAACAAGATACCAATGTGATACCAACGTGGTATGTGACTGACATCTCTGTCAAATCTGACACTGTTGTTTCTAAAAACATGCATGCCAAGTTTAAAATTCCAAACCCATGGGCATTAACCTCAAATACTCCTAAAGTTGTAACATTAAGTCAGCATGTTGCACAGTAGTTAAACCTTTCAAAATTTCAGACATCTCTCTTGCATGGTCAGAGCCATGGCACCATAATCATCAGGACCTTCAGAGCCTGCTGGACTGGGAGAGATAAAACTGCGTCTGCTTTTTGAGCTCCCGGTGATGGTTTTGACAGAACACCCAATGGGCACATTCAACAACAACGCTGTGCTATGTACTTCCTTGGGGAAGGCTATACAGCGGATTTCAGACTAACAGAGAGCCTAGTAGGCAACTGATCTGCAGCCCTGGGAAAGAGCTGAACAATGCACCAGATGTGTGCCCCGATGCTGGGCTTACCTGATGGGATGCTTCTCTCCATACACTGCTTCTGAAGGTCCAGGCTCCGCAGCTCCTCTGTACTGGCATATTTCATGACAGAGTTGATGGAGGTGAGGGTGCTGATGAGCTGTGAATTGAGAGATCCAATCTGGGAGTGGGGCTCCCCAAAGGCTTCTGCCAATTCACTGTAATTTTCAGCAAGCAGCATCTGCTGTTCCTGCAGCAGCTTCTGCACACGTTCAATGTAGTGGTCCAAGCCTGTCCTCAGCTCAGATGGAGGCAGAGGGCTCTCTAGCTGACCACTGACTGGGTCGCACACAGGCTCTCCCCCAACACCTATGCTCCTGGTCCCAGATGGGACAACCGGCAATGGAGGGGGTCCACAGGCAATGCTCCTCATTTTCAGACCAACCAGGTAGTTCTCATAAACACTTATCTGTCCAATGCCACAGTCTTTGGTTTTTATTGCAGAAGGCTTTTCAAAGCCAGGGTGGCTAGAGAGCACGGTGCCCACTCCAACCGAACGCATCTTAGCAGACGCGTGTATGTCCTTCACACGGCCATCCCCCACTGCCACACTGCGCAGCTCCACACCGTCCGTGCTGGTCTGCTTGTCGCAGCTGCTCAGAGTGGTGTTAGTCCCACAGTCTGCCAGGCAGGCCACCTCCGTGCTGGTGCACTGGCTCACCATCTCCAAAGCAGTGCTGGTTTGCTGGCTAGCTGTGGAAGGCACAGCCATCACCATTGCCTCTGCCCTGGGTACAGCCTCTGTGGCTGTTTCACGGGACACGTGTTCCTTGGGCACACAAACCACCACGTTCACCGAGCAGTCCCCGCAGCCCACAGACCTCACTGCTCCAGCTGCCTGTGCCATCTGGCAAGGGCTTGGCACCTCTGATGGCTCCTCAGTGTTGACGGCTGTCTCACAGATGCTTGTCTCTGTGCCCACTGACTTATCATGCAGCTCCATGGAACCCCCTGTACCCTGATCTTGCACCTCTGCCCTCTCCCTCACGAGCCACCGGCTCATCAGGAGCTCGGGGCCCACGGCCGTGCTCCGCATGGCAGGCCTGCAGGAGGTGCCCACGCTGCTGGTCTGCAGATGGTTTCCCACTGACGAATCAGCAACGTCCACGTGGTCTCCCACCATTTGGTCTCTCATTTGCACGACAGCCTCCACCATCCTACTGACAACATGGGGCTGAGCCATCACGGCTTTATCCACCTTTTTTCTAGACCCAGCCGCCTGCAACTCCTGTTTTAATTTGGTCATTTCCCTGTCATGGGTGGTTTCCTTTAACTGAACCTCTAGTCTGTAAATCTTCTCCTTAAGGGCTTCAATGGTCTGCTGCTGAAGCTCTATCTCTTTCTCAACCTCTGTAGATAATCCAAGCATGGCCTCTGTCACCCCAACTCCGCACTCCCTCATTTCTTTCTCTGTTCCCACAGCTACTTCTTTGTGTTGCCTTGCAGATCTGTTGTATATAACGACATCATTCATGTTCTCATCAGCACCCACAGCAACAGATCGGGCTTCTTTTGTCAGGCTTTCTCTGTTCACCTGAAGGTTTGCTGTACTTTCATAGTTGCTATCTTGGATTTTTTTCTCCAAGGCTTGCATCTCAGCAGTCAGCTGCCTGAACTCCTCTATCCTCTGAGAGCTCTGCTCCACACTCTCCATCTCTTCCTCACAATCTATATACAGTTCTCCACCTCTTCTCACCTGAGACATGTGTTCCCACTGCTCTGCATTTCCTGCACTATAGGATCGCTTTCTGAAACCGTATGTGTCATTTTGAGTGGCTTTCCTGTGGTTTTTGAGTTCAGCCATCATGTGCCTCTTCTCCTCCTGCAACACTGAAATTTTGACCTGCAGCACAGGAATAGTCTTGACTTGCTCCTCGAGCTCCTTGAGACGCTTGAGGGCAACTGCCATTTGCTCCCTGATGTGCTGCAGATGTACCGGACTGACGTTGGTGACTGGGGTGGATATTCCCGAGCTCATGGGGCTGTGACGAATGGAACTGCCCAATGAGGAGCTGAAACAGGCACCATAGTCGCCGTTCCCCTGACAACCATTCTGCAGGTGCTGAGACACATGACTGTACCCACTGGATCCCACAAAAGAGGGAAGGGAGCTTGTGGAGCCCATGCCTCCAAAGCTGGAAAGTCGAGGCCTGCGGACATCTCCAGGTGTGACCTGCATCATCCTCTCCTGCTCCAGTCGCCTCCGTGTTTCCATGAGGGTTTTTGTTACAAGGAGGTTGTGCCGAGGAGGCTGGGGGGAGGGAGGAGGAAGCTGTTTATTCTCTGGGACAGTTAAGTAGGTAGGAGATACTTCAAAGGAAACTGAGGGTTTTGCAGGGACGGACAAGGTTACTTGACTCCTTGTTGCCAAAGACTGCTTGTTCTCATCACTGTTTGATGAAGAGAGAGACTCTGTGGAGGTCCAGCCACTGCACTGGCCACCAGAGTTCTTGGTACCCACTGAGGCTGGTACAGCTTTCCTCCTCTTTCGTATATTTAGTTTCTTAATGGTATTCCCCTTTTGTATATCATCCACGTACTTCAGAAAATCCAAGTCTAGCTGGTAGCCATAAGGTGTTTCCACAAAATAGGGGTCTTTCTGTTTTTTTTCATCTTCTCCATTTATAGTAACTTCCTCTTTTTCTGGAAAAGAAGAAACAAAATCAGCATTCAGTAAACTACATACACACAAGCACAGAAAGATGGGTGCTCACTGCGCGCTGGAGGCAGAAACTGCTGCTGCGGCTCAGTGAACAGACCAACTTTCCGCTCACTGACCCTTAACACTAAATCCCGATTAACTTTTTAAAAGTTAATCAGTGGGTTTTCAAATGCTGAGATGTGCATACCCACATAAATGTGAACACATGCATACACAAAGATAGCATCTGTTAATGAAGGGGCATGGCCAGTAGCTCAAAGCTGTCCTTGCTCAAATCCTTCCAGTCTTCCCATGCCTTCCCAAGCTTTCACACATGCTATGTTATCATGTAAAGATTACAGGATTACAGTGTACCATACGAATCATTTGGAGATCAACTTCTCTAGAGGGTGCATTCAAGCAGGCAATGGGAACTCTGACCCCGCTCCTTATGCAACTGATGCCATTAGACTTTACACAGCTCTGCAGCGATGTTTCATGGCTCTGGAAAGTGCAGCAGCACATTGGTGCTCTCACCTTAGCTCTTATTACTTCCATCAGCACCTCTGCCTCCTTAATTTTAAACTCTGTGAAGTTCCCACCACCATGACAGGCAGCAAAACCCCCTCCCAGCAGGGTCCCCAACCCCACTGCTCAGGGACAAGCGTCATACAAGAGGTGCACCCACCTACCCTCCAGATACAGGACTCACCTGTTCCTGAAGCAACCTAAATAAAAAGTTCAATACATCTGCTGGGTTTCCTCAGGCTGCGTATTTATATGCAGCACTGCCATACAACCTGCTCTCCCGGGCCTCACACTTGGCAGGCAGAAAAATACAAAAATACAAATTAAAAAAAAAAAAGAAAAACGGA
>VYXF01006534.1:497085-507427 GCA_013397295.1 Polioptila caerulea | reverse complement strand
TGTAGTGTAGACAGACGGTTCGACAGACACAAACACCCCCCCCCCCACCCCGACCACATGTTTTCTGCTGAAAGACCAGAGTGTCAGTGTGGTGTGGTATTTACTTACAGATACACCCAAAATAGCCATCTAAATACCACTGGAAGCAAAAATACATGCAGTCAGAAACACTTCAGACACATGAGGACACACAGCTCAGTTCTACCCAGTAGGACTGCCTCAATGGTAGGCAGGNAAAAAAAAAAGAAAAACGGAAAAAAAAACTATTGCAAGTTATGTGCTGGGGGAATAATAAAAGCCGGCTTTCCGGTTACCTGACTTAGCCACATGTCTGCCCCCACAGTGCAAGTTTTCCAGCCACGTATGGCTGTCCCAGCTTCGTGTGTCACCCGCCGGAGCCCTGCCTCCCTCCGCCGGCTGCCGCCTCGCCCCGTAAGGAAGAGCCGCCCGCCGCCAGCCCCGCCCGCCGCGCTGCCCCCTGCCCTGCCGGGCCGCGCAGGCAGCGCTCCCTCCCGCTCCCAAAGGAGAGCTCGGCCGCCGCGTCTCCTTAAAGGAATATAAGGGAAGGAGGACGCAGGGGGCAGAGAGAAGGGGAAAAAAAACAAAAAAACCCAAAACAAACCAAGCTCTCGACTTTCTGCAGCTACAGGAAGTGACTTAATGTTGTACTGAAAAGGTTTTCGGCGGGGGAGGCGGCGGGGGAAGCTCCTGTTTTTCCAGTCTCCTTGGCATACTTAAGAAAATCTTTGCCTGCAAACAGTGTAACTGCTTTCTTGGCGATCCATCATGCTTTTGGCTACCACGGGACATCCCGAGCTACAGCTGGAAGGAAGACGCAGCTCAGAAGAACCTACGATCCCCGGTTCGGAAAAGAATAGCGTGGAGGTACAAGACACAGGCACGCATATGTCGGAGCCACAGCTGTGGGGCCGACCAGGTCACCTTAGTACCTCNATACACCCAAAATAGCCATCTAAATACCACTGGAAGCAAAAATACATGCAGTCAGAAACACTTCAGACACATGAGGACACACAGCTCAGTTCTACCCAGTAGGACTGCCTCAATGGTAGGCAGGGGAAAAATCTCCAGGACTCCCTCTGCCACGGAGAGTATGAGAACATATTCTCTAAATGACTCCTCTTCCTCCCTGAAGTCAGTACTCTGTTCCCAGATTCTCATGCTGGCTCCATTCCCTGCAGACAAACAACTCTCCTTTCCACCCCGCTCAGCTCCACACCCTAGGCTGGTACGGCCTGCACCCTAGGTTTGTGCCCACTCTCTCCTTGTCCCTCATTCCCTTTACCCTTCTGGATTATTTTTGCCTTCTTCTCATACTTTGGATTTCTTAACCATTTCTCTACTTACATCCATTTGCTTGCATCACCAATTATAGACCAAAATCTGGTTATACTCTCACCCCTCACGTTCTAGTCAATTTACCCAGCCCATGTAAATTCAAGCTCCATCGGTTTTACCTGTTGTCTCATTTTCCTCAGTCCCTTTACCTTTGTTTGTCTTGGTCCCTGTCTTCCTACCCAGCAACATCTCTGATTTTCCCATCACTACACCAGTGAAGTCAGTTTCTCTAAATTGGCCTTGGGCACAATGCATTAAGTGTTGGATGGGGGAGGGAAGAACAGACTCTTCCTCTGTGAAGGGCCCAGGACTTAAGAATTAATGCATCTTTGGAAAAATATTCATAAAACCTCTAAAAAGACATGCAAATCTCATGCTCAGTCATGGGAGTCAAGCTAGCATCTCTTATGTATTTTGTGCTTCATGGAATTAACATTGCTTAACAGAAACCTATAAAAAATAAATAGTTTTAAAGAAAACAACCACACAGACACTGAATCCCTCACTAAACTCCACGTGCAGACAGCTCAGTGTCTTCACACTGGAATCTCTCTGGTCCTCAGCTTAAGCTGGCAGCACTGCCAGGATGCAGTTTGTGTGTGGCACAAGCACAGAACGGTGCATGGAGCTGAGTGCCTACTGCTTCTCCTTAAACAACACAGTGAGCATTCCACCAGGGCAATCCCAGAACTATCAGTTGACCCCTGGAGACGCTTCTTGATACCTTAAGACAAAAGAGGATCAGGCATGCAATCCACTAGTACCAGCACAACACTGAGGCAGCATGCAGGAGCTGTGCCAAGCCTTTGTGCATTTTGTTGTCTCAGAGAAAAAGCCAAAATGGGCGTGCCTGTTAAACATGAAACAAAACAAAATGGATGGCTGTTTTGAAGCAATAAAAATGGTTTTGTTGGTTCCAAAAGGAAAAAAAATCTAATAAAAATGGAATTAATAAACACCGGGTCAGGGTGCAGCCCTTTTCAGCCCTTAGGTCGTGGATGAACCATGGATAGATACACTTACTTCCTAGCTGTGGTGGGTGAATACCAAATGCTACACCAGCAGGTACCCCAGATAAACCTCAGAGGAAGCGTTGCCCAAAGACCTCAAGTGAGCCAAAGACTCCTATGCCCACACACACAGAAGTATTGCAGCAAATAGCACACAGTGCAAACACTCTTTAGGCTCCTTGTCTCATCCTTGGCCAGTTAAACATGGACACTGCTAAAGTTAGAACTATTCCCTAGCTCTGTAGTGTATCAGGCAAACATTAATTATGTGTGCAGATGCAAAAACACATACACTTTTGTCTGTACAAATGCTGCAGACACTCTTCTTTTCATAGAAAAGGAAGGTTGGAAAAGACCTTTAAGATCATCAATTCCAAATGCAATGAGACACAAACACATCATGTTTTAAAGCCAATACCAGTGAAGCAGAACATTCTATAAAGCATAGAGACCTCGTTGTGGTAGTGTCATTATTAATGCATTTCTCCAGAAGTACACAAAGACTTCATTTCCTTCTCCCTGCTACAGAATAACCATGAGAAGGACACAAGTAGCATTTAAAAAATATACTCCTCAATTCTCACTTTCTGTACTGCTAGGACTGGCTCTGTACAAACATTCCAGTCTTGCCAACTTCTATTAAACTATATCCTATCCAATGCACTACACAAGAACATCAGTATATTAAAATATTGAGTCAGCTCTACCTGAGTCCACACTAATCATAGCAGCTTTCAGACAAGGACAACTGGAAAAATAATAGAATATTTAGTTTCTATGCTACAAGATTTTTTAGGAAGACAAAAGCAAGGGAAACATGGGCACACATTGAGTTTTGGGTCTGCAAGCTAGAAAACCTTTATTGTAGAGCTGCCTTGGAGGGTCCAAGAAGAGCAAAGAGAAGCAACTGAAGATGTATTTCCAACACTGAAAGTCTGAGGCGCCTTGAAAAATACAGATATCATATGTTAAGCCTGTTCTCTCCATCTGGTTATGATATCTGCTCTAATGCATTTTTATCATGGATCTGACTGCTACTAAAGTAGTATTTTTCACTGAAATATTGTTATGAGTAACAGTCTCCTTCCAGAGTTTTGGCGTAAGACAATTCATAAAGAATGTTGCAAAGGAAATCATACAGAGGCAATAGTTGGGATAAATGGAGTCAAATCAGTATTTTAATATGCTCAACTTCAACTTGAAAGCTTATCTGGGGCAGGAAAAGGAATTAAAAGTTTTGACTTTTTGATTTCTTACTAAAACAGAAAATAAATTGGTGAATTTCCCCCTCCTCCCTTCACCTCCATATACTACTTTTGTTCTTTTCTTTTTCCTCACTTTACTATATATAATTATGAGCCTCACTTTGTGAAGAGATCCAAAACTCATGAGGCCAAGCACTTTTTTTAAAAATAAAAAAGCAAAACTGAATATTTGACAATTTTTCTTTCATTCTCCTTTTCAAGTGTTGGAATTTGAATATAAGTTAAACAAAACAACTACAATAAAACCCCTTGGAAAATAGACCTTAACCTTCCACACTCATTTTTATCAGTTTTCTCTTGGCTAGCAATATATAGAAGATGCCATGAAACTACTTGCTCCCCAACTGTTCAGTCTAGGTCTCTATTGTTTTCAAAAGTGCTGGTGGGGAAAAGTCCAAAAACTAAACTGAGTATTTAGATGTAGTAGTTGACCTAAAAGATACTTTTTTATTCCGAGAACCTAGAGAGAAAAACTTACAGAAACAGCAAGTAATTTCTGTACTTTTCCAGACACAGCAGGGGCACCATTTTTCCCTTTGCAGTTAAAGCACAAAGTGACAGTGTGAAGCACACCACAGGTGTGGAGTACACGCTGCCCCAGCTGGCTGCTCATCTTCTGCAAGGAGGAAAGGCACCACAGCACAGCAGAAAAGCCACCAAGCTGCTCCTGATCACACTCTGGTGCTGGATGCTGGCTGTCCTCAGCCACCCTTCCTGCAGCACCAGGCCTTGGAGCTGGATGGCCCAGCTCTGCTGGTACAAGAACACTGCACAACTGCCCAGAACACTACACTGTACTGTGGATGTGGCTGATAACACCTTCATCTTTCTCCCATGCAAAACCAGCCAATAAATACTGCCTTGTAAGGAAGGTAATCTGTTTTGCTCCTACTCAGGTACAGTTGTGCTCCAAGCAAATGTGATTTAACTCCTGATGCACCTGATGTGTTTGGTAGGGGTACTACAGTCCAAACCAGAACTCCCTAGCCAGAGAGGAATACCAGACCCTGCTACCAAAGCCACACTTACAGGGATGGAGGATTCTCCGGCCACAGAGGAGCATTTACTGCATATTTTACCAAATAAATCTTCAGTGTAAAATGTTTGCTGCAAATTTTTATCTGAAAGAAAAATGAGGAGTAGAAAACTGGGAAAACACTTATATATGTTTTTTAGATTACTTTTCAAAATTTAGGTGTCAATACCCCAGCTGGAGAGCTGACTTTTAAATCTGATATCTAAATACCCAGTGCTTAGGATGGAGGTTGTAATCAGAAAATGGGGAATAACAACTTCCCTGATAATAACAGAGAAGGGATGAAGCTACACCACTGTATAGTAAACAGGGTTTTATTTCATGATGTAGATGCTCCAGCTCAGATATTTGCAGTGGTTGCGCTGCAGAGAGGTGAATTAAGGACCGTACCTTAAGTCAATGAACATAAGCAACATCAGTTGAAGAGAGATTATTCGGATGTGGCTGCTGTGTTTTGCTTGCACTAAGAACACAAACACCAGGACACTGGGCTAAGATGGCCCATTTACCATGCAACGTGGGTAAAAGAAGGAATTTAAAGAATTGATCTGCTATTTTTATACCATGCTGTTTCTAGAAATAGGATGATTTGGCAATAGGAGAAAAAATAATCACAGGTACAATGCAAATAACATTAAAAGCATCACTACATCCATACATAAAAAATGCCTCTCCAGCTTTCTTGCAGCCCCCTGCTAAGGTGCTAAGAATGCTGCTGGAAGGTCTCCCTGGAGGCTTTACTTCTCCAGGCTGAACAACTCACGCTCTCTCAGCCTGNCCCCCAAGTCCTTCTCCCCCAGGCTGCTCTCAGTCCGTTCTCTGCTCAGCCTGTATTTGTACTCAGGATTGCCCAGACCCAGAACCTTACACTTGGCCTTGTTGTACTTGAGGACACAAGCCTGTCTATACTGGATGGCATCCCTGCCCTCTGGAGTGCTGACCACACCACATGGCTTAGTATCACTGGCAAATGTGCTGACAGTGCTACCACTGATCACGTCACCAATAAAGACATTAAACAGCGCCAGTCCCAATACTGACCCATGGCAGGGGGTCATTGATCTTCATTCGGACATTGAGCTGTTGAGCCCAGCTTTTTGGGTGCAAACATCCAGCCCATTCTTTTTGCATCCAGCAAATCCATTTCTCTCCAGGCTGGAGACAAGGATGTTGTGTGAGACAGTGTCAAATACTTTCCACAAGTCCAGGGAGATTATATTGGTCGATCTTCCCTCATCCCACCATCCATTGTAACACCACCACAGAAGGCCCCCACATTTGTTGGGCATGGTATGCCCTCAGTGAAGCCATGTTGGCTGTCCGCAACCACCTCCTTATTTTTCATGTACATCATCTTCAGGAGGATCTCTTCCATGATCTTTCCTTGCACTGAAGTGGGACTGACTGGCCAGCTCTCACTTTGGTACTNAATCACCTCCCTTGACCTGTTGGTCACACTTCTGTAGATGCAGCCCAAGATACAGTTTGCTTTCTGGGACACCCCCAAGTCCTTCTCCCCCAGGCTGCTCTCAGTCCGTTCTCTGCTCAGCCTGTATTTGTACTCAGGATTGCCCAGACCCAGAACCTTACACTTGGCCTTGTTGTACTTGAGGACACAAGCCTGTCTATACTGGATGGCATCCCTGCCCTCTGGAGTGCTGACCACACCACATGGCTTAGTATCACTGGCAAATGTGCTGACAGTGCTACCACTGATCACGTCACCAATAAAGACATTAAACAGCGCCAGTCCCAATACTGACCCATGGCAGGGGGTCATTGATCTTCATTCGGACATTGAGCTGTTGAGCCCAGCTTTTTGGGTGCAAACATCCAGCCCATTCTTTTTGCATCCATCAAATCCATCTCTCTCCAGTCTGGAGACAAGGATGTTGTGTGAGACAGTGTCAAATACTTTCCACAAGTCCAGGGAGATTATATTGGTCGATCTTCCCTCATCCCACCATCCATTGTAACACCACCACAGAAGGCCCCCACATTTGTTGGGCATGGTATGCCCTCAGTGAAGCCATGTTGGCTGTCCGCAACCACCTCCTTATTTTTCATGTACATCATCTTCAGGAGGATCTCTTCCATGATCTTTCCTTGCACTGAAGTGGGACTGACTGGCCAGCTCTCACTTTGGTACTGGTGATCAGATGGATGCACTAGTCTGGATGTCCCACTGTCACCTCCTCCTCAGGGATCAATTCCTCAACCACAGAACTATTTTTTAACTTTGTAGAGGTTAAGAGGAGACTCCAGCTTTTATTCTTCTCTTTGGTACAGTTTGCCAGCAGTGACAGAGCATTTTGGTATCATGTAGAAGATGCTCAGGATGCTTACCAGCCAGCTAATCAAAGGAGCATATGTGTAGTGAATAATCCTTTTGGTGTTGGAACAGGGTCTTTCAAGGTCACATTATCCATTTTTACACATTTTATAAATTTCTAAAATGTTTTCTTTCATATGGTACAAAAAGACTTACTTACAGAATTTATATCTGAGCATCATATACCCACAGCTAAAAGTTATTTCTGTGAGCTGAGAGCAAAAACTGCCTTCCATAAGCACACCTCTTAACCCTCTCTAGACCTTTTAATATCTAAAACATTTACTTCTAGAATCTGTGAACTGAAAACTTGCAGCTCAAACAGAAGTTCATTTAAACTAGAAAATACATAACATAAGAAAGTTGTGCAAATTTAATTAACCCTGAATAAAGGAATAATCTTTTTTATGAGAAATATGTTCCTGTGGAAGTAAAAAACACAACCATCTTGAGATTGACTGCAAAATGTCCCCTATCAAAATTCACAAAATCTGCTTTATATTATTGACAACTCCCTTATTTGAGGCTGATAATAAATCTCCTTTTCAACATACTTGGAACAGCTCAATATCTGGCAGTTTTGTGCTGGGATGTCTTGTGTGTTCACCAGCTCAAGGCCATTAACCACAAAAATTAAGAGGCTAGGCTGTTTTGCCTCCATCCCAGTTTCTGACTCAGAGGTCCCAATGGCAGTCAAACTACAAGTGGCAGGAAGCAGGGCACGGGTGGGAAGGGATACAGTCATTAGCTCAGTCTGCTAAGTGCCCCACCAGCAGCAAGGAAGAGCAGAGCAGGAGCCACAGTGGTGACTGCTCCTGTTACCAACAGCACTGCCACCTCTGGACAGAAACAATTGAAAACAGTGGCTGCTTCAGCAAATTGCTGTCACAAGGCCACCTGTGGAGTGTCCTGTGGCTTTGAGCATGACCAGCAGGTCCAGTGTCAGGCAAGTCAGGAACAGCCTTAGTTGCATCTCACTGATGAGCTTCCCAAAATCATCCTCCACCAACGCCCCATTAGTGCCTATGTCAAGCAATGTAACTCAGAAAGAAACAGCTTGTCTTACACTGAAAGCAAATGATAAACACGAGGTTGACTCCCAGTGTTGGTGAAGCACCTTGCTGTCCTCTGTGACACAGGAGAAACCCCACAGCTCCCCTACCTCCCTTGCAAACCCTTGAAAATGAGGCATACCTGCCCCACTCTTCCAACAGTACATCATCCTGTTGCTCTACGCTACTTCATTATCACAACAAAAGTGACAAAGGAAAAAAATAGTTATGAAGTCCAGGGCTTGAATCCACATAGTAGGATGGGCTGCACAAAACTCAGGTAAAAGGCTGGTAAAGCAAAAGAGGAGCAACCCCCCAGATTCTTCTCTTCCTTTCTTACTCATCCAAATCATATTCCCAAAGAAGTCCTGCATACAACCTGGGTGTTTGCCTGAAAACGTCTTTTATCACAAAGGCATTACCTGCTGAAGCACAAGCAAAGAAGTCTGTATTCACTTTCTATCCAAGAACAACTGAATCACAAACCTGGAATATTTAGATTTATAATGTCATTACCCTTCTGTGCTTATAAATCTCTGAAGAGGTGAGAAGTGGAGAACAGATACACAGGGCTATTGTAACAGGAATAACCAACAGGAAAGAACCTGGACTCCTGGGATATTAACCTGCTGTGGAGTATTAAAACTGATTTACAGTTTCAGTTTTGTCTTACAGCTGTGCACAGAGTGGAAAAAATGGAAGAATTGTCTTCTGCAAGAATGGTTTCAACAAATATTTGTTTTTATGAGTCCTGGAAGGACATTATTTTGTCACATGCTTGCCTCCATAAGAAATACAGTTTATGCTGCATAATCAGTACGATATTTCAAATACTGGAAATTGTTCTCTCCTCCCCTTCTTTATATTAATCTAGTACTGATTCCTTCTATGAAATGTGTACTGCTTTCCAAACTTCAAAAGCCTAAGCAATTGGCATTTACCAAAAAAACTGAAAGCTTTTCCTCTGCATTTAAAATAGTTCAGAACAACAAACTGATTTTCTCAAAAAAGTTAAAAGAGCAATCAGCATATTAAATATGGAAAAGGTCATTATTAGAATGAATTATCTGCATTCATTCTAAATAACTAAAACCATTGGTTTATAATTGAAAGTCTGTGAAAAATGTTTGAAATTAGCAACCTTGAGGGCAACAACGACCTGTCTGCTTTTGAAGTGATGCTTTGCAGCAAACAGGTGCACAGCCCCTCTCCCTTCACTAGAGCTTTCACGACACCGATCATCCATGAGAAAACATGGGCTTGTTGAAGGAAACAAACTACTCTGGATATAAGGACAAAACCAAAGAGGCTACCTCTGTCTAGCTAGCGACCTAAAATCTGTTTTCCCACTTCTCTTCTATAGATTTTTTGAAAGATTTTGAAAGAAAAAATTTCTAAAGGCTCTATAAAAGGTTGCATAGATACCAGAGATGCCTGAAACTCCAAATGCAAACTCCCTTCAGATGGCAGCACTTGTGAGACAACCCGACTAACCCAGCACCATTAAAACCGTGAAAAAATCCCCTCTACCCATCCTACCTCAATATTCTGTCAGAACATCAAAGACTGGTTTTAGTAGAGCCAGCCCCTCACCCAGGTCCATTCGAGGGTCTCACTCACCAATCCATGAGAAGCAAACCTCTGGATGTTGCTGTGTTCAGTTTTTCAGCAAATTCAGTCTGAAGCACACTTTCCTTTGCCTTAAAGGGACTGCATAGTCCTGACACATCAGCAGGCAGGGAGCCCAGTGGTTGCTACAGAGCATTTATTTATACTCATTTGGAATTTCCTGAGACAGTCCCAGCCCGGCAGCCAGCCCAGCCCAGCGCCAGCAGTTTCCTTCAGAGCACTTCACATGCTGTGCAATGCCTCTGGTTCCTCAAGGGTTAAAATATGTGAAATGGGCAGCAGGACAAAAGGAACTGTACCAAATGACACACTAAAATGATGTTGGGTTTCTGTTTTTGTTTTTTTTTTTCTGAAGAGGACAGATGTAATTCCCAAAAGGGAATTTTAAGTTCAGGTCACTTCTCTTCCACTCTCTGTTCTCCCTTCCTCCCCAAGCCCTTCACCCCCACCCACCTCTCTTATTTCTCACTCCTACACGTGGACTGAGAGCACAGAAAGGTTCATTGATATAATTTGGGCAGAACAATTACCCCTGTTGTAACCAGCACTGCTTGCAATTTTGTCTGTGTTACATTCAATCTTGTTTTATTTATCCTTCTCAAATGCAAGTTATAATTTGAGGGATAAAAATAAAAACTTTTAGTATATGTTTTCTTTTT
>VYXF01006534.1:446458-496980 GCA_013397295.1 Polioptila caerulea | reverse complement strand
ACAATTTTTCCATATTCAATTTTCTTGTTTCCACATAACACCAAGTATTAGCTCAACTAAGGATAACTGGGATTCTAGATGCAAGAAGACTCACTTCTCAGCAGGACAAAAAGAGCCTCAAAGCCCTCAGCTCCATCTCTCTTCACCTCTGCTTAAAANAATTTCCAAGTTCATTGCAGATTGGAAGAGCTGTGCTTCAAACAGGAGTAGCATTTTGGGCTGAAATGGCAGGAGCAACGCCCAAACCCTCTACAATGCCTTCAACTAAAATTGCACAGACTTCCAATAAAAGTGTTTCCTGAAAGTCTTGATAGTTTCAGTGGCATTTAACATGAAGCAAAGTAATATACAATACTTCCAGGCATCAGCTTTTGGATTCTAAAGTAGGTTCTGCCCTCTAGGTAATTTTAAATTATTTCCTTGAATTACAAGTCATTCATGTATCCAGTATAAACCATGAGCTCACAAAAAATAGTCTGAAGAACCCAAATTGTTTCATCTACAGACCACAAAGGTATTGAATTTTGAATTAATATGGTTTGGTCTGTGCTCTAACCACCCCATGCATAAAGAAAAGCTGCTCTCCACAAAATATTATTTGGAAACAGTTTCTAATAGTTTCTTTTGCTAGAAGACAGAAAAACTCTAGGGCAGCTGACACTCAAACCATGTTTTCAGTTCAGGACAAAAGCAAAAATTCAGCCCTTAAAACGCTGCCTGGCCTGCAGTGTTTAAGCACCAACCACTTTGTGCTTGCTGCTTTTTAAGCCCTATCTTTCAGCCAGGTGAGAATAAGCAGTGCACAGCAGCACTGGCTGTTAGTGGTAGGCATCTGTAGCTCCATCAGCAGGCTCCTCACACCAGGCAGGGGAGATCATTAAAATAGTAATCTAGTTTTCTGTTGTGAAAACAAACATGACACTTGGAATAGGGAAGCAAAGAGAAGAGAATGGCCAGAACATTCTTCTCAAGAGTTAGGATTCTGCTCAGAGGAAAAAAATAAAAATCTTAACATTATATGGTTTCCTTTTTCTAAAAAAAGCATGATATCCTGTTTAGAGAAGAACAGATTTTAGCAGCTGTCTACACATGCTCCATCTGTTTATCATTACTCTGCGGTTTTGAGGGCTCGACATTTGAACAGGCGCTTCATCAAGTCATGCACCTTGAGTGCATGTCCTCAAAACTCTGTTAACTCAGCAGATTGAAAATGACCTCATGAGTGCAGGTAATAACCCATAGCCCATGGGTATCAGCGCATCAGCCCTAGTCCAGCAATTCAAATATGAAGGCACATGTCTGGGTTAGCACCAGTAAAACCTAAAGGCAAAGAGCATATACTGTATTTATTTTCTTGGCCTTTGAGATCATTAGAATGTCAAATAAACTCATTCAGCTACTGTTTGCAGTAGAAACAAAACTGAGGTCAGAGCACAGCTCCCCAGCGACCAAAAAAACCTGACTTGGTCTGAAGCAGAGTGAATGTAAGGTTTGGTGTACGGGCAGCCATCCAGCTGATAAATTCTTATCTAAAAAGCAGGTTATTTCACACCCCTTTTGAAAACAAAAGGCAGAGAGGGCACAATGGATCTGTGAAAGGCAATGGATGAAACACAGCTCTTTAAAACACATGCCTCCAACAGACCATTTCCTCAGCAATGGAGTGGCTCTGCTTGGAAAGAATGAAATAATCTGCCTGGTTACAGTGATCCAGTTCAGGGGAGCACAGAGCTCGGCCATACCCACCACGGTCAGGTTTATGTTCCTATCCCCAAAAACAGCTCCTGCATTTTAATGCAGGTTGGATATGGGGTTCTTCTAGATTTTAATTTGTGGGAGAGTGGGCATGTGCTGTTTTGGTTTTTTTCTTTAAAGTCTTCCAGAATGTGGCAGCTGGTTTCCACAGAATGATTTAAAGCCTGCTATCCATTGAGGTCAGACATAAAACTGATCTGGTCCAGCCATCTCCTCCCTAGCAGATGCCTCTGGAAGGGCATAAGGAGCAAGCAAACATACAGCAACATTTCTTCCCTTGGCGTACAGAAACCTGCAAATCAGAAACTTCCCAAGCTGGGGTGGTCCAGGATGGGTTTTAAGTCACAATGTCAAATGTATGTTTTCAGGTGCCACTGATAAATGCACCCAATATTATCCTTAAGTGTCTTTCTAGTTTGGCATCACACAGAATGAACTTCAACTACTTGGTATTTTGTGTGTTCTCAGGTAAGTAATGATCCCTGCTGTTCTCCCAATGCGACTGCTTGGGAAAGCTTATGGTAAGAAGTTTTGTTGTGGGAGCAAGTAGACCATTTAAGCCTTCATATCTGGTGATTTTTTTTTTCCCTTAGAATCATAGACTCACAGAAATTTTTAGGTTGGAAAAGACCTTTAAGATCATCAACTATTAACTCAGCACTTCCAAGTTCACCATTAGAACATGTCTATTCCCAAGCACTGCATCTACGTATCTTTTAAACATCTTCAGGGACAGTGCTTCTACCACTTCCCTGCAAAGCCTGTTCCAAGTCTGGCAACCATTTTGATGAAGAAATTTTTCCTATCCAACCTTTCCTGGCACAACTTGAGGCTTTTTCCTCTCATCCTGTCACTTTTTGCCTGAGAGAAGAGGCTGACCCCCACCTGATTACACCCTCCTGTCAGGCAGTTGCAGAGAGTGCCAAGGTGCCCCTGAGCCTCCTTTTCTCCAGCCTAAACACCCCCAGCTCTCTCAGCTGCTCCTTAAATGACCTGTGTTGCAGACCCTTCACCAGCTCTGTTACCCTTCCCTCGTCTCCTTCCAGCACCTCAATGTCCTTCTGGGAGTGAGGGGCCCAAAACCGAACACAGGATTTGAGGTGTGTTCTCACCAGTGCTGAGTACAGTGGACAATCCCTGCCTGGCCCTGCTGGCCATACTGTTTCTGGTACAGGCCAGGGTGCCATTGGCCTTCTTGGCCACCTGGGCACTGCTGGCTCATGTCCAGCTGCTGTCACCAGCACCCCCAGCTCCTTTTCCTGTGGGCAGCTTTGCAGCCCACACTGGCTGGGGTTGCTGTGCAGGACCTGGACTTTGTCTTGATGAACCTCATACCACTGTCCCTGGCCTATTGATCCAGCCTTCCAGATCCCTCTGCAGAGCCTTCCTGCCCTCCAGCAGATCAACACTGCTGCTGGGGTTAGTGCTGTCTCTAAACTGTGTGACAGTGCCCTTGATATGCCCTCATCCAGATTATCCTTAAAGACATTAAATAGAACTGGCCAAGTACTGAGCCCTGGGGAACACCACTGGTGACCGGCCACCAGCTGGATGTAACTCCATGCACCACCACTCTCCGGGCCTGGCTGTCCAGATGGTTTTTTTGCCCAGTGAGCCATCTCTCCAGGAGAATGCTGTGGGAAACAGTGTCAAAAGCCTTACTTAGTCCAGGCAGAAACATCCACAACCTTTCCCTCATCCATTAAGCAAGTCACCTAGTCAGAGAAGGAGATCAGATAAGATGGCCAGGACCTGCCTAATGAGATCCATGGGCAAGAATACACGTCCTGTTAACGTGCAGTGTGACTGATAAACTGATAAACAGTGCACGCAGTACATCACACAGTAGCAGGATTGGTGGTGGACAGTAAAGCTGGGCTGAATGAAGAGATGCTACATACAGTTTCACAGAGAGACATCTCTCCTGCTGCTGTGGGGATGTCTTGTTGTGTGGGCTGAGACGGTCTGTCTGAGCCACACTTATGTTTGCAGAGTTGTAATCTTGCAACTTTTCTCTGCAAAGGGACAGGTAAGTAATTTTCTCAGAATTGTCAACAGTGCATTTTCCACAACACTGAAAATGGGTTGTGAGGAAGCAGAGGCAGAGGAGGGCTGGTTATCAGTTTGCACTCTTCAGGGTACATACATGGAGAAGTCCCTGTACATCCCTGGGGAGAGCTGGGGTGAAACCAAGCACTGGAAAAAGGCTTTGAGTATTAGGGAGCAAAAAGGGAAGGACAAGCATCCTAGATGGCAGACACACTGACTGAGAGAGAGGAAGGGAATAGAACTGTAACTAATGATGATAAGGGACAATGGTGGAAGTCTAAAGGGCAATGCAGTGGATGCACAGCCATGTAAGCACACTCAGGTCCTGACAATGTTAAAAGCTGTATAACAGCCATCTGTCTCCACATACAAAAAACTAACAACAGGAACAGAAGAGAATTGTTCTAGACAGGAATATCTTTTTTTAACATATCTTTTTAAGATATGGAAAAAGATATCTAAAATTAAAGAATCACAGTTCTACTAGAGGGAGGGGAGAAGGGGTGAGGGGGAGAAAGGACTTAGCCATGGACTTACTGAAGTAAAAAATCCCTGGTGATATTTGTAAGTCCTTAAAACCTGACTGCCCTGATCTTGTCTTTATGCTTGTATCATATGCAAATATTAGTCCACTTTTTTCAACCACAGCCTTGCACTTTACTGTATTTTTTGCACTGTACTGTGTTTTTTGAAAGCTGCACATTTTAGATTTACGAAGCAGTATACATGAAGTGTTAAAAATTGACCTATTTGCTAGTATTAGACATGAAATTCCAGTAACAGCAGCAGAGTTGCACAAGTGTTTCCTTTCTATTATTTGATCTGCAAACCATATGACAGTGTTCCAGGCAGAGATGTTGGTTGTGTGAAGAAAGGGTAGGGAAGAGGCTAGGAGTACATCAGCAACATGCCCCTCAGCACTAAGAGACTGCTCCAGACAAGGGATGTCTGGTTTATATAGGGAGTACAGTCTGTTCCCAATTGTCAGGTAATTTGATCCTTACCCTAATCTGACCAAACCTTCAAACCCAGATATTAAAAAGTCTGTGCCCCCTGTCTTCTCCCCCTCCCCCAACTTCCAAACAAATACTGAAGGCCAATACAAAAACACCACAGGCAGGCCCTTGTATGTTGAAGGAAATCACACTGTTATGAAGAAAAAAGATACAGTAATATATTAATTTTAAAAGGAGGAAACAGTTACACAAAACATTAATTACAGTGCAAGATAACTAGGGAGGAGACATTGGGCAAAATAAAGGGACGGACAGTGAGAAGGGGTAAGAGTCACATTACTTACTTCTACAGGTAAGAAGGCTTTGCAAAAGGTAGGGCTGGACAGACAGAAAACATGAAAGAGTATGACTAGATTGGACACTCAGCTACCTCTCCAAGTGTCTGAGCATTTCATTTTGTCAGTCTGTGTGAAGAGTCAGAAAAAGATTTTCAACAGATTGAGAATACGGTCTAAGAGTTTTAGAGAGGTAGGGAGCAGAAGAGCCCTTTTTGGACCTGGCTGATCAGCTAATTCCCCCCAGAGACCCCAGTCCTCAGCAGAGGTCAACCACTGCTTTCTGCCAAGTGGATGAAATCAGAGGAGGGAATGGCAGAAAAAAAGGGGAGGGTGGACACAAATATGCTGCTGTCCCAAAGCTCAGAGCTGATTACACTGAGACATCCTGGCAGGAATAGTACTCTGCTACCAAGGGGAGTCATGTTACCAGAGGAAGGAAATGGAGATACAGCAGCAATGCCAACGTGGGAAGTCCAAATGCTCCCTCAGCCCCTAAAAGTGCTGTGAAAACATGATACAGGAAGGGCTGCCCTTCTGTCATCTCTAATACAAAGCCTTACAAATGGCTCAAGAGAGGGGGAGGAGAGAGGTGGCCACTACAAGAAGCTTCCCAAGGACTTCTGCTCCAGCAGTAACACTTTTATAAGGAACATATCTAAATGCAGGCACTCACATGTTTACAAACAGGACAACCAACTGTCATCAGGCTATTTTCATCCAAGTAATTTTCCTGAGGGACCATATACTTTTAAAGGGAACAAAATATCTTCCCTTCCCACAGGGAGGAGATTCATATGCATTATTCATTAACTGCTTTCTGCAGAAGAATCTGGGAAGTGAGGAATACTGTAGAATAGTTTGGGGGGGGAAATTAACTGAGTTGTTTGTCTTGTAAGTAGGGAAAGTCAGAAAATGAAGAGAGAATAATTTTTCAAGTCTGGAAAAGGTTTATTCTTGGAGTTTTTCCTGTGACATGTCTGTGCCCTGCTTCTGGTGCTACCTCCTTACCCTCACCCCAATTGCCACTAGGCAGTGCAAACCAGTGACTTCCACCACGAGAACTTAGGGGTTTTATCACTGTTAATCTCCAGTTTAGTAAGGCTGCATGGTACCACAAACAGCAATGCCTGAGGAGTCCCTACAATACTTTAAAATACGAGATGAGCACCCTTAGCTGCCTCCCAGGGTGTAAAGGGCCTGTATTTCCACAGGGAGCAGCAGCAGGCCACATGAGAACGTCCAGGTGCTGCCCACACAAGTGCATCACAACAGCTCCAACAAGGAAAGCCTGCATCGCTCCATGAGCAAGCTTTTCTCAGAGAGAATGAGCACAGTCCTCTGCCTAGGTGAGATGTAAGAATCTGGGCAGCTGCCAAAGAGAATCCAGAACAAGACACAGCAGCAGTAATCTCTGAAGACAGACCAATTAAATCTGTTCTTTTTCTCAAGGCCACTTTGTTCTCCTGCAGAGCTTCAGCCTCTGCATATAATGGCTTTGTATCTTGGGCCTTCTCTTTCCCACCACATGCAATTTCCAAGGACTATGCTATCCAGAGTAGACTCCTGTGTCCCCAAACTTGCAATTACACTGTATTTAATGTATCCTTTCTAACTTCTTCCTGACCCCTACCTTTCCACTGGAATCCAAAATCAGACCTGTAGCATGTTCTTTGGGTAACAAGTCCTAAGTAAAAGAAGATGCCTGATCCGTGGTCTGCTGCAGTCTTATAAAGGCCTTTAGGTTGGGCAAATGCAAGTCAGTGCATTTTTAAGCTTTCTGCTGCAGAGGCAAATGCACCCTTGGATTACAGTTATCAACTAGCAGCAGCAGAACCAATTATTAATTCAAGTAAAATGCTGGCATTCACTGTGAGATCACGTGCTTCAGCTTCAGCCATCTGTCCTTATCTGCCTCTGGCAGATCTGCATCAGTGAATGTACTACAGTGTACTGATAAAATTTTGATATGATTTATGATAGATATTATGTGAAATCACTGGAGGCTCACTCACTGTTCTCTCCACAGATTTCAGGGTCCCACCCTAGCTTGTTTTTAAATACTGGGCATCACCAGAGTGACTCACAGGATCATTTGTGGGTGAGGCAGGAGCTGGATCCCAGTGACAGCCATCTGCCCATCCCAAAAGCTCAAGACTGCAGGCCAATTGAGCAGGCTGTCCTGATGGCAAGAGCCTTTCACCAGCTCTTAAAACACACCTTGGGCATACACCCATCTCCAGTAATTCTGAAAGTTATGGGAAACAGGCTTGGAGAAGGGAGCATGGTAAGGGAGGAATAGGTTTAAATAGCCTATCATCACACAGTCCTGACTCAAACAAATTATCCTTGCATGGCTGATTTGCTAAAAATACAAATTCTCCTGAATCCTGGTCACTTGCATGTGCTAAACAAAGTAAACTCAGAGGCTGCTGAGTGCAGAACCTGGTGTGTCAGTAGCACTCAGTGACAGCCACCGTGCAGGAAGCAATGAGAGCGGCTGGCAGCTGGGCTCCTGGGGCAGGCACCTGCAATACTCAGGGGGAAAGGCTTCAGCAGAGAGACTACTACCTGGCAATCAAACACTTTCAACTGCTAACTCATTTAGGCCTGTAAGTTCCCAGATTGATGGTCTGTACTGAAGAATGGTGGATAGTCTGCTGAAGTTAGTAACAGCAGTAACGTGCTGATGCACACTTTCTGCTGAGGCTATATTTACATCATGAAGCTAGAAATAATGCAAAATTCCATGCATATTGCCTAAAATGAATGAGGAAAATGGAATCAAAGGAGAGACTGTAAGTGAAATAATACAGTAACTGAAAAAAAAGTGTGTCTACAAATCTTTGGCAAGAGTTGTTACAAATCAATGCAGAGGATGTGTGTGATAAAAACATTTGCTCTAAGTAAATGTGTGTTCTATTTACTGGCCTCAGTTAAAAGGGTTAATAAGTTAACTGGGGTTTTCATAATACTTTTCAACAGTTGCTTAAGCATTTATATACCAGCAGATGGAAAACACATTTATTAAACATTTGGTCTTTGAGTCATGCTGACGTTAGTATCTCAAACAACATTAATTCAGGCAGCAGCTTTTTGTAATGGCCTAATTCTCTGACTAACTGGTGTACAGTTATAACTTCACATAGGAGTCAAGAAAACTGCTCAGATACAAAGAAAATCTGACCAGAAGCCCACAGGGTGCTCCAGTGTAACTGTGCACATATAAAATAAGTAGAGGATGCCAGGCTGCTGCAGGGGAAACAGTGGTCCAGAGGTGATTTGTATCTCTCACCAAACCACCTGTGGTCCCACAGCCCTGGCTTGCTGCAGGGAGTGGAGGTGGATGCCCAGATCAGCTGGGAGTGAAAAGAGTACACTGGGAGCAAAGGCACTTGACAACTGCAGACTGGTTATCACAGCAGCAGTTCCCTGCTTTACAGGTGCAAGGAGACTAACAGAAACAATGATGTTCAGGTGCTCCCATGCCACTGCTTTAGGAATTGTGCAGGAATCTAAAGCATGGAGTGGAGTTAAACGTGCAGGGAAACAGTTCAAATGAATGAGTGCAGGATGCTGTGCTTCTGTATGTAGAGAAGCATGTTAAAAATGGAATGGCAAGGCATGAAAACATAAATCCATACACTAGACTGAGGAGAAGGCACAGACAGAAGGGAGAAAAGAGAAAAGAGCAGGGAAATCTCCAACACAACGTACAGAAAATAATATGCATTTGCTTTACAGCAAAAGTAAAGAAAGGGTTTGTGCAACAGCCTTGCTATACTGACCCCTGCAGCCCATCCTGCTCAAGAAAACTGGAAATGCTTTTTTGTGTCTGTTAAGAAAAGACTGACAATTCTTCAGTCTCTGGATTTAGAGAATGAGGTGCTGAGGGAAGTAAAATGAAACATGTTTTTATTATGGTTAGTGACAAAGTGACATGTTTTTAATCTTTTATCTTTTTAAAATCAGTCTCCTACATTTGTTTTGCTGCTTCCTTGTTTTCACCATCAGAATAAATAGAATTAGACTGGAAGTTTATTCCATGCAGTGCCTTTCAGAACATGTTTTGAAAAGAAAGTTTTCACAAGCAGGTTGTTAGTGAAAGGAATGAAAATCCTTCCAGAGCTATTTCCAAACTGCCCTGTAAGTTTTCTGCTTGTGCATTGTGCTTTTTGTAGCTAACTGGAAGACATTTCTACAGATATCACTACAGAAATGTTAGCAGAGCCTCATTAAATAGAGGAATTATGCATCAGTCCTAGCAAGCACAGAAGCTAACAATTACTGGAAGTTTCACCCAGCAGTTAATGGAGACACTAATACTATTTAGAGAAACAATCACCTCATTTATTTTTTCTTGTGCTATGCAAAGAGAAATTAATTTGTATCGTGTACCAAACCGACTGCAAACTCCCAACAGCTCCCCACAGTCTGAGGGTATTTTCAGCTCCTGAGGCAGCTTCTTGGATGACTGCACAGTATGCTCTGGACTTGCACTACACTCCTTAACCCTGGTGAGTTTACTGGACTGAGCAGTGAGCTCACATGCCATCAGGAAAGACTCTAAACAGTTATCCAGCACCTCTAACTAAACACTATCCAGCATCTGATAAAACACAGCAAATTCTTCTGCAAGCACCAATTTATTCAGCTCTTTTCTGAGCAGACGGCACAGCTTTTACAGCCTAGTCCAAAATCAGTATGAAGTCAGAAAAACAACTTCCAAAATAGATAAACAAATAAGCTTGCAGCCCAAAGAAATACAGTTCACTACAAGACCTCTGTGCAATGAAACTGTGAACAGAGTGATAAAATTTTTAAGTCAGCAGCAAACAAAACTATTGACAAACAGTACTGAAGCATAAATCTCAGTCTCTGTCATTTATTCACTACATTTAAGGTTCATGTCTTTACTGAGATAGGCAAGAAACAGAGAAACTTACAATAGGTCCTTTCATGATAAAGTCATCACTTGCTTTGTAGTTTATCTGCTATACACACTCACTAAAGTATTTACACCAGATGTACTTATCATAAATTTCTCTTTTAAAAATCTCTACACAAATACAAAATAGCTAGATCCTTTCCTGGAAACAAGTTCCAAATTCAAGCATTCCTCTACAGATTTCATCTGCTGCAGCAGAAGTCCATATAGGCTTGTACACTGAAAAAAAAAATTACCAAAATGGCACATAGGCATAATTATTTGATAGTGCAAGTACTCACATTCTCGAGTTAACCAAAGCAAACCACTGCTTCTTAGTCACTTCATAGTTGAATGAAGCTGAACATGTGGTCAGACTTGCCAAAATATTCAAGTAACATAAATGCGGCTTAGTAGTCCCTAACAAGTCTTTCTAGTTCTTTTTCCTGCTGCTGATTGATTCAGAGGCTGCAGAAAACACCACCCCTGAAGTTTGTCTTTCCACTCTTAGAGCTCTGTGCAATCAAGAAACTTGCTTCAATACCTCCAACGCCCAGATCAGTTCCTGCTCATCCAAAGGCATTCTCTCCCAGGCAGCACAGCAGTACAACAAATCACAGGCATTTGCCACCCAATATTCTGTCTATTACCAACTGCTGAGGATTTGGAGACAACATAGCTGCATGTTAGAACACCGGCCTCAGGGGTTTGCAAAGCCAACAAGTCCTGACAGTATCTGCAAAATGTGGTCCAATTTAGTTCTGAATTAAATACTTGTAATTTATTACAGCGTCTTTCTACGAATAAGGGAACAAACAGCTTTATCCTGCAAGAAGCCTTGGTTGCGTAACAATCCTGAAACTAAAACTTCATCTTGCATTAACACATTCCCCAGTACAAGCATTTAGCTTCTTTTAGACTTACACATCAGCCCACCAACTTTTTTAATAGACAATTCTACTGCAAGGAGAAAAAAAAATTAGTGAAGCAATCAGTAACACTCCATGCACAATTTTTCTTTCCTTCTAAGCAGGGGAAATTTTTCTGCATGACTTAAGTTAAAGGCATACTATGAATAAAAGTCAAGTTACATGGGGGGGTATAGGCAGCAAACAGCTACAGTTAAGTCACACAGCAGAGGTTTTGCAGTCCACCTTCCAAAAGCATTACTGAAGGTTACAAAAGGATATAATTTCTCTCTTAAAGAATATACCTCTAATTATATAAAAAGAGGGTGGGGGAAGGGAATAGAAATATCTTATTTCAGCGGTCTCAAAACTTAACAGCATTTGTAAATTTAATCTTAAATCATCAACAGGTAATAGTAATTCCAAAGACTTAATTCAACTTTCACTAACCTTTAAAAAGACTTCTTGTTTTGCATAAACTGCACATAAGAACACTCAATATTTCTAATAACCTGCACACAAAATGTTTTAATCCCATGCTCTAATTAGAAAAATTCTACAGTGAGCACAGTAAGCAACCCACAAGCTCCTGCCATGCACTTGAAATTTTCCATGTAATCCTACTGTAGCAGCCTCAGCTTTAGTTGGCTAAAACTATGTTTGTGCAGTGATCAGAAGAGGAAATTATTGACATAAAGGCAGGAGGAACACTGCTGCTGTGCTGTTATCAGTTGTTCTGCAATTTCTGCCCCCTCCTGACCTGCCAGCCCTCCTCAGCAACCTTTGAACTTAATTGCTTGACATGTTCAGAGAGCAATCAATTTCACAACCAAAACAGACAGTTTGGGAACTTCTTAAAAGTAACAAAAAAGTGAACACCTCTTCAGGACATTGCTTGAGGAATGTTTTTACGCTCTGTGGAGAACCAGGCAACAAAAATTAGACTGACCAGTAAGGGTGACCAGGAAGGGCTGGGGATTTGATGCATTAAGCGCTGGTTAATCTCACAAATTATTACAGACTCAGTGTAACAGTCACATGATTCTGCAGCAAAGCCCTAGGCCTCCCAGAGTCTAGAGTAAGCCACTGTAGGTCCTTGAGAGTAGAGCATACTGCACGCTGAATGACTGACTGGCAGCCCTTAAGTCTTCCCAAACTACTTTGCACCCTATAAATATTTAAAAGATTATCGAGGTGGGGGATGAGGGAGAACAGACAGGCTCTGATATACCAGGAAACTGTTTTTCAGTATTTAAACTGCCATTACTTCCTTTTCCTGCTCGCACAATGTAAGAATTTTTTAATTAATAATCCAAAGGGGGAAAGCGTTCCTGTTTAATTACCTGTAGCACTGCCGTTAGTATTTGCTGGGTAGGCCATGTTTGCTCAGTGACACATCCACAGCTAGGCTGTTTGGTGTCATGCAAATGCCATGCATCAAGTCCAACCAGACATGCAACCTGGAACAAACAAGTAAAAAGCAGTTAAAAACATGTAGTTTTAAGAAGTTAGGTACATTAAGCAGTAGGCATTTCTGAGTATTTAAAGTCTCATCTTTTGCTGAGTGCAAACTTCAGCACAGCAGTAGCATGCTTCTCTTAAATCAGCATCCTAGCTATCACGAACCCCAAAGGTGTCCAAGTGACTGAAGGTGAACAGTGGCTCTCTGACAGCCTCTGGATCTGTCATCAGTGAGGATGTAACTAGCTGAATCTGCAATTTGCCTTAGTTTGTCTGGCCTGCCCTCAATTTTCTGCAGCTGGTCTCTGAACTCCCATGTACGACTGCAGGTTCCTCACATTTGCTGGCATGTGTATGTAAGTTTTAGATTACCCAACATCTTATGAAGGCAGAGTTAGAGGATTTTTAGGTGAACAGTGCCTGCAGAAGCATTGTACCTGTAAGCGGGGGACCTGTGGCAGTTTCCGAGCTCAGATGTCCCCCTGGGGAGGTGAGGGCAGAACCCTCAGATGCAGCCAGAGCAGGCATCTCTGCCTGACAAACCCAGACACCAACAGCTGCTCTGTGTAAGCCAGCAGGCTGGGGGGACCAGAGGTGGCATGGACGCTGTCAGGAGTGGTGCTCATCTGACTACCAGACCTCTCCACTGCAAGTTCCAGCTGCAACGGGTTCTCTGGGTGTTATGTTTTCATCTAACTCACCCATGGCAGATGGAGCCAATAAGCAGCACTTGCTTGAAGCTCAGGCTGCAGGTACAGAAAAAGGGCACTGTCCCCCTGGGTGTGTGGTGGCTGAGATGAAGCCAAATGAGAGGCAGAGGCCAAAACAGCAGCAGTTCTGTGGCTAGCTGGCTGGCTCTGCAAAGCCAGAATTGTTGGGTCAGCAGTACGGCTCCTGCTCCTTCTGTCTGCCTTCAGTGCAGGGGGCAGCCTGATCACAACTCTCATCTTCAGAGCAGAAGATCTGATTCATCTGGGGCTGCAGAGATGCCTCTTCCTGATTCTGCTTTGAATTTTCTGCAGTCCAAACAGTATTTCACTTGGTTGACTCAGATAAGTGGAGCTTAGGTGCATGAAGAACACCCTGCTTTGCTGACCCCCACCTGACTTGGGCTGATGACTCCTCAACAAACTAGTGACATTTTTCCAATTATATTTGATTTAGCTCTGACAGTATGTGTGTGGAAGTATTTAAAAGCAAAGCAGATTAGCAAAGTAAAAGAAAATCAAGAAATTAATGAGCGCAGGCACCATGTGAATTTGAGTCAGAGATACACTGACTGATAGAGAAGCGGGCTGTCTTTAAAGCTGACAGAGCTCCATCACATAAGCTAACATAGTTTTGCTTTCTCCTTCAAGAACACAAATGCCTTCATTTTTAGAACAGTCCTGATACCAACTTTCCAAGAATGCAGAAAGAGCTTCATTGCAATTCCTCCTCCCCTATCTCTGCCATATAGACTGACGTTTACCTTCTCTTGTTCAGTGGAGAGCACAGCATGAAGCTGCTGTAAAGATTGTGTAAGTGGAAGACTACAAACAGCAATATAAGGCAGGAATCCAACACAGGCCGTGATGCAGAGAGGCCCACCACAAGATTCCAGGCCTAATGATAATCATCAAATTTCTGAAACAATGAAGCATGGCAAAAAAAAAAAAAATAGAAAAACACGTTGCTGGCAGAGTTTGCAGCTGGGACAGAAGTTTTAAATCTGTGAGCTTTTAGGAAAATATTAACTACTTCCTTTCAAACAGAGAGATTTTAAAGCATCACTCCCATCTCTGCTTGCTATAAGGGTTTAAAGTTATGCTGTAAGCTGAAGACAGGCAATTTTTAGAGTCACAGTGAATGCCTACTGAAAAATTATTGTCAGCCTTCATGTGAAGTTCAGGATGTGTCCTGAAGCTCAGGACAGCCAGTGTCTCAGGGCAGGCTGCACTTAGCAGGGCATCAATCTCTATCAGTGTAACCAAGGGTAAAGAAAACTGAATTTATTTACCCACTTCCAGTTTGTTCAGCATAGCTCTGTGCTTTCCCTGTAGCACTGTAACAGCAGGTATGCTTCCCTGCTTTCATTATACACACTGTAGAAGGGGAGACCTGAGAGCATGCACCCAGGAATGGGTATGGACAGATGGGTGGGAGGGGATTTTGGGAGGACACACACATCTCTTTTAGGCGGAGTGAAGTCCCAAATATGAGTCAACCGCAAAAATGAGGCCTGACTGTGGCATGGGTTTAAATGTAAAATCTGTTAAAAACTCTAGTCACCATTCACAGGCACAAATGAGGAGAGCTTCCCAATAGCAAGAAACAAATGTAATTGAGGTGAGAATTGACATAAGGTTAATAAAAACAGTGTGGAAAATCTAAACAAGGCCTAAGATCTACATTTTGTTGTGGCTTGAAGAGGTGCAATTGACCTGGTACAAACTGCCTTGTGGGTATGCTTATATTAGTTTCAAAGCTAGGCTCAAGTACCTCAAGCAAACTCACTTGCTGTTTCTGAGCTTAAGTGAGAATTAATAAAATAATTCAGAAATAATTCAGTCCAATAGATAGAAGAAAAGAAAAAAAAAAGAGAAAAACATAGGATCTTATCATTTGTAAGCTAGTGAAAGAATTGATTCCTGTATTTTTGGTTGTTTGTTTTGTTGGGGGTTTCTTGTTGTTTTTGGTTTTTTTGTGTGTGTGTAGTTTTTTTTTGTTTGTTTTTTGGGGTTTTTTGTTTGGTTTGTTTTTTTCTTTTAGATTAAATGTAGCAGGAATTGAAAATCTGTTTATAAAACAGCTCTTCAAGTACAGAAAAAATCTGATCTAGCTCAGCAAACTCATGGAAGAAGGCAATTTTATTACAATGTGCTTTGAACCATACATTGGGAACTGCATTTCTTAAATTGCACCAACACATACATGGATTATTTTTAGAATGGTGCCACATGTGATTCCCCAGCTGCACACACCCCAGAAGCTGCATTTGGACACAAGTCTCTCATGTGGGCGAGGCGCAGCAAAATACCAGAGACCAGCTAGAATACAGAGAGGAGGAAAACTTAGCCTCCTCTAACAGCAAAGCATATTCTCCAGTACAGATAGCTTACACAAGAAAATTAGTAGACAAGCTTGTATATTCCATTCCCAATTCTTCAACTCTTTGCCTATGTGTTTTTACATGCTCAACCCATGCTTGCCTGTGAATACTGTGATTTACAGATCCTAGGGCAAATGCAAAACAAGCAGAGACTAGCTATATGAAGAGTTATTGCTCAATGAAGCAGTTGTTTAAAGTGTTTTGCATTAGATATTCAAACTCTCTTCTGCCCTGAGGTTCAATAGCAGAAACCTTAAACACACATGATCCTCAGTTTCTACAAACGTTCATGACACCCTAGCTTTTACAGGTTTTTCCAGAATGGTGATTTTTTTAGGCAGAACATAAAGCCATTGTCCTATTTCTGTCCTCGTCATAAGGGAAAAGAACTTTGCTCCTCGTTTGTGCAGCATCTTGCTGACACCTATTCTGGTGTTTCAGCACCAGAAGTATCTGAGTTGGTATAGATCAGTTCTGGCATCCACATAGCAGCAGAACTACAGAAACGCAGAAGCCTCAAGAGGCCTTGCAGAAAATCCAGACTCACCCGTCAGTCTGATGTTTGAAAGAGATACTTAAGATAGAACACAGTTGAGGTTTGGTCTAAGAGTAGTTGTAGAACAGCATGTTGGCAACACAGTAATTAGAAGAGAAATATAACTCAGTTCTTAACCCAGAAAAGCAATCCTGAAAGTCCTCCTGTCCAGGGCTGAGGTCACATATGGAAATGGTGATGGGCACACTGGTTTGTGGGATTCAAGAAAACAGATTCTGGCTTCCCAGGCAAGCAGGCTTTAGGCTAAATAGATATGTATGTAACTTCTTTTTTGTCATGGTGCACACACATACTCTTAAGAGCAAACAGTCACATCAACCACTCCAAACAAGCTCCAGATCAGCACCATATTTTGAACCGCTCACAGGGTGAATGTGGCTCAGACAATACAATTTTGTTGTTTAAGATCTGGATTCAAAGTGGGAGCATTGTAGGTCAGAACTGTGAAAGATTCACTCAAAGGTACTGGCTCCCAGTTGTTCAGATGGATGTAGTCAGGGAATGGTTCCAGGAGAAAAACCAGCTCTGCAATCTTATCCAGCAAGTGCAAAGTGGTGATTAAATAGGTCTAGGGTAGAAGGGTTTGACAGAGCAAGTCGACCCATGAGATGCAATAGTCAAGAAGAACTGGTACTGCTCCATTCCTGCTATACATCTGTGCAACAAGACTTCTACCTGAGACTTCCTTCTCACATGTGGGTTGTCCTGGCAGTAGAACTAGCTCAGTTTCATTCTGCAAGACACTGATAACATTTGCAAACAAGAGAAAAGATACATGCAAAGCCCATCTAAAAACACAGATGTTAATTTCCCTAGCTGCAAGAAGAAATTGGCACTGGGAATCCCTCCTGCTCAGCTGGAGTGGCAAGCACTTTTCAAACTTGTGCTTCTCTGCATGAAACAGGAATGTCTGCAACCTGTATGTACTAAGTATGCCAGGTGCAATTTAAATGAAGCAAGGTCTTAAGCCAACAACAGCAAAAGAGAAAGTATGTGGGGAGTTGCTTTGTGGTTGGTGTCTCTCCTGGGATAATGACTGTATCTCACTGATACTTTCTTTTCAATCTTACTCTACTTTGGTTGAGCTCTTTTTATCTTTATATTTGTCAGAATGAGTGGCCAATAAACTGAAAGGCAACATTTGTAAGGGAGAAATATATTTTTTTTTATATCTGCTATTTTAGAATTAAAGGCAAAAACTAAGTAAGAATGCAGGCATATAAGGATTTTTTTTCAGGTCAGACACGGAGTAATCAACTTTGAGATAAGGGTAAACTGTGAATGATTTTAAATTTCACTTGATTATTTAATCATGTAACAATGCACCCATTCATATACTTTCTACAACAAACGTCTTTCTAATGTTGCATCCAAATCACAAGCAAAATTATGCAAGTCGCTGTTCAAGTCTCACTAACTGAACAAAATATATCAGTAGCTAAGCCACCCTAAAATGCAGAGCTAAAAATCCCTGGGACCAGTGTTTCCTGCAGCATCTCTCAGGCAGCGGTCAGTTGTGGTTCAGTCTCTTCATCCCAAGAGAGACACTATTCTTACTATATGCAGTATGACAGGTAATTTATTTTGGACAATATTTAAGCAGGCAATCAAAAGAAGTAACCTCTCACTATGTTTTGTTGTTCTTTTTCTGCAGAATCTGCAGTATGATGAGAGCAAAAGAAGCCTTGTAAATCCTTTCAACAAGCAAGTTAATTAACAAGATACGGCTACGGTCAGCATTAATTTACCTGCCTGCCTTCCTCACTCCCTCCACTAATGGCACTGGTCTGTAAAAAGGTCTTTCTTTACAGCAGAGCTCCAGGCAAAAGCTGAGCTAAGCTCTGTTAAGAAGAGAGTGATGGCTCAGAAACTCTGGGACCTGAGTCAGCAAGCTGAAGAAAAGAACAGTCAGAGTGTTCCTAACCAGGGCAAACGATTCCCTTCTGACAAAAACAATAAAAATTCAGACCCAACTCTAAGCTTTTGAATCCCAAGGACTGAGGTAATGCAATGCTAGCCTCCAATTCTCAAGCTGGGTTGGAAATAAGCATTAGTCAGTTTCATGAGGATTCCCTCAATTGTTTTCTTCCCCAGTCCCTATCTTAAGCAGACTTGCATTAAGCTTGTCTGCCCACCTTGTTATTGCTTCAAGCAGAGAATAAATGTACAACCTTCAGTAATGTTTGAGGGATCTGAGGGGTTTTCTTCTACATGTTTGAAAATGGTCTTCTCATCTCCTGAGCTGAGCTTCTACAAAGCTTCTGCTTCACTCTCCCAAACCACCTACCTACTGCACAGGAGCAAGGCTTTACTGGGCAGCCTTCAGTACAAAAAATGCCTCAGAAAATGGATATATGTGAAAATATTTCAAAGGTACTGAAACTTTTTGGCTAGTCGAAATATCCCACAATTTTTCTGTGTTTCTACAAGTATTGCTTTGCCACATTTGCTACCGATAGCAGAAATTGTCTACCATCAGCTGCTGGGTTTTAGTTTGCCTTACACATGGAGCTATGCCAGTTGTGTCTGGAGGATTCAGAAGAGAAATCAGCCATTCTACACAAGCCACTCATTGACTTGCTGGGAAAGGAAAAAGAAACAGCAAAAGGATTTCAAAATAGTACCCAGCAGAAACAAACATAACAAGCATTCTGTAGAGGCAGGCAAACGATCCATCCAGACTATCTTGTTTTCAATAGTAGCAAGAGCAGATACTGTGCCTTATGATGAGTCCATGCTTGTATTCTCCCAGCCTGAGCAATTATTGGATTGGGAATATTTAAAGGTATGTCTTTACTATGTAATTTTAATATTCACATAAATTGCCTGTGAATTTTACTAGTGCCTTTCTGACCCTACTGACGCCACCTGCTTTTGCTGCCTTGTGGGGTGTGAAGTCCCAGGCTACATATACCCACCACATACTGTTTTCTTATTTTAAACTGATGTTTCACAAATTTTACTGCCACCAAATTCATGCATTGCAAGACTTGGTTAAAATCAGTGCAGATTCAGCTTTTTCAGATTTAGATTCAAACCACACCCTTTGTTATTTTATGAACTCTAATCCTCTATCCCAGCTCATAAGCAATAAAATCCCCAGCTCATTTTACTTTGCCCTTTTTGTATCATTTCATGTTTAGCCACCATGTGGAACATCCTGGTCACAAACAGCATCATACCAAAAAGTTGTTTACAAGAACAACCTTACAAAATGGGGAAAGGTGCATTCCAATTTTTTAGTGTAACCAAGCTTGGCTCTAACAAGTAGTTAATTTGTAGGGATGTAAACCTCAGTTCTAGTAATTCTTGTTAATCAGTTAAAACAGAATTTACCTGCAAGCAAAAGCAGCTTTCTCTAGCATAGGCTGGACACAGTCCTGCAAAAGACGTCAGGTCAGCCTAGTGGACTTTTGGTAACCATGCCTGTTCTCAGAGATCCAGCAGACTCACTGTCAGCCAGAAGTGGCAGCTCTTGCTATGTTCTTACTATCAGGATAACCATTCACTGGTAAAAGGAAATCTGTGTATGGATTCTGTAAATCATAGTTGGCATGCTTTTGTCACTTGCAATAATGAGGACATCCCGTCCATACAGAACTGGGACACAGGCTGACGACTTAGTGGTCCTTGTCTAATGTGCAAGAGCACGATCTCCACTCATGTGATGTGAGCCTAAACACAGACAGGTATATTTGGATGGCACCCATCACACAGTGCTGCAAGGCCCCCCACACTCTGCAAGCATTCTCAGACCACCTATCTCTTTTGAATATAAGTCCTGACAGCATTATTGTCATCACATTATGTTACAGAAGGAAAAAAAAAAAACACCTTCAGAAGACTGCATGATGCTGCAAGTCAGAAACCCATTTATATTTATAGTAGAGAAAAAAAAACATCAACTAGAAAAAGAAAAGCAATCCACAGTAGAAAAAACCCAACCTTTTTTATACCTGAAATTCCTAATGGGTGATGTAGAAGACACTCCCTTTTATTTATGCCAGTGAATAATGAGTCACACAAAAGTACATGAATTCAATCCAGTATGATATTGCTATGGGTTGTAATGCTTGCTGTGACAGGGAGCCCAAAGGATGCAACTGGGCTATCCACATTTTTCTCATGGAAAAGCAGGAAGGATGAGACTTCCATGACTTGAAATAGTTCAGTCTCCAAGAGGGAAATGAAACGTGCTGAGCAGCATTTTCATCTGCTCTGACAAAGACTGAAATCCAAGGGTGAATAACAAGTGAAAAGGCTTCCAAGAAGTTGGGAGAGGAATGAATGCATGTTGGCAATGACACATGCATCCCAGCTGCAGTATACCTGTGACCTCCCAGAGCTGACAACCCTGGAACTGCTCTGCCTGGGACGAGAAGCAGTTCTACCCTCCTCTCCACAGCATGTATATAAACTGCCCATCACATCTGTTCACTCAATGGGGCAGGACAAAACACAGCATCCCAATATTAAAAGTTGAACAACAGTTGGGAAAACACATATGCAGATCCCAATAATTTATAACTAACTCACTTATTGAAAGAGAATTGACAGGTAGATAAGCTTGAAAGCCGAGATGAACAAACCAATCAAGGATGTTTATAAATAGTTTATGAAATGGACTGTGATCTTGTTTACACATTGCATCTAAGACAAACTGCAAAGATTTTAAGGCACAAACTCTGGTAAGCAGACAAATCTATTTCTATAAAGTACCCAAGTATTTAGTCTTCAGTTACATTGCATATATAATGGCACAAGCATGAAACATATTTAGAGGCAGACAGTCAAATCTCAGTCTGTCTCTTTCTCTGATTTTAGGTCTGAGATGCTATAGATAGCCAGACCAACCATAAATCTGATATGCCAAAAGGGCAGTGATATGGGACAGTTGGCAAGTTCAAAGACAAATACTTCTGTCTAGCAGCATTTGCTCATGTAACTGTGACTTCAGCTGAAGGTGTATCTTTACCTGAGAAAGCTCCAGCAGGTCAACTTTGTCCCCATCTAGCCCTAAATGCTGCTTCTCACCCTTTGCAATAATGTCCAAATCCTAGTACCTCTTTTTTTTTTACTACTAATATAGGTACTGTGGACTGTGGTACCAACCTTACATGAGCAGAGAAATTACAGGCTTTTTCCACAAAGAAAGTGAAAAATTGTAGGGGCAAGGAGACAATATTGCAAGGGCCAGGCTCTTGCTTTTCATCTACCACAGTTTACAAGAGACTTAAAGTCTCACTCTCCATTAGACTCCATTATAGCCCACACTGCTGACATCTATCCCTAAGTGCTAGGCTATATCTACAACCTCAATACTAACATGGGCCTGTTTCTCTTCAAGCTGCTTGAAGTGGATCTTCAGCAAGACAAGGGGACCCTATTTACCACAACTTTTCTATTGAGATCACAACCCCACAGCTTTAGCATGGCCAGGGAGCACACTCCAGACATCCTCCAGGCTGCTGTCCCTTCTCACTGCATCACACAGTATCCCTCAGAAACAGTCAGCATGTGTGCACAATTATTACCTCCTCCCTAAGCCACAAACCATCTCTTGTGAGGCTTTCAACATTCATTCCAGGGGTGAGGAGGTTTCTCTGGTCCTGCCTCCAAAGCCAGCATATGTCCACACCACAGCCTATGGACTGCAAGCCTGCACACTCTGGCAGGAGGGAGGCAGGGTATCACAGCAGCAAAAGCCTGCCAGTCACCCCACCACATGCCATATGGCCTCTCATTACTGAGCACACAGAGTCACCAAACAGTGCTAACACTTTGATTTGGAGCTGGCATGAACCAGCTTGAGACCATCTGGCAGCACCTGCAGCAGAGCATGATGGAGCCAGTCTAGCTGAGTATCTCCATACTCTTCCTGCTCAACAGCTCATAGAGAAAGACTTGTCAGCTTGTCAGGCAAGTGTCACTCAGCCTCCATTGCATGCAGGCAAAAACATTTTGCTACATGTGGACACCTGCAGGGAACTTACCCACCCAAAGGAGGGGACCACAAGTTGGGGCAATGCACTTGTCCCTCACAGGGGATGTTCCTCTCTGCAGCCTAGTCAAACCAACATTAAAACAACCTGTTCCTAATGCTCTGGGACTTTGTAATCTAATCTGAGTAACTGAAATCAGCATAGAATTCACACAACCTGTCTTCCTCCTTCTCAGTGAGAGAGTGCATTAATTATTCACAGCATCTTCTCATGCTCACGTTCCCCATCTTTTTCAAACAGATGTACAGTGGCAAGAGAGTCAAGTGCAGACAAGTGTGGTGATCAACTTACTGCACAAAAACTTTCAACTTTAGGAAGCCAGGACTCAGTGTATGTCTCTCTCCTGAAAATTCTAATCTAAAGCCCTGCAACTGGCATGAGGCACGCCACTGCTGTGCCATGGGGTGCCAGGAAGCAGAGGTGCTGACATGCTGCTGGGATGTGTGTGGTACATCTGCCATGTGCAGCACCGAGGCTGGCAGTGCTGACTCTCATTTCTGCCAGTCACATCCAAATAAACTCAGCCTTCATTCACATCTGTCAGTCAGCCAAAACTGTATCTCAGCTCTGACATGAGCTGAAACAATAACAAACAAGGGGTCATCTGTATCTTACAATATATGTCAAGTTAGAATCAAATCTGTAATTCCCCAAATGGTGTATGGGTCTGAAACACTCACCCTGTTATATAACCCTGAGACATGGACTGTGTCCACCCTAATCTGCAAAAACTGTAACTTTCTATGGAGATCCATAAATATGTTATCTTTAGTCTTTTTAGTTGATCTTATTGGATAGCAGAATGTTAATAAAGAAATAGCAAAATATTATAAAATATTTTTATTAGTCACCATATGAGCAAACAGACAAGTAGATGGCAGTGCATACTGCACAACAAGCCAAATTCTGGTAGAAAAAGTAAGCAAGAACTTAAGCTTCTGAAGAACAACACAGCAGGACTGTCATCGAAACCATGCATCTTCAATGTGATTCATGTGTTTCTTCACAGAAAGCAAGTCCTAAGCAGGAAACTATGTGGTGTAAATAAAACTAAAACTAATTCACACGTTCTTAGTAACAATAGAAGGGCTTTCATATTCACTTGTATTATTATCTCGAGAGCAGAATAAGCTGCTGCACAATTATCAATGCGGTCCTGAAACCACAAAGGTTGTAGCAGAGGGGCACTTTCTTTGTTCAAGTTATTCCTATCCACATGGCACTTCCCAAGAAAGCTAAGCCATGCTTTGAGCTCTCCTCAGCCCCAGTACCCACAGATTTCTGATAAACACACAGCCACAGTGAACAAATCAATACAGAGCTTAAAAGCACATCCATCTATCTTCTTGCAAGAACTGCAAAACAGAAAATATACAAGTTATTTGTACCTGTCCCCTTTTTCTCTCATTCCATGCACAATCCAGAAGACAGCAGCTAAATTTGAACAGAGGTTCATCACCACCAGTCAGATAAAAGGGAAAATTTTTTAGGATTTAGGTTCTGGTTTTTTTGGTCTGAGCAGAACTTAAAGGGTCCCTTCTGAAGCCACTGTAATTTCCTTACAAAGTCTATAAATAACCCTTTTTAGCAGTACAGCTAATCTTTTACTGATTTAAAATATTGAGAAAAGTTCTTATAGGAGATGACTCTTAAAACATATGTTCTCTCTCTAGCTTCTTAAGATATGCTGAATTTCCTTTTTCCCACCTTACTTATTTGGAGGAGCTGTTTATTTTTATTGTTTTGTTACCAAGGATCTATGTACCCCATTTGGGCTTAATCAGCCCTAGTTTTATCTACTCCCTTTCCTTGGAGCAACAGATCTACTGCCTTAAAGCAAGCAACAAGAATTGTTACACTTCTGTATATTTTTACTGCAAGGGAAGACAATAGACAACCAAAACCATTACAAAGCAGTACCACACAACAGGATTAAAGACCTTTGCAAGTCCTCCTCCTTTACATTTCTTAAGTTTCTAAAGCTGTTTAATCACCATTTGAAGAAATATCACCGTTTACTTTTTGCTCTTCTCTGCTGTACTGAATGACCTTTTCTTTCCCCCTGTCCTCAATACAATAGCAAAAGCAAGCACAGAGGTTACAACTGAACAACTGTGGACATATGTATTTCTAATTGTTGATCCCTGTTTTGCCCTTTGTTTCTGATAATGTACATCCAGTATCAAAATGTTGCCAAGAAAATGAACAGAATGAAGTCTGCATGCTGATGTTAGCCTGCAGTGAAGTTTCAAAAGCTGAAAACATCTAAGCAGGCAAAATTTCCCTTAGCTGAACAGTTAATTTTCCATTCCTGACATCTAAATGCCATCACATATCTTGTATATACATGCTTACACAAAGGGCATATTCTTTGCTATTAAGAAATAGGGTAAATAATAGATTTAAGATATTAGATTGTGCAGTATTTAGAAATATTCTGTATTTCCCTATTCACAAAAGCATTTCCTCTTTCAGGGAGGATGGCTGCCATCAAGGTGGGAAGCTCTCTGCAACCATTTAAGCTGTGGAAACATCTTGTTGAGAAGAACATGATCTGATTTTCAAAAGACTACACAAGTACAGGCACAAAAACTGCTTTGGCTTACCTCTATCAGAATAGAATTGGGAGTACAAATTTGTAAACCAGACAACAGTATTTCTAACACTGTGTATCTGCTTCACCAGAAAAATGTAAAGTGAAAAGAGAAGAAACAGGCAAATGATGCTAAGCTTGCAGAAGACAAAATCTTAAGAAGTGAAATTAACAATATGAGAATTATTATTCCAAAAATATGATTTAGGAGGCAGACTATATTTACATATGCAATGGAGTATTACAAATCAAATGCTTTATTTTTGCATTTTTTATTATTTTTAATTTTTATTAATTATTTTATAGCACATTCATAATTGGGGGAAGAAATACAAACCCAAATGAAAATTATTCATTGGTATGCTCCTTACCTGCCACCATCACACTGAAAAATAATTGCTATGAAAATAGGACATGTCAAAGAAAGAAAATACTAGCAAGGTCACACATCAAAATGAAGTTCTTAAAGCATGAAAACCAGCATTAGTGTCTTTATAAATGTAGCTAAATTCATCATATGAGAGCTTATGCACACGAGCCTTTGAGGGCACATAGACAAGCACTATTTTCATCAGCAACTGTCAAGTAAGGCATGTTCAAGGGCCAATTTTAAGAAAGCTAAATGGCACTTAAACAACAAAACTCTTATGGAACCTTACTCAGTTTACATTGTCTCCACTCCCACCAAAATTAGGAAAGCAAATGTTAAACATGGACATGTCTAAAATTTGGTCAAGCCTTACTGGGCAACACGTACCTCAGAAATTGATGTGCCAAGTCACACCAACTTCTACACTGTGAACTATGCTTGCAGCTCTGAGTGAATAAAGGAGTGGAGGGTTGCAAATTTTATCCTTAACTGAAATCTTGTAGCTGCAGCATAAGACTGCAAACCTTTGCATGTTTGCTTAACTAGAACCAACTCTCAGCTGATTTTAAGAGAATTGTGATGTTTGTTTTTTGGTGCATAAATCACACATCAACAGTTGCTCTAAAATAATAACTAGGTAGCTATGATTGCTGCCAAAATTTGTGGTGGGTGGCACTTTATTGTTGTAGTAAATAAATACATGGAAGCTTAGCATACTGCAAAGTAACATAACAAAATCAAGATTATTTTATTGTACTACAACTCGGATACCAGAATACATTCTTGAAAAAGTGTGATAGAAATAGAAAGGGTTAACTTAGTGGCAGACACTGCAGCACAAAAAGTAGAACTACAGATTTTTCACTGGTATTTGTCCTTCATTTTCCTTAGGGAGCTCATTGCAGGACTTGCAGAAACAGAAAAGAACTTTCAAAGCTTCTAATAATCAAATTAGAGCACGGACTACCAGAGCTGCAAGATATGCAAACGTTCCCCTCGGGTATCTAGTCTGCTCCCTGTTGCAGGGAAAGGACTGGCATAAAAAACAGTTGAAACCAATTTCTTAGCATCACCGTTTAACAGCAAGATTTCTTGGTCCATAACTAATGAGATTTTTATCTCAAGTAGGAACTGGCCTCTCACACAAGAGCTATAGAGATGAATCAAGGTTTTCAAGGTGCCTCCCACCATCATCTCCCTATCAGCTCAGCGACACCCACAAATGCACTGCTCTTCATGGTGTTTACCTCTGCTGAGAGCTTGGGGCAGCTGGCCTTGTTGCAGGACAGGCACAAAAACCCTGACTCCATGCAGAGGGTGACCTACAGCTGCCCTGGTGGTGCTCCCTTTACGGCTGTGCATTTTGGAGCTGGGCACTTCTTAGCTCATACAGAAATAAACACAGCTGTGTGTGTGTGAACACTGCTCCATCTCCTCCTCTCCTGAAAGATTTTACGTGCGGCTGCTATGCTCGAAAAAAGCTGCAGAAACAAACATTCCCAAAAGTGCCGATTAGCAAGGCAATGTGCAAAGGCAAAACCTGAACAGGTATAACATTTGGTGTCAGCAGCTCTTTGCTCAGAAACCAAAAAGCATTAAAGGTTAAAAAAGAAGAAGAAAAAAAGACAGCTTTAAAAAAATCCACTTTGGTTTTAATGACTTGGCAGCAGTGAACAGTGGCAGAAGGAATGCAACTGTAGAGAGAACATTTTGTTCTTTCTCAGCAGCACGGATTTTTGAGGCAAGGTGGGACAGAACAGAAGAAATCACTTCCTACACTCTCTAGACCTGTGAAGACACCAGTCAGTCCCTCCCATGAGATTAGTGTGTATTTACATTGTTGCAATAACAAAATAGCATTCAAAGCAACAATGATAACACACTTAAAAAATCTTTAGGAATCACTGCTACTCTATTCATATGAATATTATCTGTAAATATAAATTTCATCTTATTAAAAAGTGTTGATAAATACTGCAAGATAGAGCTGACTCATGATGGAGACAACTGCTGTCTAAAGAAGCAATTAATTTCTACCTGTGAACAACTTTAAAGGCATTAAAAAATATGAAAATTCCAGAAAAATAACTATTGCAGACTGAGCTTTGTATTTACTTAGAAATTCAACGTTACTCCACTTGCCTGTTTCTGAAGGGAGGACAGAATAAAATCAGAGATAACAAGCAGCTTGAAGATATTGTCCTTCAAAAACATTATTAGTTTCATCCATTCATAACACAGAGCAAAGTAGAGTAGGAAAGCATGTTCAACGAGCCATTGTGTTCATAGCAGTATCACTCATGATGAGCTCAACAGATTCTTGAGCTCTTTTCTCTGCAGTGCTGAGAAGCACTGGACTTGCCAACAAGAACTGCTGCTACTGAACAGGGCTCATCTCAACAAAATCCAGTTGGGCTACTGAATGCCATTCTGTCTCCAAAAATGGGACACACTCCCCACAATGCAACTGCAATCCTGCATGGAATGACCGAGGGGCAGCTGCAGAGCTTTATTCTTTGTGTAAAGGAACCTGGAAAAACCTGTCCCCAAAGAAAAATAGCACCAGATTATTTCAGAAAAAAAGATGGTTTCCACAAGAACAGAAGTTATTCCGATGTACCCCAATGATAATCATATTTTCAAGAAAAATTGGCTTTTTTCTTTTCAAACAAAGTTTCACGGTTCCAGGAAATTACTTCATTAAAAAGCTTACCATGTCGCCCACTGCAGCACCCAAACAGTGATTAATGACAGCAAAAATTCACATCTAACACCCAGACCACAACACTTAAAAACCTATCTGTGAGGCACTATAAAGCAATTACTTTTTTTAATTTTCAGCTTTGGTATCAAGGCATGTGGTTCCTGTTCCCAATCAAGTGGCACCTACAGGGTTCATTCCCAAATTTGCCAAAATCATCAGTGAGCATAGCAGTGCATACCTCACAGAGCAACCACTAAAGGGAGTAGGGGGGGGAATAAACACCATGCTTCTTACTATCCCTCAGGGCCAGCTGTGTTTTGCACCAGCTCATAGTTACAGCATGGGCGGAAATTTGCATTAGCGAAAAGTAGGAGGCATAAATAACAGGAATAAAAGATAAACAAATCTCCCAGCAAATGTGTTTTAATTATTTCCTGCCAACTCTCTCACAGCAACCTCTAATCCCAGATGAGATTATTTAATAATTTTATTCATTTATTGTCTATTTTTTATGTCCTAACCAGTCTTTTTCTTGATCTTGACAGATCAGTTGATTAAATGACTGTTACTTATGTACATTACAAAACCAAAATGCATCACAATGACTTGTGGCATCCTAGTGCTAGTTTTAGCAAACTTTTGTCAGAAAATCTGAGTCTCTATATAGGGGTAAACAGGGAAAAACTTCTGCTTTTGGCAGGCCTGTAGCTCCTAAACCCAAACTGCAGGTGCTGCAGCAGACTGCCTAATATTCCCAAACAATGCAATTCAAAGGAAAACAGGATAGGGAGATATGTTGCAAGCCAAGAGATATGCTGGTTTTGCCAGGAATATTTTCCATGTGAATATGGAGACTAGTCAACTAACAGCAAGATTTGATGAATAGAGAGGACCCCGTTTGATTTTCAAAAGGCAGGAATACACTAAAGCAGCTAGGATAGTAACGCGCTAGGTGAGCCTTCTGCACTTTAACACTCCTAACAGCCCCTGAATTTCCAACCAAATACCAAGATCTGTAAGCCTCCCAAGATGTAGGGAGCAAGTTTCACAGGCAATGGTGGCTGTGCCCACGCAGCTTGTGGTCTGCACCTCTACTAGTCTGCAGTGCCTTGCCTTTGCGTCTGCAAGATCTCACCGCAGGGCCACTCAGAGAGGGAAAACAGCAGCAAAAACACCCACAAGGAGACACTGCCAATTAAGTAATTGAGCAATCTATTTCCCAGACCGGCCTGCAGCACTGAGACCTGCTGAAGGCAGCGTGCATATGCCCCAAACCAAAGCCTGGGCTGCCCCATCCTGCCCTCCAGCCCAGTTCTGCAGCCCAGCCATTTCCTTCAACTTTATTCGAGGGGATAAGGGGAGCTGATAAACTGAAAGCTAACAGCAAGCACAGGGTATTATTATTCCCCCCTGTTCTGCAGAATGTCAGGGGGAATATTAACAATAGGCAAGCACAGGATGCACAAACACCCAACTTTCCCAGGCACCAGCGGTAAAATGTGAAAGCAGTGACCCGTGCCAACTGATAAGCAGCTGTTTCAATAAATTCACAACAGAGTTGAGCCCAGGTTCAGAGCAGTCGTTGTCTGCACCCATAAGAACGCTGTGGCTGACCTCATACATGTGAGTCTGTTTCTTGGTGTGTAACCCACTCTGAAAATGGTTTAACTGCCCAAAAATTGGCTGAACTTTATGTGAAATCGGAATTTTCAGACAAAATTTCTCCCAGACAGAGAGGCCAAAGTTGTGAACTCTAACTTTGCTACTCACTTGCTAAGCTCCATCAACCTCTTTGGCCAAAGCATTCAAAGTAGTGACCTAGTCTTTCAGCTGCAGATGTCTCTAGCATTTTGCAAGGTGTTACCATTTTCCATTAAGTAGTCCAAGACTCAATACATAAAATAAGAAGGTATACCTATTTTCTGCTCTACCTGGAAAATACAAAATAGTTTAAGCACAAATTAAACTATTGAGGGCAGAACTGGCTAAGGCCAATGTAAAACCTGGCAGTAATATCAATCTTATTTAGTGACAAATGGTGAATAATCAACAGATAAAAATACTACAAATCTCATTTCCCAGCACTATTCCCCAGTCTGCTTCTTCAGGAAACTATTTGTTCCTCTCAGTTCAAACTAATTCAGCCAGTATGCAATCAAGACAATTTTCTAAAAAACTGTGCTGAGAGTACCAGGCAGAGTTTTCTTTGCAATAATCCAATCTTTTCCTGCAGAGGCTTCACTTTTGTAGGAGACGTCCTATCAGCGAGACACAGCTGAACGAATCAGGCTTCCTTCTGCCCCTAGTGAAGGCACAGACATTTAACAATTGTTCCTGTCAACAAATTCCTCTTCTCTTACTCACAGAAATATACTTTACTTCAAGCACACTCAGCCCAGCGGTTGTATAATATAAACCAGTTATTACTCAATTTTCTGTAACTTTTATATTATAGCATGTATGCTTTTCCATTTATCTTTCGTAGACCACAGTCTTTTCATTGGCAGTGCTAGCTCACTTTTAAGGTCATCTATAACTCCCAGCTGGAAGGAGGGGTTGAGTTTCCCAGTTGTTTGTTTAGTACCACAGTGTGAAATAAAAAGCAATAATTCTTAATAAGCACTGTTGGGAAAATGGTCATCCAGAAATATCCCCCTATACTGCATACAGTGCCAATAATGTCCTGGTAGAGGAGATCATAAAAGAGAACCAAAACAGAAAGGATGTGTATTTTTATTCATTTATTTTTGCTAAAAAAAGAAGAGGAGAAAAAGCAATACACACTAGTTTTGTTATCCTTCTCAAATACAAGACAGGCAGAGAAAACAGATGGTTTGTATGAGGTGAAAATTGAAGCATCTTTTCTCCATATTTTTTTTTTTTAAGTTGGATATGTTGTGCAGTTTATGTACTAAACCAGCTGCATTCTCTTTACCCAGAATATCTTTCCTAACTTTTGCTCTAAAATTTGTCACTGCTTGTTCATTTCAGAAGGACAGCTGGACACTTAGATATAGGTACACTAATCTGACCACATAGTATGTTGTGGCACTAACCTCGTTATCTATCTCAAAACAAGATAAGGCTTGGTTTAAGATTGGTTTCTTCTATGTTTAAGGAAAATCCTAGGCATTTAAAATAAATAACACAGTATCTTCTCATGATGACAGCTGAATGAACTATGCCCTCATTTAAACCACAACATTAATTAGTTTAACACTTAAGCAAAAAGTGACACTATTTAAATGGCTGGAAGTACGATTTTATTAGTAGAATGAAGGATGTCAACTTTCAGCATGGCTGTGAATTGTGGCAGAGACATGTTTAAAAGGGGAGCTAAAGCAGAGGTGAGAAATCAAGCAGATACCAGCAGAACCACAGACTAGCACCAACTTTGTCCAACAGCATCCAGAACCATCAGAAAGGTTAGCTGAGACTGCAGTCACAACCTCTGCTTAGATGCAACGTGCTTCTTCACCAAGAGTTTAATCTATTTTTTCAGTTATCTTGCACTTAGAAGAGGGCCCTTTTTCAACCACAGAGATTCCTTGGAGCAGCAAGATAAGAGTTTCATGTCCAAGCAGTAATTGTTTTACACAGTCCTCTAGCTTTGCTATTCAGACAAAGCAGAACAATTGCATAAGAAATCCCTTTATAACATCTAGACTCCTTCTTTGCCTGCCATGTCTCCTCACAGATACACTGTAAATCGCTGTCTAGGAGGACACAGCTGTGGCACAGCACCGGCATTTTGCAAATTTTCATTCAAGGCACTGAAATGCAGACCAATCCTCAGCAATCATTTAGAGAGGGCAAGTAAATGTCACTCAATTTGTTCTCTCTGCTTGAAAGAAATGTAATCTCCATCTGAGTATCTAATTACCTATACCACAGAGCAATTTCTGCCTAAGAAAATTTATATCAAGAGCTTAATAAACAATAGGAAAAGAGCAATGGACAATAGAGAATAATTACTCATTCCAATAGCATACATTTGGGAACAAACTCTGTGTTGTATTCATATTAAGCAATAACACAGTGTGTTAACTAGCAGACATCTGAACAAGACAGAGAAAGAATATGGATCCTGCAAATACAAAAATTAGGGTTGTTAAGTTCAGCATTCTGACCACTTTATTTCTAGTTAACTGACATAAAAGACTAAAACACTTATATTTAAAATATTTAAACATATTCATTATATTTAAACAATAATATGTATTTTATATTTCATACTTTAAGAACATCAATTAAATAAATTTATTTTTCCCAAACCTACTTGCTCTCTTCTCAGTATTTTTACAAAAACAAGGTGCATTTTTATTTGAAAGGTTTTGTTATAGACACATATAATATTAAGTGTGTGCAAGCCAAGATTATTCCTACTGTTGATTGTCTGGGGCTTTGTTTTAATGATTATTATTTTATCTTTTATACTTTTATCTCATACAGATAGCACAAGCCATAGAAAGATGCTGACACTTTAGTGTAAGAGCACCTGGGTATTGGATATTTCTTGCAATTAAAAGTTTCGTAATTCTCTCCCCTAACAACATAATTAGCTTTACCTTAAAACCTTTTTGATAATCAGTCTCAAATCACTAATCTTAATTTCTTATTTACATTATGTATGAGAGCTAGAGAATGTACCACAAAACACTTGGTGAAAATACACTTTTACACATCTAAGACAATTTTTTGCAGAGGTGTCTGCATGGTACTTTTCCTAATTATACCTAAAGGCTAAGTTGAGTAGGACCAGAAAGCAACTATTTTACCCAGCTCAAAATAAATGCAAAGTGGATTTGCCACTGATTATCTGGACTTCTTTCCAGGTGAAATCCCTTCTCTCTTCTGGTAAACAGGTCTTGCTGAAGGGAAAGTGTGGGACCACACCATCTCAGAGACCCATGCCTTGACATTAATGGCTCAGAATAGGGACCATTATTTTTCCCAGCATCCAACAGGTTCCTGACCATGTAGTCAGAGAACGTGAGATACCACGTCTCAGTTCAGGTCTGCCACTCAATTTCTTTCAATGAAAAGAAGCACTACTGAATTTCAATAGAAGATTGCTAGTGTTCAACAGGATTTTACCCTCACAATAGCACTCAGGTATGGGACAAGCATCCTGATTTAACTAAGTTTATCTACTGTGTTGAATATTTCACATGTATAGAAGGATGCTGTACTTTTCTTAATTATGGATTATTTTTGATAATTTGATAAAGTTTCTTCAAGATACTTGAAGACTTGATACACCTATTCATCCACTGCTAACCCTTGATCAATAATGTGTAATCATACACAGTCATTTTAGCATACTTCTCAATATTTAGTAATTGTCACTTTTCATTCAGCAGAATCCTCCTCAGGCTTGTGTCTGCAGGACAGCAGCAATATATCTTTAGAAGTGAGATGAACACTGAGCCCTGCAAGACCTCAGCTCTTCTGAGATATAAGAGGAGAAATGAAAATGAGAATAATGCAATGATTTGCAACTCTGAAAACTGGCACCTCCTACACAAGCTTTTCAGACCTGGAATACAATTTTTGTGCAGTGGACAAGCAACAAAAAATGATTTTGCTATCACTAGAAAGTGACATTTTTAATGTTGAATACTTTCCCTCATCAATCTTATGATTTTTCTAAATAAAACAAGTTTCCCATTGAACTAGCCACACTGCCACCTAGTGCAAGAAGCTGGGTTGTTGGGGTTTGGTTGTTTTTTTTTAAGATGAAATTGTTAGTTTTAAGGGAGCAGATTTTCAGTAAGTTTCTCCCATATAAAGCAGCGAAAAGAGAAAAAAATTGTGAAACGCTTCTCCTGTATTTTCAATGACCAACAAAATTTATCTTCTACTTTCAAAACTGCAGACCATAATGGCCAAAGGTGTGAGATCAGCATTGCAAAAAAAAGACTTGTTCACAGACCAAAATGGAAGTTTATTATTAAATCAGGTATTGGGAACAGAAGAGGTTTTTCTGTTCCCTTTTTAATAAGCAGACCAATTATACAGAAACCAGGGTGTGTCTGGGAACCTAACGAAATCCATCCAGCAACTGTCAGCCCACGGGTAAAACACACAGCCTCACCCTGAGAGGATGGCAGATGTTACAACAAAATTATTATTTGCAAGTTACACTAATCATTACACTACATCTGAAGCAAAAGCTCTGCTGGCTGTCATAGCTGTCAAAAGCAAACTGCGCAGGACAAGGGTTACACAGCTCTCTGCTTCCTGCAATGGCTTACGAGTTGCTGCTGCCAAGGGCACAGAGGGACAGGAATGAGCAGGGTAAAGCAGTGAGCAGCACCTTGGATCAATTTCTGCCCATCTACCTGCTGGGGGCAAGGCAGGGACATGGGACACAGCCCTGGTCGCTTGGTGCTCTACACCCTGCCAGAGCAGTTCATCGTGGGATGCTGAGGGGTCTGCACCAGCTGCTCAGCTGCCTTTCTGGTCAGGAAGATGAGTAAGGAAATCATATTGCCAACTAGGCACTGAGTCTGGCTGTTTCAGGCATCATTATCTAGCACCTAAAAAAGATGCATAGTGCTAAGTATGGGTTGGTTCCTAACCAAGGAGTTTTTGTGTCTCTAACATTTAGCTCCCCCTTTAATATTAAGTGTGGGAGCCTTCACCTGCCCAGGAAGTTTTCGGAAAAGATGGAGCTCCTCCCAAAAGCTGGGGACAAAACTTGGTGAATGCCACAAGTTATCCATTGCAGTAGTTATGCCTTTAGGTTTTAGCTTTTGTATTTTTCAGATTCTGTGCTGTTTTAGTGGATAGCTTTAGGTTTCACATTAAGTGCTACTGAGGTCTCCTCACAGAGTGGATAGACAAAATAATTCCTTCTCTAGCTCAATACCAAGGACAACTTTCAGGCCCAAGAAGGAAAACAGCAGTGAAGTGAGAAGAAAAAACCAAGAGGATGGAGCTTCATAACCTGAAGCTATGGTTGGACAATTGTTTCTAATATGCTGATGGACCAGAACTTACAAAAGTGTGGGACCTTGTGATCAGGTGTCCATTTTGTGACCATTTTGGGGCATCTTGGGTGTGGTCCAGCTGGACTCTTGTGCTGCCCAGGTGTACCCATGGAGGCCTTTAATAAATATCTACTTTATCCTCTTCCTCTGTCTAGTCTCTGTTCCAGGTCAGTCTCCAGAAGGCAACAGTAGCCTGCTGACTTTCTCCAGCAACTCATAAAGTTGATGAGGAAAATGGTAACACCTGCCTGTTGGATGATATGCCCAACTTACATGACTTTTATCATCCATCACACTTGCATTTCACTTGGGGTAAAATGATGCCTTTGCAGGACCCTGAATGCATCTAGCTTTTAGTATTTTGAGTTTTTCTATATGAAAAGCAGGAATGCTTGTGCACAAATTAATGCTCTCCTCTGTATGGCATCAGAATACCTGTAACAGAGAAGGAAGTCCTTAGATCAGCAGCCTGGTCACTTGTGATTTTTACAATGTGCTGAATTAGTAACAAAAAAATCATACCAGAAGATATAGGTGTCTAAAGCCTCTTTACACATGGCTCTCAAGCAGGACAACAACACAGTTACATTGCTCAGTAACTCTGTGAGATCAGAGTGGTTTTCCTGCTTTGAAAGAATGGCTCTCCTTAAGAGTGAGCCTTCTGCATGAGTTTACTTCCCACCTTGGGACTGGAGAAGTTGAGACAGTGATGCTTACTCTCTCAACAGCTTCCCAGAAAACAGTAGAAAGTTCTTCCAATTGCGTTATAAACAAATAAGTTCCATCAGTTTACAAAAATCGCACAGGTATGGAGTCTAAAACTTAAAAGAACAAATTCTTCGCTAGCTAACTGGCACAGTCTGAAGGAGACTCTGTGCTTTTATCGGATATTAGAGGGTTTCTCTGTTGTCCCTTAAAAATCATTGGAGAGGATCCCATGGAGCACGTAAGCATTTGTATACCACGGAAAGCGGCTGCCTTCTGTGCCACTTAGCTCATATGCATGGCTAAACAGCTCAGAGAGGTAAGATCAGCAGTCCGTGGACATGCCACAGTCTGTCACCTTTCTTTCAAGTGAAATTACAAGGCTTTTTTGCTTTGTAATAGGACAGAGTCTACTCCCAGGGGAGTGGATTGCACTGCAGAGAAAGTAAGCTAGTCCATGCCACAGACAGCTGCCTGGTAAATCCTGCCACCTTTGTGACCAAAAGACTACAACTTTCTGTGTGTGGACAAACCACCTTCTGCTGTCCTTCAGCAACAGAACAGCTTTGTCTAGGACATTACCTACAGTTGAGCCTTTATCAAAAAATGAAAAAAACCAACCCTCACCTTTGTGAACTTAGCAAAAATTATCTTAATGACACAGTCAAAGACACCATGTTAACTAAGATGACAGCAGCAGTTGTCCTGGAGGCAGTCACCACTAGTTATGCCAGCTGCAGAGGCCATGGTGGTTATCACAGAATCACTAGGTTGGAAGAGACCTCAAGATTATCGAGTCCAACCTATGCCCAAACACCTCAAATAAACCATGGCACCAAGTGCCATATCCAGTCTTTTTTTAAACACATCCAGGGATGGTGACTCCACCACCTCCCTGGGCAGAACATTCCAGTACTTTATCTGTTACAGTCTCTCTCAAAGTCACAGTGGTCAGCTGGTACAATGAAGTGAGGAGACTTTACCTGCATCTCTGTACCTGGGTCCAGCCTAGCCACAACTCATTGGTGGCCACCAGGTCACAACCCAGAGAGACAGTACTCAGGTCACCTGGTACCAAGCAGACTCCTCAGGGACATTTTATCCTGCAAACAAATTCTACTGAAAAATTGATCAGGCTGGTGGGGAGGGAAACAGTCTTTCAGTTTGGGAGGAAGGAGGATTTGGCAACCCCCTGGCCAGCTCACCGGATTGGCAACTCAGGTCTCACTGTCTGCAGGCAGAGCTGATGAGTGGTGATGCTGCTGCTGATATGCCAATTAAGAAATCAAACTTGAGCTGCAAGGAAGGAGAGGAATTTCACTGTCAGAGAGTTTGCTTCTCTCTCACACTAAAACAATGACTACCAAAGGCTATGAAAAAAAAGCAAGTCTTTGTTAAATATGTAAAGTTCCTAATCTCTGCTATTGTATGCACAAGCTGAACAGGATCCTCGATTCCTGCTCCCATCCTCCTTATTCAGTGCTAGAAATACTCAAAATACTTCAAAATAGAAGACAAAATAAATATATCTAGATGTTACACAATCATATTTTTACAGTTTAGCAAGAAGCCTTTGACAGCAGCAAGGAAAAACAAGCATTTTTCCTAGTATTGAGCCATCAAAACAAGATTGGGCAGGAAGGAGAAATAATGTACCAACATACTCCTCTACACCACATTTTAAGTATTCTTTAATTTGCATTTCAGTAATTTTTTTCAAATTATGATTCGAGATACAAAAATGCTGCTTGCCACTGTAGGCAGAAAATTTGTGTGGCCAAAGCTCAACTGGAGTTGAAGCTGGCCAGTACTGTGGAGGATAATAAAAGGTTCTTTAAAATACATTAATAACAAAAGGTAGCACAGAAGTAGCATTGGCTTGTTACAGTATGAAGATGATCACAGAGACATGAACTTCTGTGGGATCTGCTTCAGCTGGATCACTGTAAATCTGTGGGGCCAAATGGGATTCTGAGAGTATTTGAAGAGCTGGCTGATGTCAACTACAAGGGGTCTCTCAATGATTGTTGAGTGGGTTTTGGAATCTGGAAAGGTCCCAATTGACCAGAATCTGCTAACATTGTCCCAGTTTCCAAGAAGGGCAAGAAGGATGAGCTGGGAACTACAGGCCTGTCACAGTCTCATTTCAGTGACTGACAAAATATTGGAGATTTCTCTGTGAGGTACTGAAAAACACCTGAAGGACACATCATTGGTCACTACCAAAACATGTTCAAAAGGGAGAAGTCCTGCTTGTCAAACTTAATTTTATTTTATGATAGGGCAATCCATATAGCTGATCAAGGGAAGATGAGTGATGTTTGAAATTCAACAAAGTTTTTGATACTGTCTCTTACAGGATCCTTCTGGGATACATCATGCAGTGGGTAAGGAATCTGGCTTAGTGGCTGTCCACAAGNGTCCTGCTTGTCAAACTTAATTTTATTTTATGATAGGGCAATCCATATAGCTGATCAAGGGAAGATGAGTGATGTTTGAAATTCAACAAAGTTTTTGATACTGTCTCTTACAGGATCCTTCTGGGATACATCATGCAGTGGGTAAGGAATCTGGCTTAGTGGCTGTCCACAAGGGGTTACAGTGGATGGGGTGGCATCAGGCTGGTGACCTGTGACTAGCAGGGCTCCACAGGGCTCCTCCTTAGGGCAGTGCTCTTCAACATTTTCATTAATGACTTCGGTACAGAAAGGTATCAAAGGGATACTAATCAAGTTTGCTGACAATGCTAAATTGGGAAAAGCTGTTGAAGGCAGAGAGGCCCAGCAGAGACACTTAGGCAAATTGTGGGATGGGACAATCACCAATGACATGAAGTTTATTATAAAGATGAGTGCCACATCTAGCACCTGGGACAGGGCAAGCCTGGATGTACTGACAGACTGGGACACAAAAGGCAGGGAGAGTGACCCCTTGGAAACGCACCACTGGGTCCTGGTTGATGGCAGGTTGCACATGAGCCAGCAGTGCCCTGGCAGCCAGGAGGGCCAACCCTGTCCTGGGGGCATCAGGGACAGCATGGCCAGCCAGGCAAGGGAGGGCATTGTCCTGCTGTGCTCTGCACTGGGGCAGCCTCACCTCGAGTGCTGGGGGCAGCTCTGGGTGCCACAATAGCCCGATGTAAGGATACAGAGTGTCCAAAGGAGGGCCAAGAGGGTGGTGAAGGGCCCGGAGGAGAAGCTGTTTGAGGAGCAGCTGAGGTCACTTGGTCTGCTCAGCCTGGAGGAGACTGAGGGGAGACCTCACTGCAGTTACAGCTTCCTTGGGAGGGGAAGGGGAGGGGCAGGCACTGATCCCTTCTCTGTGGTGACAGTGACAGGGAATGACCTGAATTTGTGTCAGGGGAGGTTTAGGTTGGATATCAGGAAAAGGTTATTCACCCAGAGGGTGGCTGGGCACTGCTAGAGGCTCCTCAGAGAAGTGGTCACAACACTGAGCCTGACAAGAATTCAAGATGCATTTGGACAACACTCTCATGTCCTGTGTGTGGCCAGCAGTTGAACTCAATGATCCTTGTGGGTACCTTCCAACTCAGGATATTCTGTGAATTTTTACTGATGTGCGAGAAAATAAAAACTTCCATAATTAAAAAGACATTAAATACGTGGTTTAAAAACTATGAATAGATTTACAGGAAGCAAATGTTTCCCAAGTTTGCAAAAACTAGGGATGTCAGGCAGGATAAAAAGAAAAAATAAAAATTAGATGCATTCACAAAACCCAAGTGGTTAATGAAACTCCTTGTCACAGGATGTTATTGACTGTGCTAAAAGTCACCCATACTTAAAAACCTCAGATGGAAGAAAAATACAATGTATTTGTCCACCAAAGGTTATTGAAACAAACACCTTCTTGTGGCTTAAGACAGTGCTGGACTAAAAATTGCAAGCCAGTAGTGATATATTCTAAGAAGGTACTATGTGCCTACCCTGTTCTTATGTTATATTCCCTGGGTACTTTTCTCTGGTCACTGTCAGGGAACAGACTGAACCCTGTGGACCTTGACCTGATCCAATAGAGACATAACTGTATAAACAAAACAGAGTAAAGTGACAAAGAGAAAGCACCAATTCAGATAATTTCTTCCACTAGTGACAGCCTTAACCAAAGTGGTTTGAAGTGACTGTAATTCTGAAGTATTCAATCTTATCCTGTTATGGACAAATGCATGCTAAACTCTGCAACTCTATAAAGAGCCTAAGGATAGTGTAGCATACCTGCACTTCTCTGAAAATTTTCCAGACAGCTGGCTTCCTGGTTTCCTTTTTTTTTTTTTCTTTTGACTCAACACTTAACATTTCTAAACAATTTGGAACAACATTTCAAAGAAGGCACAAGCTCTGCATCCCATCTCCAGACACATGCCAAAACTTATCCATAAATGCTAACTAAATTTCAAAGGCATGGAAATATTTTACTAGCTCTCCATCAGGTTGTGCAAGTGTCCACAGACAGACCTTGTTTGTGGGAGTGTTGTTCATCTACCAATAGGGTATTTTGCTAAGGAATGCCTAACCCAAACTGCACATTTGAGAGAAACCTGGCAAATCTACATTATCACAGACTATGAAATAAAGGATCTTTTCATTCCCACAGCAAGCTGTGCTGATTTTTCTGAGATGGAGAGAAAAATCTGGGCACCTTTCTAATTATGATTTATTTATATACACACTATGTTATGAAAAACAGTGTTTGCAAAGGAGGCCATCCTGTTGAACAGAGACCAAGAACATCCTTCAGGGCATACTCATGCAGATTTACACTGATATTACCTGATAGCTGAGTCCTAAAGCAGCCTGGCTCTTGAGAAAAACAGAGGTGCCTGCTGCCAAACTGCTGAGGCTGCTCACCCTCCTCATGACTGTTACATAGACTCCTGGGAACTTCTCAAGGTTTCTTTGTTCATTCTTGGCTTTTCTTCACTCTAAGTTTTATATCTTGATGATTATTTCATGCAGCACCTTATTCTCTGCTCAGCTACCCACTGTATGGCACCAGGATTTTCAGGCAGGGAGGGGCAGAGCCCTAAAGGAAAATCAAGCCTCTGGAGCAGTTTTCTGCCCAGAATATACTAACACTTAAAAAGCAAAACCTTTAATGTATTTTTAAGAAAACTGTTCACATAGGTTTACCGTGAACATGCATATCAATCCCAAACTGCATCATCTGCCATCTGCAAGCAGAGGGGCAGCAGACTTGTATGAACAGAGGGCATGGTTCTCACTCAGGCATCAGTTGTGTCATCATGCCAAATGCCATGGATGAATCTCTGGGTTTCAGCAACTGCACTTACTGTACAAACCTAATTCCATCCCTGAACACCTTCCTGCCCAGCTCACCCCTTATGGTTTCTGTACTAGGAGACAAGGAGGCTAGCAGGAGACTGATTAACGAGTCATCCACACACTTAGACTAATATTCTTGCATATGATATTGAAGACAATGCAGAATGATTTGTATAGCATTAATACTATGCAGTATAAACACTTTTTTTTTTTAAATAATCCAATACAGACTAGATTAAGAACAATCCTATTTTTTCACAAAACTGTCAGTCCTGCAAAGCATGTGACAGCTAATAGATCAGCTCATGTACAGTAATTTTCTAGGAGACCTGAAGACTCATTTAGTACATTTTGACCAAGGACACTCCATCCTGTAGAACAGACACAGCTGTGAGAAAACCCTAAAAAGACAGAAGGAAGCATGTGGATCACCCTGGGTGGGTAACATCATGTAGAAGACAATGATGCTGGAGTGTAACACCATAAGCAACACCGCACTGCAGCCAAAGGAGGCCTATGGAGAGAACAGGAACTGCTGCATTCAGAGGGACATGGCAAGACCTGCACAGTGATAAAAACTCTAGTGAAGTTTCTAGACCCTTTCTGCAGGCAAGTGCAGAAAGGGACTGCAGGTTGACACATGATTCCAAGTGCAAGGAGACTCTAGGATGACACAAATCCACGTCTCCAGTGAACGGCTGCTGCGCTCACTGGAGACATGCCTTTGTTCAGAGCGCAGAAGGCGCCAGGAATTAAGGGAGGTATTGAAGCACCATGATGGCACCAGCTCTGATGCTATACAGGTGTGCCAGAGAGGACTTTGACTAGCTCCTGGGATGGGATCCAGGCTGCTCAGGTGCTCCTGGACTGAGGGCAAATACTACAGCGTACCTCTGATGTCCTTCCAGTTCAAGGCTATGAGTCTCAGTGACCCGTAAATAATGCCAAGGTTCACCCACTCCCCTCTTCCCCCAGCAAGAACATTTTTGGCAGCATTGATACAGATGACTTAGAAGCCCCTGGGAACTGTGTCACTATATATCCCGGCCTTTAAAGCTTTCATTGTGAAGTGAACCATGCTTTGGAAACCTTAAAGCCAAGTTCCAAAACCTGTGATTATTTTGGAAGCAAGTTGTGCTTTTATGCATAAACACCAGAAGACAATAGAAAGACTGACAGAATTCATCAAGAAGCCAATATACGCACATGGAGACAGTGCTTAAATGCAACTTTTAACTTTCTCATTACTCAAAACTTGGACATGCAAATACATATGCAAAAACCTAATAAATGAAAAAAATCTCAGCAAAACCAACATGGAGATTTCTCTCATATCTGTTGTTGCTGCCATCTAAAACCTACAACGGCTCCACCAAAACAGTTCTCTTTATTAAGGAGGGAGTCTGCAGAAAACACAGAAGAAACCAGGAGTTTCAGTCACCCAAGCACATTACAGCTGCCAATCTGTCTTTCCTATTTAGACAGTTTAGACTAATTTTCCCATGATTCATGTGTGCCTAAAGTTTTTGGTTTTCTTCCTAGGTTACATGCATCTGGTGACAGGCTTGTAATGGAGATTTATGAAAAGCTTTCAAGCATGAAGTACTGCACTGTTGGGATTAACATAAAAATTCTCTTAACAAAAGAACAATCTACCAGTGGAACAGTTGTTGGGTACTAATCTGCAAAGACTGAAGCTATATAGCAAACTCTCACTCTATTTCCATATATCCTATGTAGAGCATTGAATAAGGACAGAGTAGCCAAACAGTCTTGCAGAAATTAAACCATTTTGATAGTGCTCCCTAGAATGTCCTTTTGTGTGTACTGTCACAGAAGACACATGGAGAATTGTGCATACCAGACCTGATATAAACTGTCTATGTTGGCTGAAATAAAAACACCAGTTAAATTTATCTGCATATGTCTCTTGGTAAGGCACCAAACCCCACAATAAATAACATTATTTCCTGTAGCTTGTCTGTACTTTGCCACTGATATGTGATTCTTAGTGTCTCATGTTTTAAAAATCTTATCTCCTCACTTACAGAAACCCAAGCCAGCAGCCCTATTTTCCTTCAGGAAGCCATTTGATACAAGTGGACCAAGGAAAAAAGGGCCTCATTTCCTCGGCAACCTCTCCTTCAGAAAGTGAGGCCTGTGCTCTGGCATGTGAGTTGCTAAGAAAACCACCCCCTCTGCTCCCTAGACAAGGCAGAGAGCAGAGTGGGCAGCGAGGCTTCCCCTTGCAGCCAGCCAGCAGCAGTCTGTAACTCCAGAGTCCTGCACACACCTCGCTCACCTTGCTGGCTGTGCAAAGGAGAAGTCTTTCCAGTCCTGCAACTCTGCCTCAACCTGGTGTCCCCCTGGGTGCCTTTCTACAAGCTAATCAGGCAGAAGAACAGTCAGATCTGCCATCTCCTATGTCTTGAGCCTACTCTTTAAGATGACAGCAAGGAACCAACAGGAAATTTGTGCTCTACCTCCCTTCATTGTCCCCCCCAGAAATTTGTTTGTCCTGCTCACAGTTCAGGGTTAAGGCAAGTCAATGCTTCCAACGCTTTTCCCTGGGACTGCATAGATATCCAAACTGTGGAGGTCTGGAAGAAAAAGAAATAAAGCCTGTGGCTGTGCTGTGTTGCTGCAGCCTCAGGAAGCAGAGGACTGTCACATACAGCCATTATCTTACTTGCCCTCTCTCACAAATCTTCAGAGCAGCGCCTGTGGCAGTGCTCCACAGGTGTCCCTTTGCACAGAGGACAGCATCTGAAGCCAGTCTAGCCATCAGGGATAAACCATGTAACTATCCTTGTGGTAATTCCAACATTTTTGAATTGCAATTCTTATTTTCCAGGATTAATTGCCCAAAGAATGAAATGGAACAGATTAGTCCACTCAGAGGTTATTCCAGCATGTCCACAAAGGTATGAGTATGACTTGCTTTCTCATTTTTATATCAGATTTTAGTTTAAAGAACAAATAAGAAAGCAGCAGTAGAATTTTGCAGCAACCTTGCTCCACCTGGGAGGGAGTCATAAAGAGCTTTTCTTACCTTTTCAGTTTCTAATGGAAAGGACATTTTTCATAATGAAACAGCATAATTGATTTGCAGTGCCTTGTAACAGACAATAATGTTACCTTCATCTTATCTCACTTGTGGAGCCTGCAACAGAACATTTTACAACAACAAGTAAGCTGAGACAGGACAGTATTTACAGAGCTACTGAGGATACCAAAACCCACCAGCTTTTGAGAAGGTCTGAATTCATGGTCTATGGATTTGTTATCATTGCCTCACAGGACACAAACACAGCTAATGCCTTTTCAAATTAGCCTGCACGTAGTTGAAAATGTATTCTCCATAACCAAGAGCCACCTAATGGACACTGTCTGCCACATCTACCCCAAGTGTAATTCCAGGCCTTGAAATCATCTTTATATAGAGCACACACAGGATAGCACTCTGCTCTTACAGAGCTGTTACTGGGTTCATGACTTTGAGAACCATGACACTTCAAAATCTCCTGAATTCCACAACAACGTACCATTTTGAAAAACAGACTCACACAGACTAAGTGACAAATACACATGAATAGTTTCCTGCAAAGTTGGATTTTCTTCCTAAATATGCACGTTTTTATATGCAGTGTGTTAGATTCAAGAACAAAATCTTTTGGTTCCCAAAAGAAGAGAGAAAGCAATCAGAATATAGATATATTCATTGCTATCAGTATCTCAGAGATGCTTGAAAAGCCTGTGCAGGTGTTCCAACTTTTCTTGATCACATAGGAGGAAAGAAGATCACAGCTGCCCAAGATTATCAGTAATCTGATGAATAACAGCTTTTATTGGTTACAATAAATGAATGAGAGACTGTACCCATGTTCTTCGACATGCCTGAAGGTTATTTCTCTAAGAGATTATTTTTTGGGACTGAAGCATTAACAGCTACTGTCTCCTGAAATGAAACTGAGTAACTTTACATTTCACTTTTAATTGCTTAAAAATCAAATGGATGTTTGTAATTGCACACTGAAACACAGCACTCAATATTTCCTTGAATTCTCCTGTGCGAAAAAAACCCCAAACAACCTAACAGTGGACATCAAAACAGAAAACAATTAAGGTAAATTAGCACTGTAATGAGGTTCTGTCCTATTCATTACCCAGGTTCTCCCTCCAAGCCTTAATCAATTGATTCATTTCACTAACATGGTAGAAATCTTTCTTTTGTCACGTTAGTTTTCTGAGCAACATGCTGAATTAACATTGCTCACTTTCCAAACTGTACATTTATCTTGTTCTCCCTGTCTCTCCAGGGCAGAACTGTTCTACCTTGACTCAAACCAGGAAACCTCTCCAGCTAAAGAACCTGCTGGAGGACAGTCTGCAGAATTCACACATATACTTTTCCATTTTCCCTAAAGAAAAATATTTTCCTAGTATTCCTGTGACATCCGTCCAGCCCAGTCTGTGCCTTCCAAAATCACAGTACAATACAAACATGTACTTCCTGCACTCAGTAAGAGCGATACCTACTCAGTCCAAAAATATTACTCTAAAAAGTATGCTAAATATTTGCAGGGGGAAGCACGGCCACTCTAATTCTTAAGTCCAGTGCTAAAGAAAGGTAAATGTTTTATAACCTCAGCAACTATGTGGTTGTCAGTAGGGTTGGATAGGCAACTGCTAGGGTCTCGTTGATCAGCTCAAGAACACAAAGAGCCTTGCAAGGACTGTGATCACTGACCATCTGCTGAGGTACTGCCACCTGAGGTCACTCACCCCCCTACTCACCTAAAAGCTCCAACCGAGGCTGTCCTCTGAGATCAGTGCTGCCCTGCCTCTGCAGCACACAGGGCTGAGGAAGCTGAGTAAACCTCGGCATGAGGATGTGGAGGGACAACTTCCACACAAGGAAGATAGATTATAGAATATACAGGGAAAACAGAAGAAAATTATTACAGAACACCAAAAAAACCTTTTACTTTCCTTTTTCTCTCATGATGAGGGAGAACCCATCTGCAGCAAAACAATAAATAAAATCTTCTGCAAAGTTCTTGTATTCTTAGTGAAGCTTGTTTTGCTTTTCCAGTTATTCATTCCACTAGTGCCACCATAGTATTTATTGAAGTTTACACACAAAAACAGCTGTAGGCTGTACAGATTAACTGAGTATCAACACATTTCCAGCTATAAAATAGTTTTAACTCCATCATTACTAAACAGAAACTCTCACAATTTATATTTGGGATTTAAAAACTTGTGACAAACTGAAGAGCTTTCATAATTTTAAACACTTTTTTTCTTTTTTTTGTCTATTCTTCCCTGGCCTGAAGAGAGACTCCTCCTCCCTGTTTGAGGAGGAGTCTTAGTCACTGCTAAAAATTCATACGAAGCACAGCATCACCTCTGTTTTGATATACTTTACTTTTTCTTTAAAAACTCAAAAACTTACGACTTACTCCATCTACCTCAGTAGAATATCAATCTATTTCTCCAGGTTTGTCTGAAAATTGTTCCACCAAGTAAAAGGCAGAGGAAAACCGCATTAAATTAATCTTTATTAGAAATTAGGGGGAAGGCTAAAAGTCACTTCTGAGACACAGAATGATACTGTAACTCTGGGAACTACGTCTAATTGGTTTTTCAGAATTAAAAAAAAAAAAAAATGTAGAATGGGAGATAAGCATGTGATAGGAAAGATGTGTGCTAATGTCTTTAACTCAATGGGTGAGGGTCTTCAGAAGGAATGGGTGGTAATATCTTCGAAATGGGTCTTAATGTCTCTACCAACCTCAAATTGCAAGTTTGTTACACAACCCAGACAGTTTGGCTCCTGAACTTCAGGGNGAAGAGGGAAACGTGTGGCCAGGAGTTTAGGATAAAAGGAGGCTGCGCCCTCCGAAACCCTGAGAGAGAAACCCCACAGGGGTGTGCCCCAGAGGACTCTCTCCCTTTATTCGAATAAAGCTGCAGACTTCTGTCTCCTTCATGGGCACTGGCTTTTCATAGCGAGATTTTCTGCACATGTGAAATAGGTCATAGTCTGTTAATTTGGATTAAGATGCCATGAAAGAATGGCAGATCCCCCATCTCTTTCTTCTTGACCTCCTTATAGACTAGTTCTGAGATATTTTGTGCGCGTAGTCTTCTATTTCAAGTAAAGTAAATATCCTCAAGTTTCCCAGAGGACTAGTTTTCCACCATGATCCACACACCATTACAAACCTTACACGGCATCAAAAGACTTCACAAATGGAACTGTATTTGGGCTTGTGGTCCTCTCCTATACATCTTTCCTATCCCCTTCTTTCAGAGTCTCACATTGTCCCATTATGTGTTCCTGACTATATGACTAATTTCTTCTGTAAGAAGGGAACATACATTTGGAGACCAAGGCTCAGGGTAGAGTTCTCTAGGTAACAATTGCTGTGGTCAGCTCATATCTAACTTATATGAGTCATCTATCCATCACTTTCAAAAAGCCTTTTAAGAAGTGCCCTACCCAAGAACAGAAGATTTTGTAGTACTGTGTTAGGCAACTCTTAATCACCTACACAAGAGGAAGCACGAAACTCAACCTCTGAAGCTCTTTACAGCTGAAATAATTGTTTTCAAATCTGGGATTAGAGCTTTTGTTGCTCAATGCATTAGCAACCTTGAAATGAAAAAAAAAAATTAAAATTGCGCATCTCTAAAGCACCTGCAAAAATCTTTCTGTAATTTACATCAAAAAACACTTGTTCAAAAAATACCTGTTCAGAAAACATTTGTTCAAAAAACACTGTAAAGGCAGGTTAGCACCACAGCTAATGCTGAGCTAGCATGTGCTAAAGTAAATTACTCTTCTCCTGTGAAGCAAACCTGATACAGAAGGTTTGTCATGGTTGCAGAGAGAATCATCTTCACTCTCAACTCCTTCAGACCAGTTCACGGCCAATATATGTGCCTACCTTTGCCTTCAAAGTTCCTTGAACTTCTGAGCTGCTTTTTTCCTAGGTGTCTAAAAGAAAACCTATACCCAATACAGTTTGAACAATTGACCACTCATTGACCACTGATAGATCATAAATTTTTTCAGATACCGAGCAAAGGACACAATGCCCTGGTTGCCTCCCTTCTTTTAAAAATAAAGAAAAATTGTTTTGTGTTGTGCAAAAGATTTCAATTTTAAATACATTACTGATTCTTCTGTGCATTTTCAATTAAAAAAAGAAGTCCAGCTAGCCATCCTCAACAAAGGCACACTTGTTGAGCATTTAAACCTGGGATTACCTGCTTAGTCTGCTCTCAGTAATGACTGAAAGGAATGCTACAGGTAAAATGCACAGCTAAAAATTAAATAAATACAGACACATAAAATAATGAGATGCATATTTCTGCTGTAAAGTTACATTAATCAATCATAAGTCCTCCCTGAATTGAATTGCCATCAATTACTGACTTTGAAAGGCAGTCACCTGGATTCTCTGGCTCTCTTTAAAACATCGTGAATCTTTCTGAAATATGCTGCCTTTTTTTTTTTTTTTTTAAAGCAGAGGGAGCTAGAATTTGAAGCAAAATGAAGGGAGCAATTAACTTGAAGTGATATGACATAGAGACAAGTTTAGGGTAGTAGCATTTCTCACAAATGAGAGGTAACCTGGCAAAAAATACTTTCCTCTTTCCTACAGTTTCTAATTCGGTCAGAACAAGCCATAGTCCATCCTTCACTGAGGACAGACTCAAAATAAGATCTCTTGCTACTCTGTTGAATTTGGCACAGGAACTCTTTTACCCTTTGGGAATCATGGACGCATTTCAGCAATGGAATGGAAAATGTATTTTTCACCAACCCCTTTAAGGTTATTCTGAAGTTTTAAAACTGGTTCAGAACAATCAACAATGCAACATTACAGGTTTACTTATCAAGGAATTAACTGCAAGGCTTTTGATGAATATTTCAACATAGTAACTACTAGTCTTCAAAAAAACTCAAGGACAGATTTTCCTTTTACACCCCAGGGACTGCCAACAACATTCAGCTAAAATCCTAAGCACCTGTGCCCAGATTTGTCTTGTATGTTGATGACATTGTTAGCATCTGAAACTTCATTCTGATCTTTGAGAAGCAACAATGTGCATCTTTACCTTGCATCCTTCTTTATCAGGGAAGATTATTTACAGCTGCTGTTGCACCTCTACTGAGGCTGCTGTGGAAGCAAGGCATCAAAAAATACCAAAACATTCAAGGCCAAGGCAAACAGAAAAAGCAGGAATAAAATCTGAAATCACTTGTGATTTCACTCCAAAGTAAACCACAGGCTCCTTAAAGTGATATGTACCTCAAAACCGTTGGGGGGAAAATTCCTTGGGTATAAGACACATTAAGCCTGGTCATTCATGGTGCACCTTTAAAGTGGGGTTCTTCAGCCTATTCTGGATCTTGAAACCACACATGCCAGCACTGCCTTTGCTATAAGCACCATACAGAAAGCTTTCAGGAATGCACAAAATAAATAAAACAACAGAAAAAAAATGCTGCATTTTTATGGCTCAGTTTTCCAGGTACACAAGAATATCCTAGGTTAAACCAGAAGGAAGGGTGAGGAACCTTGAAGAGCAGCTAAAGATCATGCTGGATCCAAATCTTTCTTACTCAATTTTCTATTTTGAAATAGCAAATTTCAGCACTAAAAAAACCAGATTGTGTTTCAGATACTTAAAGCTTGCAGTGAGGCAACACATAACCACTCATTCAATTATTTTGTAATTAGACAAAGGTGCAATCATTTTCCCAAACAACATAAGTCAGGTTTTCCCGACCTAGCAATCCTTCTGCCATATCTAACAATGTTTGGTTTATCCTGCATCCAGCTTACATGTGTTTGCTTTGATGTATCCTGGGAAAATCTGTGCTGCCATCTCCTAGCACCTCATTAAGAGCAGCACAAAAGGGAGGAGGAAAAGGGCAACAGGAGGCAAACACAAGAGCAACCTGCAACTCTGTGTTCTGTACACATAGCAGAGGAGTAACAAGCCTTGACTACCACACTGCATGGAAACTGCATGAACATAACCACCCAAAACAGTTGTTGGGAGAAGGAGGGTTAAAAAGTGCTCTGCATTTTGCAGAGGTTTTCATCAAGTTCTCTGTGGAAAGATCATTAACAGTCTTCTAGAAGGACAAAACATTAGTTATTGGGGTTACAGACATTAGGCAAGGACATAACTCTATTTCAAGCATGCTTTGCAGAGAATTAATTACTTTTACAGCTGAAAGTTCTCAGCAAATTCAGTAAGAATCAGTTTCTGCCAGTGCAGAGACTCTCAGAGCAGATAACTGCACTGTTGACACAGTAATTTGACAGAATCAAGGAGTAATTCAATGTATTTCTCATCTCTTTCAAATTAGTGGAGGACAACATAGTGTAACTACAAAAAGGAGAAAGGGTATTTTGTCCACAATGATGTCTGTGATTCACAGAACAAGTGTGTCCTGCAGCCCAGCTGGTTGAGGTGGAGGAAGCACAAGGCACCTGTGTTAGAACCAACACAGGTGTTGTATTACTAATCAAACCTGGAAGAGGCCTTTGAAGTTTGTCCAACCCAAACAAGCTTAATACATTTTTTTGTACCAAGAGAGGGGAAAGCAGTTTTCTTTCCCTTATAGTAGAGCATACTACAATTTGTCAGAGACAAAGCACTTAGCACTGCTCCTGTGTGGGGATGGATGCAGTGACACATGTTTTACTCTCCTGCCTTATGCTTAAAAAAAATAAAAAATTTAGGCAGTGCCTTTCAAAAATAATTGAAATATGTCCCTCCTC
>VYXF01006534.1:403802-440318 GCA_013397295.1 Polioptila caerulea | reverse complement strand
TTTTTTTTTTACGTTTAGGTTGTTCCAAAGGTTAATAAACTCATTTTTTTAATCCTTCACAACTCATATAAATCAGAAAAGCACACAAACCTTTCATCAATATAAAGAATTAGTTACTGGACTGAAACAGCTCAGCAGCATTTATTGTGCCAGTAAGAAAGTGAGGGGCGGGATCCCTTCCACAGAACAAATTCACAAGACACGGTATTGCACAGGCTGGTTGCTCTTGGTCAGTAGCACCACTTCCAAACACAGTGGTCCCAGCACCTGAATGCCTGAAATGCAAGAAAGCATCAAGGAACTTGGAGTGCACGTGCTGGCCACCAGCAGCATCGGATGCAGACACAAGATCTGCATATCCAACAGTTTTACCTGGACTCTGCTCCGCAGTGACCAATGTGCAGCTGGGGCACCCAGCTTGGTTTCAGACATGGAGTCAGGGGCAACCAGCCACCAGATGGATGGCAGCACTACCAGGAGGGGGGTCTGGGTCACACTGCAGACTTCTACTGCTGTTTCTTTCACAGCTGGGCCACACAGCTGGCTTCCCTCTAGAAACTGGCAAGCACGAGGCGACATGGTGACGGCCTTTTAATACCCAGAGCACCACTCCAGGTGGGACTCTCCAGGTCTCTGAGGCAGCTGGAGTAAGATGACACAGAAGAAAATCCTTCTGAACAATGTGGGAAGGCGGAAGCTGTAACACAGCATGGCTGGGCAGCTTGATGGCCTTGTGGCATATTTAAGTACAACCACAAATAAGGGGAGGAAGGATGAAAAAAATCAGAGCTTAAGCCACAACTGTTTTAAGTTAGTCAAGTGGAAATACCTGGTCAAATAAAGTAAGTGATTGTATTTAATTGTGCAGGTGTTGACAGAAGAAAATCAACTCTTCAGTGGTATTTGGATTTGAGCAGATCTTAACTGCACATACAATAGAGATTTTCTCAAATCAGATCTGCCTTGCACATGAAAGTATATCAGAGACCTTTGAAGCCAACTAATCATGTGTAAAACTCCAATTTAACTTCTCCAGTGAGCACAGAAAACTCAGAAAGGCCAAGAAACAGATTTTCAAGATAGAAAAACCTACAGCTTAAGGATCAGCTAAGCCAAGTGACTGCTGAACATTTGTATTTCAACCAGTCTGTATTTTAATCTGTCAGAAGACTTTCTTCATAAGGTTGGTTGTTGTTTTGACTTTTCTCCCTCTTAAATAGGCTGAGTTTCTGCTGTGAAAAGTGAAAATGCTGTTTTGAGTCTGATGATATTGCAGTAAACCCATTCTTTTTACTAAAATCAAAGCTAAATCAAGGCTTAAACAGGACACAGCTCTGAGAAACCCCAAGCAATCCCAAAGAAGCAATCATGATTTTATAAATGGAAATTAATTTTAATAAGCCTGTTAGTCATCTCATATTGCCAAAGTCTGTGATCCTATTAGAAGGGCAGTGCTTTAATCATCTGCACAGGGATCACATTCAGTGAAGTTTAGAAATAGACAAAATGCTCTTGGGCCCTCTCCATGGAGAGTATCACACCAGTGAGATGCTGGCTTTGTAACACACAGGCAAAAAGCACTGAGGTGTTCACATTAGTATTTCAAGGTGTCAGTATCTATACAAATGTAAATACTTGAGCACAATGAAATGCTGTGTTATGTGCCATCATATCACACCCAGTTTTCAAATACTGTGTTTTGCGGAGAGAAATTAGGCCCGCTTCTCCCAAGACTTGCTAAATTAGTTACCCTACCTCATGTACTGGCATTTAATTGGTAGCACATCTCCATGCTGATGGCTATTGCCAGTCAGGCCTGCACTCCCCGGCCCCCTGTAACTGCCCAGCACTACCGACACAACAGGACAGCTCACCATGCCACTCCGTGTAGAGACAAGCAAAGATACACATAAATGTATGTAACTTGGAGTGTACCTGAACTCAGAGCACCTGAAAGGGACGTATCTTCATCCTGCTCCTCTCCATATCCATACCACATATCCATAGCCTTGTGACAAGAGCTGACACTATCCACTTCTCAGTGACTGTACCTGGTGCTCTTGTGCTGAGGCAGTCAGCAGTCATCCCTATTGTCAGCTCCCTGAGAGTAGATACAAGTCTGCTCTGGATTTCCCACCCTTTCTGCAATCCTACTCTTCCTCCCTCTCTCTCTGCATGTGTTTCCTTAAGGCACCCTCCCCTCAATTCCCACCCTGCACCTTGCAAGGCCACCCACTGCTCCCTGCTGGACACGCAGGCTGTGACTGCACTACATTACTGGCACCTCCTGCAGCGCATTGGCAGGGCTGGGGGGCTGCAAAGGCAACCTGAGAGCCCCACTGGGCGTACAGGCACACATTTCTTTCACTTAGAAACCCATGCTTGGCTGAGGGTGTCCACTTCTACAGACAGGATGTGGCTGCAGCACATGGCCACACAGGAACTGCAACCAGCCTAGTCATAGCAGCAGTAAGTTTCCTTATTTTGCCTGTTCTAAGCATTTCTCCTTCTGTATCAAAACACTTCTTTGCCACTAGAAAAAAAAAAACAAAAAACCAAACACAAAAACAAACAAACAAAATGTTCAACTGCTTTTCCTGGTAAAAGAACAATCTCCAGAAGAGCAAGAGTCCAGGCACACCCAAGTGAAGAACAGCATCCTGCAAGGAGGAACAGACATGGCTCCATGAGCAAGAGCCCACGGCCAATCCAAAATGTGCTGATGTGAGGCCTATAGAAGAAGTGCACACAGGCTTTCCAATCGCTTGTCTATTGCAGCTTGTCTATTGCAGCTTGTCTATTGCAGCTTGTCTATTGCAGCTTGTCTATTGCAGCTTGTCTATTGCAGCTTGTCTATTGCAGCTTGTCTATTGCAGCTTGTCTATTGCAGCTTGTCTATTGCAGCTTGTCTATTGCAGCTTGTCTATTGCAGCTTGTCTATTGCAGCTTGTCTATTGCAGCTTGTCTATTGCAGCTTGTCTATTGCAGCTTGTCTATTGCAGCTTGTCTATTGCAGCTTGTCTATTGCAGCTTGTCTATTGCAGCTTGTCTATTGCAGCTTGTCTATTGCAGCTTGTCTATTGCAGCTTGTCTATTGCAGCTTGTCTATTGCAGCTTGTCTATTGCAGCTTGTCTATTGCAGCTTGTCTATTGCAGCTTGTCTATTGCAGCTTGTCTATTGCAGCTTGTCTATTGCAGCTTGTCTATTGCAGCTTGTCTATTGCAGCTTGTCTATTGCAGCTTGTCTATTGCAGCTTGTCTATTGCAGCTTGTCTATTGCAGCTTGTCTATTGCAGCTTGTCTATTGCAGCTTGTCTATTGCAGCTTGTCTATTGCAGCTTGTCTATTGCAGCTTGTCTATTGCAGCTTGTCTATTGCAGCTTGTCTATTGCAGCACTCTCTGCCCCCTTTCTGAACTGCTTTTACACAACAGAGCCAGAGAGAGTCAGTGGAGTCTGGGTGTTTCCAGCTGCACACACACACACACCCCTCCTTCCCATCTAAATAGCAAGTTCCCAGAGTAATGAAAATGGCAGGAGATCTGCTTTTCCACGCTTACTGAGTTTCAAAATTTGATGAAAACCAGCTGATGTCCCCACATCTTTGGAATCACTAGATTCAGGAGCCCTTTACCTGCCCAATAGGCTGGCAGCAATTCAAGTCCACATCTGTAAGCACCAGATTTACTGCACACTCAAAAGCCAAACAAGCTCTCCACACTCAAAAGCCAAAAAAGCTGTCCCTACCACTTGTTTGCACTCTGATTAAAGCTGAAAAAGCAGCACAAGAAAAGCAATTAGCCATCCTGGGTAATCACAACTGCCAAGAGACTAAATCCTTCCTCTTCAAAAGAGAAGTTCAGTTTTAGGTGTGTCTTACCTCTCATCCAACTCTGCAGCACACTGCAGTGTATGTAATAAGGTGAGCAGACGGTGACACTCCAAGTGTAAATAAAAACAGGGTTCAGCTGCCATTTCAGACAGCAGCCCTTTGAAACCTGAGGCAATTCAGGAGTCAGCAGCAAAGAGCCTTTACTTATCTGGGTTTCTTTTCTTAGAGATTTCATCCAGGCCATCCCTGTAGTGTTGCTCTTAACCTGATCTTTGCACAGAAAAGACAAAAATAAATCTACATAGCCCTGTCCTGCTGAGGCACCTATACCCAGTCACTGGTCACCATAACAACTCTGCAGTGATAAGAGACCATGCTGCTCACTAGGCACAGCATAAACATGGGACTGACTGACACTCTGTCAGTCTGGTCAGAGGCTGACCTGATGTGCTGCTGAGAAAATGCAGCAGCACTACAGTGCAGCTGACAATGCAGCTACAAATCCAAAAGATGCACAGAAAACATGGGAAATTAATGGAAGATCACAGCAGCAACTCTAATCAAAGCAGAATGGTCACTTCTCTAGCTCAAGTCATGTTTAGCTTCATAGCCTTATTTTTCCTGATGGAGAATTGATCTCAGCATGGCATTCTATAGGGACTGAAGACCACTACTACTAAATAATTCTAACATATAAATAGAAGAACTACAGCATGCAAATGGAAAGATATATAAACACTTAACAATGCAGAGTTAGTGATTTAGGAAAAGATAATAGTATCTGCATGAATGTTATTTTTCAAATTGTATGGATTTTGTCTTACTGAAGTCAGTGAATTTGCTTCTAACCAATAAGCTGGGTCAAATATAGGACTTTAGGTTCATGTCGTTTTGTGCTGATTTTGAATAGGGTGGAGTTCATTTTCCTCATAATAGCTGATAAAATATGCTTTAGAATCATGCTGGTAACAGTATTGATAACATATGGACATACTGGTTATTGCTGAGTTCATGCATAGTGACAAGGCCTTGTTTGCTCCCCATACCATGCCACCAGCAAGGAGGCTGGAGGTGCACAAGGAATTGGGAGGGAACACAGCCAGGCTAGATGACCCTAGATGACCAAAGGGATATTCCAGACCATATGGCATCATGCTCAGCATATGAACAGGGAAGAAGGAAGAGGGAACATATGGACTGATGACGTTTGTCTTCCCAAGTCACCATTAGGCCTGGATTTCCTGGGATGGCTGAACACCTGCCTGCTCATGGGAAGTGGTGAATTAATTCCTTGTTTTGCTTTGCTTGCATGCATGGCTTTTGCTTTCCATATTAAACTGTCTTCGCTCAATGCAGAAGTTTTTCACTTTTATTCTTCTGATTTCTCTCCCCCATCGCATTGGTGAGTGAGCAAGTGGCTGCATTGGACTAAACCACAGTAAGTTGATTAGAGACCAAGAGGTGGGGCTAGGACACCTTGCAGAATGATGACTGTCTTCTTCCCTCTGCCCTGACAAAAGAAATAATATTTTACCTTAACACTGTAACAGAAGCACCAGTCTCTGCTTTCCTTTAGGCCTTTTTAAACATCAGAAATAATGCAGCAGATTCAGCTAATTCAACATGTCAGCATTTGACTGCACATTCAGGAACCTGAGAGTCAACCTACAAAAAGAGAAATTAAAAGCACCAATTAGTCATTGCATGTGTTGTACAATATATCTTGTGCTTAAAACTGCTGATAACTGGTAGAGCCACGTTGCTGACCAATAAAAAAATTACCACAAAAATGAAGGGCGAAGTATTTTTTTTGTTTCCAAGGTGAAATGCTCAAACACATTTTGTCTACAGAGCCATGGGAAGAAAGCATGCATCTTGCAATAGCTGTGTCACCCTGCCCTGCCTTCCCAATTTAAATCTTTGTTCAAACAGTCCATGTGAATGCACAGAAACAAAGCTCCAGGCATGTCAGGATACACCAGCCACACCAGTTACAGAAACACAGCAGTAAATGTTTGTAACCTGGATTGGTTTGAACTGGGAAATGCATCAGAAGCCCAGATGAGCTAAATATTAGCATGTTATAAGCAAGAATCTTGATGTACCTGCAAGTCACATGGAGGTACTTCATAAACTACAGCAAAAGGAGAAACATTTACAGATGGACTTGGCTAATTTCCCTGGATAGGCTTTTCTCAGAATTCTCCCTTTGCAAGCATTCAACCCATACTGAGTAAAGACACTCCAGCTGCAGCAGAGTTCATGCCTGCACCACTGCAGCACATAAGGCAGCTCTCTTACTCCACAGCAATTCAACAAAGATGTTCCACCACTAAGGTTAAGATACTTGTTTTTCAGCTCCAATCCATTTGGTGTGTTTAATACCCCAAAACTAGAGGCACATCCACATGCACACGACAGGGTTCCTTGCACTGCCCTGCCTCACAGCCACTCACAAGTGCAGTCCAAGTCAGCTACACCCTGAGGCACTGCTGATGCAGAACAGTTGCTCAAGGACACCACTTTGACATTTGACAGCTACAGTGGTGGGCCAGCAGGAAAACTTATGCATGGTTACCCAAGAGAGTTTTAAAGATTATTTTCAGGTAAAAGACACTTCTTATCATTCAAGTAGTTAAGTACTTCCCTAAAGCATTGGTACAAACATAAAGAGTGATCTCTGTCCCAGTTTGCAAAACTATATAGATGGGGGCTTAATGGAGCACAAGCAAATCATACCAGGTAACAACTACAGAGTATTTATTATAAATTAATTAAAAACTTGGCATTGAAAGCATGTCACAGGCCAACATGCCTACACAGACAAAAATCTTTTTCTAAGCCTACACTGTTTACAAATCCTTAAAAAAAGCCTTCTAAGGGTTAATTATCTTCATAGACTAAAATAAAAAGTAGCATTTGGAGGGAAACTACAAGGGTCCACATCTTTGGGAGGATTGAAAGGGGAAACTAAGTTGGACACATATATTTGTTAAAATAATAGAAATCCAAAAGCCCCAAGCTTAGATGAGCTTTTAATTAGTATTCAGTGTTCTTAAATTACTCCAAGGAAATTTCTTGGCAGTTGATTTCTTTCCCCCTCCTCTTTCCAACACTTTCTCAATATATTTACCTTTACTTTTAGCCATTTATGAAAAATATGAATGTTTTATACAGCAAGTTGCCTACTCATAATACCTGAAAAATGCCTTTCTCAAAATGAGGGTATATTCTAAGCTGATTGCAAACATCACCATTTACATAACAATAAAGACTGCAATTGCATAAGGGAACTTGATATTATAGGAAACAAATTATATTCTTGGAGCTCTATATTCACAGATTATAGGATGTACCACAATGATTGCTTTTCTAAATAACCTCCTCCAAAACACTTCTGTATAAAGCAGTACAGCACTTTCTAGATATTCAATCAATAATTATACACCCTGAGCCACTGTTCAAGGACACAAAAACCTGACTTTCAAAACCTTGCTGCTATGTGTCCTGACACCATGGAGTCAAGATCATTCAGGTGTTTCTCTCATGGGTTAATTTTTTACCAAGAGATTTCACATTCTGCTCATTGTCCCACAGCTAGCATAAACTCCCTACCAGGTACTCATGTAATTTAGCTGAAGAGAGTTAATGGCCACACCCGTTCCAAATCAGCCTGAAAAACACCAAAGTCTAGAATCAGGACAGGGCTTAAGTCCCAAGATGAATTAGTAACAATGTTGGGGAAAAGAGGACAGATCCAAAGTTAGAAATCCTTTTGGAGCTAAGACTTACCATGTACATGACTGTTTTCCACACCAGATGGAAAGAATGCTTCAGTTTCACTTTTTACCCCAAACAAATCACAGCATGCATGTGTACACAATCATCTGACTCCTACACATCCAAGCACAACGAAAAAGAAAAATAGTACACTGTATACCCGTTTTTTCCCTTAAGGGGATAACAAACCACACCTAACAGGTATTCATAAAAACACCAAACATCAGAAAACATTCTGTTACAATGGGTTTTTAAAAAAATACATGTAATACTAAGCAAAATTTTAATCTGTACAAAATGGATTTATGTATCTCATATATAAGAGTAATTATTCTTCTAAATTGCCTCACAAATGGCAATTTCATTTCCAGCCAGAAAATTTACTCAGTGATTAGCATAACTGAGTATTAAGCACAAGGAAAGAAAAGCAGAAATGAAAACAAACATGGTCAAACAGTTAAGCGGAGATATTGAATATACAACGCGAGTGCATTTACTGATAATGTTGTAATTTTTACATAAGTTTTAACCTTCATAACATTCTAGATTTAAGCTAAACTTGGTATGTAGCAGATATTCTTTAAAGTCCCAAAGACCTGGTGTCAATTTTTAACAAAGGTCCACATGTTTCACAGCATATTTCACTAGCCTGACAAGTTCCCTACAGATGGGTAACACATGTATTCCATCTTCTCTCCTTTTCCATCCTAACACTGTTCATCACCTCCGGCCACACGCTCCTCCAACACACACACTTCCCTCCAGCAGATAGCAGCCTGATTCACTTATCTAAAGAGGAATTTATGTTGGCCTGAAAAAACACCAGCCCCCTCACATGTAAAGACATGCCTGGACAGCTTATTGAGATATGCCTCAGATGTTGTGTCCAACAAGCACTGCTAAGTCAGCTAGAGATGTCCTGGGTAGCACCAGAGGGGTAGTTACACTCTCGGTGTGAAGGAGGCATTATGTTAAAATAAATTTGAATGTAACATTTTCAGTGGTGAAGGCACTATATCCTGGTGAATGTGTTCTACATTTTGGGACAGAAAGCCTTTAAGTAGTCAAAAGCACTATTCAGCCTTGGTACATTTCACTGACAGAAGTTCTCATAATTACTAAAGGAAATAACTACGGCCATGTCTGGGTAGCACAAAGCACCATGCTAATTACCCCTTCAGAGACACTAATTAATCCGGGCAGGGCAGCACAGTAACATGACTGCTCTGCCTCGGGAATCTCACAATGCTGATGTATTGCCTCCCACCCCAAGCAGTCTCTTTCAGATGAAACAGTCTTACAGCAAAGATGAGCTCTTCGTAGAGGGGTGTTTCCTCTCAGAAACTGTGTGTTTTATTGAAACCTACGATCTTCAGCACATGATACTGAGCTGTACACTGCCCCAGTTCTAGACAAAAAGTAAAATAATCGACAAGCAATTACTGAGCATCCTTAGCTGCCAGGAGGAGGAATGTGAGAGGGTTTACCTACAGTCTCCTGGGCTCCAGAAGAAAAGGTTCAGGTCAGCATCTCAGAGGAGCTATGTGTAATGATAATGGTGATTGTCTGATCATCAGCTGCGGCAATTTGCGCCACATTTTAACAGACACATTTAAAGAAGACCAAGGGGAAGCCGTCTAGCACTAGTGTAAATGTTCTCTATTTAGTAAGCTCCAAGAAGCAGGTAATGGTGTGGTTGTTAGCAGGGTAGAAGTTAAATTGTGCCAAAGCAGACTTGCTTTCAGCTTTCTGGAGATAAAACAAGCCCTGGGCTAAAGCCAGGACACTTTATCTGCTGTACCTGATGCCACCTCTTGGTACGGAGACATGCTCTTCACGTACTGCTAATGGACTTTGATCTTCTTTTGACTTTTTAAAACACATACAGTAAGGAATAATATACTCAGCAGAAGCTTAAAGCACCTGCCCCAATAGGAACTAGTTTTTGAAAAACCAGAGAGCAATAGGGAACATCTGATACACAATACAACCTGCAGCAGAACACAGCCTCATACTGTCCACAACAAAGAATGAAAAGACACAGAAGGGTCATTCTCCATGGCACAAACAAACCAAAGTCAGGAAAGTGTTTTACTGCCATGTAGAACAGACAATTTCAAATTCTGAAGAGCCCCTATCCAGTCCCCTCTTTCTCCTCCCCACAAATACATATTTAAAAAAAGAGTAATTTCCAAGATAATCCTGCTCTTAATGGCCTCTCTCCACAGACACATTCCTTCTCCAAAACACAGGAATTCAGGATTTATTTAAGTGAGATGGCTCACATTGCAGGTAAATGGGATACACTAGCTCAGCTAGAAGCGGGCAGGCAAGGCTGGCTTCTCACGTGTCTGTCAGTTCTGCACAGAGGTCACAGCACAAGGAAGGGCAGCTTCACCTTGAGTTTGTACCATGGTGTTCAGAAGCTGGTGACTGGTTTCAACACGTAGGCTGTTTCTTGTAGCAAAAGCACAGGGACAACTGCACAGCAGAGTGCATTGCCTTGAGACAGGGAGCAATCACATCGATTAAACAGCATCAAGAGTCCTTGAGATTCTCATGGTCTCAGCAGAGAGAACAAATACTCAAATAAGTCTGCCAGATGCAGCGCAGATGAATAAAATACTATAAAAAGCATAATAATTCGCTCATGAGAAATTAAGTTGCATTTGATAAATAGGTGTTAAAGTAGCAGTTTTCACACTTACGTTCACGCTTAACAAATACTTCAGCTCATGACAAATAGAAAGGTGTCATAAAAGACACATTTGCTACCAAACCCATTTCAAAAATATTCACAAATGTTGTCAAAACATATGGTGTACATCAGAGTTTAACACTGCCTAATAAAAGGCTCTCTCCTTCAAAATATTTTTTTTTTTTTTTTACACAAAGGCTGTCTAACCTAATGCTAGATTTCAAGTGACAAAAGCAAATATCTGTAAAAACTCCTTTTTGTGCTCTTTCCCTAACCTCACAGAATATGAAAACATCCCCCAGATGTCAGTCATCACAACACATCTTCATGGGTGTAACGCAGACACAGCTAACAACAGGCACCTGGTTTGCTCTAGAAGCATGCCAAGAACCTGCATCTTAGGGAATTCCTGTGCCTCACATATCCATCTCCATATGCAGGCCTGAAGGCTGAAGCTCCCCTTACTTAGGGACAGGCAACATCCTTAGACTTTTGAGTTGGAATAAAAATCAGCAACAGAACTCACATCTTCCTCTGGCACTAGTTCAAACCCTGGACCAGCTCACTCCTTTGCAGCTTGGGCTTTCCATATGCCTGTTACCTGGCTGCCTTTAGGGATTTTCAAGTGGATTTTACAACCATTTTCCTAGTGATAGCCTAAAGTTTATATTCCTAAAGGACAGGAATTTTGGAAGGGCTGTGGTAGACTACCGTTCAAAATCCAGCACTGTTTGGGAAAGATCCTCAACACTTTCCACACACTCCTGGTAATAGCTCTGTGGAAGTTATGACACTGAACCAAGATGAGAGAATGTCTCCATCATATTTTCAGACTAAAGCTTTTAAGACATAATGAATTTGTGAACCCCCAGACTGCACAGTGCTGTTGGGTGGCACGCTCCTCACTGCAGCAAGAAGGGTCCTCAAATGTCAGGTATCACTGAGGGCCATTGTCATGGCAACACTGTTTCCCTTGTGCAAAAAGAAAAAAGTACATATGACAGCTGTCTCATCAGATGTTCTGAACCTATTACTTGAAGAAGAGCTAAAAATAAGGTCACTCTGGATTACCTCCTGTGAAGCAAACGAATCCAGAATAACTACTGTATGTTCCTATGTCTCCAAGAGGACCATGTTCTAGACAAAACAGTAAACCAGACATTTTAGATGAGAGATGGTAGACAAAAAAAAAAAAAAAAAAAAAAAAAAAAAAAAAAAAAAAAAAACCAAAAAAAAAACCTCTTCAAGGATTCAATGACCAGGAAAATTAAATAACCAAGTATATGGCCTCCAAGGAAAAGGGCAGATTATTCTCCAGAGTTTCTCTACCAGCTTTCAATAGAACAGCTTACCCCAATTAACCTTCAAACCCAACCAAGATAAGAACATTTGTCAGTATCCCTAGGAAACAAAGCATTTTGACCTAGCATAAGGAAGACAAGTGAAGGAAAAGCAGGACAAAGGCAGTGCTGGTCAGGATGTTCCCTTCTGAAACTTACTGTGGCTTGCATATTCAGCAATGACATTGACCAGGAACTCTGCTAAAGGTAGCATACACAAATGACAATATTTTTTAATCATAAAATGGTTTAGCTTGGAAGGGATATTAAAGATACCTAGTTCCAAACCCCCTGCCATAGGCAGGGACACCTTTCACTAGACCATCTTGTTCCAAGCTCTATCCAGCCTGGCTCTGAACATTTCCAGGGACGGGGCATCCACAACTTTTCTAGGCAATCTGTTCCAGTGTCTCACCATCCCCACAGAAAAGATTTTTTCCCTAATATCTAATCTAAACCTACCTTTTTTCAGTTTTAATCCAATTCCTCCCTGTCCCATCACTATATGTTCTTGTAAAAAGTCCCCCTCCATCTTTCTTGTAGGCTTCCTTCAAATACTGAAAGGCAGCAATTAGATTACCCTGAGCCTTCTCTTTTCCAGGCTGAACAATCCCAATTCTTTCAGCTTTTCCTCATAGGACAGGTGCTCCATCCCTCTAACCACCTTGGTGTCCCTTGTCTGTACTCATTCCATCAGTTCCATGTCCTTCCTGTGCTGGGAGCCCAGAGCTGGTGGGTGCAGCCCTGCAGGTGGGGTCTCACCAGAGCAGAGCAGAGGGGCAGAATCCCCTCCCTGGCCCTGCTGCCCACACTGCTCTGGATGCAGCCCAGGACACGTTTGGCTCTCTGGGCTGGGAGTGCCCATGGCTGGGTCATGTCCAGCCTTTTATCCACCAATATTCCTGTCCTTTCTGCCAAAAAATAAGTAGTGAGACTCTTACAATATTAATACATTCTCTCTCCACATACAGAACACCACTGCCTCTCTCCAAAACTTTAAACACTAGATTTTCATGCTCCAGCTCACAGACAGTAAAATTGTAGTCTAACAACGATCTTTCAAAGTAGATTGGGGAAAAACACGTGTGCACGGTGTGATTGTCACTGTATGTTTCTCTTGAACCGCTAAAAAATGTCACCTAGGTGCAAAAGCTCCATCTACCCACACAGTGCATAAAACATGAAGGTCACTAAGCACTGTGAACCTCAACCAATTCTGCCTGGAAAGTTGTAGGCTCTCATTTGCCAGGGCAACCAGCAAAAGGCGGGGGAGAGAGAGCACAGAATGGAAATGCAGATGAAAGAGTCAGCACAAGCTTTGCAACGCTGCTTTATCATCTCAGCGTGTTCGCAGGTACTCTGGGTCACCACGGATGAAAAATCACCAGTTTAATTGTCATCCCACCACCGCTTCTGCTGAGCAGAGTTTGACTTGTGTGGGACTGTCCGAGTTGCTGCAGCAGTTTGCAAACAGTTTGTGCACCATAAAGAGACACGACGAGGCACACACACACACACACACACACACTCTTTAATACTCCTTCGACATTAAATACTGCTATTCAAAAACAAATCGCCACTTCAAGCCACAGGTACTCTCCCATTTAGATCTGTTTTAAATAGTCCATTAGATTGTAAATCCAAAACCTACCCAGTGACACAAACCTGATCTGATTTCACTATTTCCTGAAAGAGCAAAAAACCCACAACCCGGTATAAAAAACTTACAAGGCTGTTAGTCCACCGTTTCTCTCTGGCACACGGTACATTATTTAACTGCAATGCCTGAAACAGTAACTTGACCTCTCTGGGAAGGTGGGCGGTGTATTCAAGCTGAAACATTAGAAACATGCATAATTACTCGGGGTATTTGCCACACATTCTTTCATCCGTAAACCAATATGAATGAAAAAGTCACACTGACACTCCAGGCCTAGATCATATCCCAACCATCAATTACAAAGATTTTTCATGAGATCTCAAGAGAACATTTCTTAGGGCCAGAGAAATTTTCTCTGGACTTAACTGTGAATATGTTACCAAGATAAAATACCAGTGCTGCCAACTCAAAGCAAAGACTTCAGCAGGCTAAACCATGAATGTTGAGCTTTCTGCCCACCACTGACAATACTGTAATTTTGCTTTCCTTCAGCCCATTGCATCCATTTATAAGGCACTTCTGAGGATGCCTGCTGTAGCACATGCACCCACATCCCATCATTCATCATCCACCCATTCCTGAAGGGTGATGCCTCATACACCTGTGTGCTGCCTGCCTTCTCCTCAGCAAACCCAAGGACCTTTGGCACAATCACAGCATCCATAGGGCTGGGTGGGATAAAAACCCACTGGAAGGTAAACAGGCAGATGAAGCACAAAGAAAAGAGACCATGCTTGCTCCTGACTCCAGAGGCATCTGCAGCTCACATCACGGCTGCCCATGCTTATGGCAGCTCCCCCTTCGCTCCAAGCACACCGAGTGTCCTCTGCATAGAGTCTTGTCTTCCCTCCAAGGATAAAGCAGCATTCACCCTTCAAATTCTGCGTGGCAGAACCACAAGAAAAATGAAATACCACAAGCCAATATTCACAGCTGGAGCTGTGAAATATACAAGATTTTCAGTAGTTTTAAGGCTTTCAGTACTTTTTAAGGCTAACAACACAAACGGCATTTTTTTTATGAAGAGGGAGCAAATGCTGTACACAAGACAGAAGAACTGCAAAAACATGTCAAATAACAATCTTCTCTAGCTAAATTCTTATATTCTTTGAAAGCAAGACCTAGCTGCACTCCTGACAAAGTGAGATGCAGCAATATCTATAGCTGTTCTGAATCAAATTGCCCCTGAACTTATTTTGATACCAGCATCTACATGTTGCTATTCTGAGCAACTGGCCTGACTAACCCCTTGCTACAATGGAACTTCCAGGATTCTAGATTCATCCCATTTCACTCTTGGTGCTTTGCACAAATATATGTGGAATACAAGGTATCCATTTCAGCTAGTTCCCCAGGCATTAGGGACAATGCATGCATCTGGAACACTGTTCCAGCAATGAGATACATGAATAATTCTAGAATCACTCCTCTGTTTTGTTTTTCAAGCAGTCCAGCTCCCTCCATCTTTTGTTCATCATTACATACTTCCAAAACTTTGGAAATCGTAGCAATGCACACAGAGAAGCACCTCTTGATATTTTAAGTCAGATTTTGCAGTATCAACAATGTGTTTTCCCTTTATGCAGGATAACCATGTATGTCAGGGAATACAAGTTGCCACAGTAACCTTATAGAAAGTAAATTTCAGGGCACCATTTTCCATATGTATTTGAAATCTCAAGATATGAAAACTGGTCAGTGTTAATTTATTTCGACCATATAACCAGAACTTGCTGGAGATTTTTTTGCTAAGTTTTAAATATGTTTTTGTAAACAATGGTTTATGCAGAGTGTAAACCCTATGTACTTTCTTACACACACGTGAAAAACGTGGACAGCTTTATTTCTCTCCCTCTTTCACATAAACCAAAAAAGAATTAAAAGATGACCATCTTAAGCCTTACCTAAAATATCTATTCAAAAGGTCTGAGGTATGCAACGAAAATGCTAAAAGTCAAACAAAAGTGGCTTGTGGTAAAGAGAATAAACAGAACAAAGATCTGAGTTTGCATCAAATGTTGGTTGCAATCATTTAATTGCCACTGTTTAAGAGCAGGAATTTCTCCAATCTGTTTCAGTATTTGCTATTCAGTAAACACAAATAAAAGGAAAAGTCAATATTATAATTTTAAGATTCCAGTTTCAAAATAGTTTGATAACAACCTTCCCCAAGTCATTCTCCTGGGAAAGAGTTGCTAGAGAACACAGCTAATTAATTAAGACTTGTCAGTTAAGCTCTCTCTCCTGCTTTTTTCAGAAAACCTGGACAAATAGCTTATCCATGGATAGACCTGGGGGGCTTTCACAAATATTTTGTATTCCACAGCAAGCTTAGGCACATTGCAAAAACATCTGGAGTACGCACTAGAAACATGAACACATCCCTGCTCTGCCCCGCAGCGAGTGTCTTTGTGACACTTTCATCAGCAGTGACAGAAAGCAAACAGTATTATTGTGGGCTTCCATCCAAAAAAATGTTGTCATGTATAGCCTGTCTGTAAGCACACAAGGATTTGGGGTAAAAGGGAGGAGGGGTAATTCAGGTGCATAAATAAGTGTTCCAGTCTTCCTTCTCAGTACTTAAGTTCTGAGAGAAAGGAGGAAAGAAAGAGCCTTGTATCATTATTAGAAGAGAAACTATTTCCAGAGTTATTGGAGACTAAACTGCTTTGAGGGGAAATAGCAGTGAAAACAGATGCATTCATATTTTCCCTGCAGGTGCAGTCCGGTTTGGAAGTGCTCTTAGCATACAGAAGTTAAGACAAAGACAAATCATCCTGAGGTATTCTGGCACCACCCGAGACCAAGAGCACAGAGAAAACCACAGACACTGTATGAAACAGGGGCACCTACAAAACGTCCCTGCTCTGTTGACCATGCCAGGGCCCACGACTGATAAACCAGTTGCTCACCATCTTAGAGCAGACACTTTAATACCACATTTCACGGTGTAGCTGGATTGGAACCAAGAATCTACTTGCTCTGGGAGCCAAGCTATATATAAGGAGGGAAAGACAAACAGTTCTCTCTGGCATGCTTTCCCCAAAGTCCTAGAACAGCAACATCTGTGCCTTCAGTTCTGCTGCAATTCTGCAGGCATCTTTGCAGTCTATCAAGCCGAACCACTGAACAATTTTTTGTGTATTTATTTTTCAAATCTGCAGAGCTCTACCATACAGTACATTACAACAACTGCATAATAGATGCAGTTTAGCTACCTCAAAATATTATCATGGAAACAGTCTTTCTCTTCACTGCTACTCCACAGGAGTGCACTGAAGGCTTCTTGTAGAAAGACAAAAGCAATACCAAACAACCAGCGTGATAAACTACCATTCACATTTTACTCCACGGAGTAGCAATTAGTCATTTAAAAATACACAAAATCCATGCATGTGTTAAACATGAAAGACGCTGTCCTGAGAGCTAGATGCTCTGAGATCACATTTCAAAGCAGTGCAGTATCATTCTGTTAATCTTTTGGAAAAACCAGCATGGATATTCTGCTGCAATGTAATTAAGGCAGGAATTCCAGCCCTTCCATTGTGACCTTCGCAGAAACCCCAGGGGTCAAGAGTAGTAGCCTGTACCCTGCTACAGCGCTAATACAGCTGTAGCATAAACAAAAAACCTCCTGCAACAATAGTACCAACAAGTTTCAGGGAGGGAAAGGAGGGGTGCATGTAGATACACTCAGAGATACACTGCCACAAAACAGCTTCTACCACAACCATAAGTGAAAAGTTGTTTTCCTAAAGGTAGTTGCAGAAATTTCATTTTTACTGTGTAGGTGGAAAAAGCTTGACGTATTTACTTTCATGTTTTACTCTCAACAAAAATCCATGCTTTTCAAAGCAGTAAGTAAAGACTTGCTGTCTTAGAGGAATATTTAGTGAACAAAATGAAGCCAACGGAATGGCAACTTCTTGCTGTGACAGTGAAGTTCTACACAGAGAGAGGGAGGGTTTGGAGAAAGTGTTGGATTCTTTAGCCTTTGGAGAAAGTGTTGGATTTTTTAGCCTTTGAGCCACAGAAACTCCCTGGTGAAACCTCGTGGGCACAGCAGAGCTGCAGCCTGCAGTGGCAATGCCTATTCATACTGCAGCAGTCATGCCCTTTGTCCCCAACACCTCCAGCAGTGACCGACACGAACTGCACCAGCCATAGGACAGCACAGACAGACAAAGTGTGCAAGAACAGTGTGAGGCAGCAATGGTGACACCCAGCTCTGCAAAGGCCCTGTCTGGTGGAGACTTTAACTGACCTCTACACAGAATGCTTGGCATAAGCTGTCTCGGGTGGGCCAGCACCAAATCATGAAAAGAGATAATCAGGTAGGGCTTTTTCTCATTCTTACCCTTTGCAATCTGAGAACAGTGAAAGAGGACACCACCTAGCAAGAAGGTTGCTAATTAATTCCTCCTCACCCAGGCATTGCAAAGCTTCTAGCTGCCAAGTACCTGCTTATCTTAAGAAAAAGCACTTGATAGCATGCTAAGAATGGGCATAATTTGTTTTGAAAAATGCCATTAAAAAAAAAAGACACAACCATCTCAAGATTTTCTCTATCAGTAGCGAGAAAAAGTGAAAATAAAGCACCATCACAATTGCCTGACTAATTTTCAGGGCACCATCTTTCCCGGCACAGTGAGTTTGGTGGGAGGTCAGCATGCCAAAGGCATAGATGCTTTCAAACGTATAATGAGAAGAGATCTCATATCTCTTAGTTGAACAAGTTTCCCTGAAATAAACTATTTCTGAACAAGTTGCAACAGGGTAGAGATACCTTGCTGTAAAGGCAGGACCAGAATGCATCTGCAAGTGACAGGTCAGTTTAAGATATGGGTAGCTAACACACTTTAAAACCAAGGAAGCAAGACTGTTGTTTTAAGTGTCAGTTATCTTGGATCAAAGGTTAAAAAATGCTGCTTGGATATATCACTTAAACAAGAAATTAGTCCCAAAGAAGAAACAATGGAAAAACACTCCACAAAAAGAGTTCAACACACTTGTCACACTATGGATCTCAGGCATTCTGCAAATACTGCTCTGTTAGTACTATCACAGTACAAATAACAGAAGTTCCAATAGCAAAAGTCAAAACTCCGGGCTGTCACATCCAATATCTGCTGTATCCGGCAGATAAATGCAGAAGTCAAGTCAAGTATTCTCTGAAACATCTGCACTGAGATGTAGCACTTTGGAATGGCAAAGGGACACCACAATCATTAAAAATGTAAATAAAACATCCACCTGCCTGAACAAAGACTCAGTAATCCAACATAAGTTTCTTCTTTTCATTCCATTTATGACTCAGATGTCCCTCATTTTAGCCAGGACAAAAACCATAGAGTTTTTTAAATTAATATTTTGTTGGTTTGTTGTTTTTTTTTTTAATGAGGAAGGACAAGCTATAAACTTGTGCCACATCCAAAGCAGCTCAAATCTCATTGCCCTTTTCCAGTTAAACTAGTAGCTCCCAGTACTACTTCTCTTCATCTTTGCTTTACTCAGAGTGCAGCAGGAGCACCAAGACCACATCTTCACAACTGCATGAGTACAGCTGGGCAGCAGGCCAACTGGACAAACACAGGCAATGGAAATGATCTCTTTTTTTGTGTGTTATCACCCTCTAGATACACAGAGCTCAATGCACTGGAGATGTGCAGCCTAGCCAGCTGTATTTTTTCACACAAATTTTTCATCCCTTTTTCCCTATCCTTTTCTTTCTACCCACCCAGCAATTTCAGCCACCTATTTTCCCCTGAAAAAAAAGTTATTATAGTTTCTGGTCTTACAGCACACAAATTTCATTGAAATCCGAGAAGCATGAATGTTCTACTTCGTTTGAACCTGAAGACACCTGCAGCTCAGTCTCAGGTGAGCAATTCACAGCCAACAGTGAGAAAAAGAAAATGTCAAGGACCAGATACCGCCTTGAAACAAACCAGACTTTGTGTTGGACAAACAATAGCAATACTATTTGTTTTGCTTTCTTTCATTTTAAAGCAGAGACCTTCATTGTAAGATACATTCTAAGTTAATGAGTCACTCTCTTCAAGCGCCTCTCTGACAAACTGATTGACTTGAAGCCAATTAATTCCTTGGGCTTTTGACAAGAAATCAGGAAGATGTTATTTAAAAGACCCTGAAGATGCAGCAGGCTGGATCGAGAACGATGATGTCCAGAAACTAGGCAGGGTAAGCAGCTGCCCTCTGGTTGATTACCAGGCTTTTCACACCAAGGCTATTCCAGCTCAAGAACATTACAGAGAAAAAAAGGCATAGGGACACGTTTCCTACTACATTCTGTTAATTCTCAAAAGCAATAAAATACGCTGTTTCTGAGTGTGAGAAGGAGGGCGAGTCCTTCTGTACTTGGAATAAACACATTTGTGCACATTCCTTTCTTTCACGCTGTGTACATCTCTACTTGGCATTGCAAGCTCTAGGAAGATGACTCAGCTTGTTACTGATTAACATCTCACTTTATGTCTTTTCTGTGTGCCTCCAACTCTTCTCACATCCATCAGGCATCCTGACACCATGCATTTCTTTCCATTTTGCCCTCAGGTGTACCAGACAAACACGAACTCAACAGCCCAGAGTTCACGATGTACCACCAATTTTCTTCTCCCCTCTCCAGAGCACATCACATACCTCACACCCCCCCTTTCAAGCCACACACTGCTGCAGCACAAGCTTTAAGCTTTTCACATCCCCAAAGGCACTGTAGGCAGCTGAACAGCGTTTGCCACCCCAGATTCCCATGCCTTCCTTTCCTTCCATATGGAGTCAAGAAGAGGTATCAGCTATCTCCAGATACCTGAGAGATATTGGCAGTTGAGCCACCGTGCAATGCATCATCCACTTGTTCCTGGAGAGCAGGGCCTGGCCTTCCTGCCCAGAGAGGGTACGTGTGCACATACGGGGTGGGGAATTGCTTAAAGGTGACTGAGAAACATGGGACTTCAAATCAGAGTGCAGGGGAAAAACGCGTACTTAGGTTTTGGGTATGTTTCACCCAAATACAATTTTTATAGGAAAAAACCCCAACCTGTTCCTAAATATCAAAGAGAATGTGTCCATCCTTCAGAATGGGACTAATAGTCATTTAGAGCTGTGTACTCTCATGGACAAAAGGAACCACCATCCCCCCTGACCCAAGAAGCATTTTTGTAACAGCTTCTAAAAAGTTATGTTACCCAGCCACTACCTCATGGCCTTGCACCCAGACCTCCCCTCTCCCACCTTCTCCTCAGGCATTAACACAACCTTATTTTATTTCCTCACAGAACACATTCCCTAGCTGAAGACCACCTCCATCTGTGCCTGCAGCTCCTGCTTCTCCCACCAGCACTGGCACACCCAAAGACACGTACACACCTGTCCCAAGAACAGCAGCCTACCTGTGTTCCAGGGAATAAAGGAATTCCAGGCACAGGACCTCACCCCTTCTCTCCCTCTACTCCCACAGCATGGCATTTCCAATAAAATACTTGCAAACGCACAAGCTGTGAACACTGCCAAGTCCTGCCCAGGGGGTCTCACTTCTCTGCATTTTTGCATGGCACGATGAGCACCTGTAAGCCCTGCAATTCCCAGAGGCCCTGAGAGCAGTGCACAGGTGAAGTCACATCTCCATAGTCTCACAAAGCCTCCAAAGGCCAATGCAGTGCCAAGTGACATGCAACTATCTTTCAGAAACAGAGGCAGAAGAGGAGGCAAAGAGAGAAGTCAGTGTGACCCTGGAGGCTTGTTTGCTGCTTTCAGAATTGTATCAGGCAATGAGCTAAGAGACCTTTTGCCACCTGCATGCAATTTAGCAGCACACCTGATCTAATTTCCAAATGTGATCTCTAACAGTCCTTGCAGGCTGCTCTGTAAAATTAGCAGCATCAAACCCCAATTTTATTTGGGTTATAGCCAAAAATCCCTCCTGTGCAAGGACCACTTTGCCCCAATAAATATGAGACAATATTTACATATGCATCAAACCCACAGTTTGGCAAAAAAAGGTTAATTCACCCAAGAGCATTTTGATCCTCTGACAAATCATTTCCTGAATAAAGCTAAAACAACAAAAAGGACTTTGGACACCAACCAGCTGTCACACTTGTGTTGTGAGCTGGCACTAAATCCCACAAAGCCTGGGAGGAAAGATTTAGGTGGTGGGAGGGGAGCAAACGGTCTATTTGCATTCACAGCATGTGAGAAGCTCCTTCTGGAAAGGCAATTCCTTCTCTTGCTCCCTCTCTGAAGCAAGCTAACAGAACAGGGATCCATCAAAACTCACCAAAAGGAAAGCAAGCAGGACACTTTGGCAGTACTGAAGTATTGCAAAACTTGTTGGATGTACTACAGCTGGAGGTGTTGTGTGTTAGAGGAGGTTTTTTTGGATTTTTTTTGCTTTGCTCTCCAAAAGATGCTTAGAAACCGAAAAATTTCCAAATGCAATGACCCATTCGAAACCTTTGGGTCTGAGCTGAGTGAGAGAAAAACAAAAAATGAGCTTAACCAAGTTCTGAGACAGCCGCTGGGAAAATTGAAGGCAGAGCTAAGATTTAGTAGTCATCTCCTTTTTTCCTACTAAAATGAAACATTCACAGTTACTTGTAATCATAAAAAAAGTCCTGATGCTTGCAGACTTCTTTCAACATTCTTCATCAGATAGTCTCTCAGTTATTAATATTTTCCCCTGCTTCTACTGGCAAATAGAACATTTGGCAATTAAAAAGAAATGCAGCTTGAGGGGGATGCAGATTAGAAGCTTATTTTGCTACATAGTTCTGATATGATGAACTCTTAATTAAAAAAAAAACAAACCAAACAACAAAACCCAAACATTATTAATCAAAGGTGTTGAAAGAAACAGTCCACAAAACGAAATAATTTCTTCCAAACTTCAGCCTCATTTTAACTGAAGTGTTTTATTACCAGGCTTTGAGAAATTGGTTCTACAATCTCATTAAATCAATAGGCCATAATGCACAAAATAAAAAAGAGATTGACAAACTCTTCAGATGCTCTTGGTATCTTGGTGTTTATTCACTTACTTTTACTAGAGAGGTCATAGAACTACGAGAGAACTCCTGAAATCTCTCCTTGTGACAGACTTGTTACTTTTCTATTCTTTCCCATTAAAACAAGTTTTCTCGGCAGGCAACTCTGAGATGTGCTGCTTGACCTGCTACGTGCCTACTGCCAACGAGATCAGTGTCTTCAAACTTCACAGCGCAAAGGGAACCAACTTGATAAAACTCATGCCTGGCACTCTGAACTGCCTAACACCAGATCCAGAGCTGACATTACTGCAAGCCTTTCACAGGGCTGTGTTGTGATGCAAATAAAGTACAATCCCCAGACACAAAAAAGTCATTAAACCGGAATTAGGAGTTATAAGTAACTGGCAAGCTGAAGGAAAATCTGGGTTAAAAGGAACACCAAGGAAAGACCTACAAAGAAAGAGGGAAACGTCTGTTTACAATTACACTTCAGCAAACACAAGGAAACAGGTAGGAGGACCGCAGTGCTCCGCAGCCAGCAGCTCCCACCGCAGGCTCAGCCGGCTCGGCTTCCACAGCGTGAGCTGTGCACTCACATCACCCTTCTCCCCCCACAAGCTCGACAGACCGTGCCACCCAGCCCTGCCCGCGGGCTGAGAGCACTGACAGCGTTTTAACTTTGCAGCCTCCTGCTCAGCCCGGCGACCAGGCTGGCCGGCAGACGAGGCATCAGCCAGCAGCGAGCCAGCCCTGTGTGCGCCCTGCAGCCGAGCCCGGCCAAGCTCCCGCAGCTCCCCAGCTGCTGACCAAACAGGGAATTGAGCAAACTGGGCAACAGCAAACACTCACATGCTATTAGGTCAGGAGTTAAAATATCTCAATGACCTGCAACTTCCATCGTGGACAAGGGCTGATAAATGCCAGAGCGCCTTGGGGAATACAATCTCATCTACAAAAAACCCATCCAGGCGCTGTTGCAATTTCTGTCACTTCCAATAGACAGCAAGACAAAAATCCCTTTCCTTTATTCTGAAAAGAAAGAAAACAAACAAGCAAACAAACAAAAAAAAACATTATGTAAAACGAAGTTTTCAAGAAGGGGTCAAGGAAAGGGATGGATCTAATGGAGACTTCCTAGATCAGAGATAAGCTCAGCATGTCAGTACAGCAAGACAAATACTTCCTCTTTTTTTCATGGTAAGAAGCTATAACGCTAGGAACCTCTTTGCCTGTAACTCCAACATCAGCACTAATCACCTCATCCATCGGCACTATCCAACTTGAGTCCTGACTGGGCCATCCAAGATGAATTGCAAATCTTTCATGCAGCACAACAGCCTCCTTTCCACAGCAGCAAAACATAATTTATACAGAAATAGTCCCAACACAGTCAGGGGCTATTCCTGACCCAGAACGTATGCAGTCCTGCAATAACCAGCTGTGAATTAGCATGTTAACAGTGAAAGGAAATCAAGAGATCTGTTAAAAAAAAAAAAAAAAAAAATCGTACATAGATCAGCCTGGAAGAGTGTTCACTGTTATGAAAACACCAGATTCCTGCAGCTAGCAAGGATAACTTAAAAGAGCAAGCACGTGCTTTGTGCCAGAAGCACAGCTGGTCACAGCCCATGGCCAGAGGAGAGGGCAGTGAAGGGGTTAATCCCTAACCCCCACTACCCAGCTGCAAATATGAGTACTCACTAAAGAAGGCTGGCACTTCAAGCATTTGTGCTGTGACCCCTGGCCACTTATGTGGTATATCCCAGGTCGTATTCTGCTGAGAAGACGACAAAAATGCAAGTTCTCAGACACTCAGGGACAAGACAAGGTCATGCCAGCATTCCCTGCCAGAAAACGTTCTCTCTGCACACTGCCAAGAAGAAGCATGTATACCTTTTAATAGCTACACAAACTTTCTTTGCAATGCTGAGCCTTGAACTTGGTACCAAGAATAGTCCAGTACATCTCGTTTTTTTCATTTCCAAACTAGAACATTTTTAAGACTGCAACAGCCTAAAAAGTCGTGGCAGTCACCCACTACTGCTGTATTACAGTGAGAGGCAGCTGTGTCTTTTCACCCCCTCCATTTCCAATGACAAGAAAAGGAATTGCACTACTGGCTCATTACTCCTGCTCCTGCAACAGCCCCACGAGACAAAGTTCAAAACTAGCAGAAATTTGATGACAGGCTGAAAATGTGAAGCAAAGGACAGTTCTCAAGAAAAAGTTATACTTGTCAGATTAGACAGAGGAGCCTGAATTCTGTCAGAGACAGCTCTTTCACTTCTCCCTTTTATTTCTTCCATTTTCTTCTTGGTAACCCCCCCTTTTCTGTATTAGAGACTTTGATTGAACAGAGCAAGCATTCAGGGGCAGGGTGAAAGAGGAGGAGCAGGCATGACTTGATGGGCACTGAACAAAGTGTGCGCTAGAAAGAAAAGTTACAGGAAATAAAAGGAGTCCAGAGAGCTGAGACAGAGGAATAACAAAAGCATGAGAACAGCCAAGATGCTTCACAGACATGTCTGGGCAAACGTTCAAGGCCATGAGGTAAAACTACCAGAAGCCAGGAGTTACATTATGCTTCTTTGTACTCCAGTAAAACCTACCCTGAACATCTCAAAGGAGGGACCCATGGGCAACACCACAACTTCCACTCAGTGACTTACTCAGAGATGGGAGAAACCAGCTGTGTTAGACATCCATGACTCCCCTAATCCCTCTTAATCAATAAGCAGCTGGTAATCAACCTGAGTTAAGATGAGGCGATGGGCACAGATGGGCAATGAACTCACAAGCTCAGTCATGAGGGTGGCTGGCCAGCACAGACTAGTTAGGGCTGTGCATTGAACATGTTTAACCTCCAGTATCAAAACCAGTATTTCTAGCAGGGATGTTTTCAGTCTCTTTATTGCTGCAATGCAGTCAGAAACTTTCTGGTAACTCTCAGAATCATTCACCTAATTCTCCAAAACCAGAAGGAAGTTGATTTCAATTCTTCTGAGAAGACTCTGCTGAAACCTGTACTGCTTTGAGCTGCTTGGCTATACGGCCCTGGGCGCGTGATGTTCCCTGTGCGGCAGGCTAGGCAGGTGGGCAGAAGCACCATTTCAGGTATCTGACTTGAATTAACCTTTGTATTTAAGTCCAAGCCACCTCAGCCATGCTCAGCCTCCTTCTAGTAAAAGCCAGGGCAACACACTGCAGTTAAATCCGTACCTGAAAGCCACCATTGCTTTAATTAGATTCAGTCAAATCCAGGTCTTTGCAGTCTAGACATGGTTTAGCAAGTGCTTTTATGTGAGTAATTCATTGAGAGACAACACATGTTAAGTTCTATCTGGAACTTACCTCAGTTTTGGCAAAAAAATAGCTGGATTTTGACAGGCCAAACACAGCCCAACCTAACTATTCAAGGGCCAAGGGAAGATTTTACTTGACAAAGGAAGGAAAATGTTCCTCCTTGAGCCTAATGCTTTTTCAAAGTTTAGTCAGCCACGAAAGGCTTTTCCAGTCAGAGCAAGAGCATTAAACAGGACGATTCTGAAACACAGCACAGACATGAATCCTGAGGCAATACAGAATACAGACTCCATCCCTTACTCTGGATCCTCCTGCAGTCTCTGTAATACTCTGAGATGGTCCAGAGATTAATAGGAAGAAAGAGAAAAAGCACACATGGAGTAACTACTGCTTCTGACCTACAGTACCTATACATTGGTCAGACACTTATTTACAGGAATGTCAGGGCAACCTTGTAGCTTGCCAACTTCTGCACTAAAATCAAAGTGATGAGATGCTCCAGCTCCAACAAACCCAATTTGACTAAGCTTTACTATAGATAGAAAATAGCTGTTGGCTGACAGAAAATTATTAGCACTCCTAGCTCTGTATAAATACATTATTGCTATTTTTTATTTGCACAAATAATCTCTGGCTTAGGAGTAGTAAGACATGGGAAACAGCCCACTGTTTCTGAAGACAGGATGTGCAGGAAAGTGCCTTACATACACAGCTGGTTCTTCCACAGGGCAACACCAGAATCACAGTCCAGACAGTCCTCCTCCTTGCAACGAGACTCTCTCAGCATTTATGAAAGACTAGCTATAACTGGACAGTGTGGTAAAAGAATACTAGGCAGTTCAATTAACAGTTGTACTTGAATGCACCAGTATGGATAAAGCAACCTATAAATCGTCTCATTTTCACTCAGAGTTGAAGACAATTGTTATTTTCTGAAACATAGTAAGGAGACAACCCTGGCTCACTTTTGTGATGCAAATTAGCAAGTCGCTTGGAGGAAGAGGTGGGGAGGAAAAGTCTTTTAACCGAAATTACAAAGAAACTTCCTCCCTACACAATAGGCACAGACACTAGCTCCAGTGGTGTCTTCTCGAGGACCCCAACATTCTCCTTCAGCCAGTGCACAGCCAAACCTCTAGCTCCTGACTGCACACACTTCTCACTGCTGCATCTGTCTGCCATCTCACTCCCTTGCAGTCAACAAAGAGACCTCAAACCACCCAGAATAGCCACCAAGTGTGTTAAACCAGGGGACATAAACCGCTGCTCTTCCATGAAGATGTAGCTACAAGGAAACTTTTTTACCAAGCAGTAACAGCCTCCAAAGCAAAACACCATCGCAAATGAAATGCGGCTCAGGAATGTGAGCTATGCGGGCAGGGGGGATCTGATGGATATAAAGGGAGGACAGGAGCAGGCAGGCTGCTTTCACAACAGTGGTTTCCTCGCCAGAGCAGAGGACCAGCTTAGCCACCTCCCTCATCCCACTGTGCGCACGAAGAGCTCGGGAATGTGAACAATGCAGACTGGGGGCCAGGGGGCTTTGCTGCCCGGGAGAGAGGGATGGGAGGGGGTATCAGGGGAACAACACAAGAAGACCAAGAGGTAGCTGGGGTTGCTGAGGAGTTGTTGGCTCCTTTTAAAGGGGGGGTGGTCCTGTGGAGGGGTCAAAAGGCTCAAACGCTGGCTGAGAACCAACAAAGGTCCCTTCCTGTCCCAGTCACCCTGTGCTTGTGGAAACAAAACTTCAAATGTTGCTTTGCAATAAAACTGTCAATCTCTACCAGCTAGAACAAACTGCAGGTCCTCCTAGTTTTTTTTGGCTAGTTGTTGGCATGAAAAATATACCAGCATTAAGACTAATAAATCCACACACTTAACACTTCCTGGGCCAGAGATTTAATATGTAGCTGTACATGCACAAACCTTCTCTCCCCCAGGCTAACAAGAGATGGAGTTGCTACAGGTAACAGCCCTGAAAACCCTGTCAAGTCTGCTTCAGCCAAAACCAACAACCCCTTCCAACGTGAACAATATTCTGTCAACTGCTTGCTTATAAGATTCTTGAAGCACTCCATTTATTTCGACCTCATTTTCCTGATCCCCACATCCTAGTCCAACCACTAAGTGCCTGAGCACTGCCTATCTGGCTGGAGCAGCAGCCTCCCAGGAGGTGCACCTCCCACTGCCAGCTCCAGCTGGAGTGAGCACCGACTGCATCTCCTTAGCACGCCTACCGCATAACTCGTGACAGTCATGATGTGAGCACGGATACAAAGAGGGGTTTGTTTTCCTTAAATTTCCTCAGTGAGAAGGCTCCCGGCAGCCACTAGTATTTTCGTTGATGTGATCCTGCAACATCGCTTAAAAACATGACAGTGGGCAGAAGCAGCAGTAGTGATGGGATGAGAAATAGCAAGAAAAACACAAAGGACACAAAGACTCGGTGCTAAATCACAGATGGGATCAGGACAAGGCAACTTCCACCACACACATCTGAACCCTTGTCTACTCAAAAAAAAAAAAAAAGTGTGTAAAACAGCCTGTAACACCACAAGAACAAAGCTAAGAAGCACATATCAAGTTTGTCAGCCCAATTAAATGATGCTGACAAGATACATAAACTGCAGCTAATCACATCTACATCATTTCCAGCACCTCTCTGTTTCAGAGAGATTTCACCTTGGTCTTGCAGGTGCTTATACCTCATCTTCGAATTTGCTGACTTGTCATGCACAGAAAGCTGCCTGCACAGGCTGCTAATAAAATGTAAGTTGAGAAAATGGTCAGTGATACCAAAGTAAGACTAGCATTCATCTGAGGAAAGAAAACCCTTCAAGAGCTTATCATCAGGAAAAAGAAAAGAAAGCAATAACTCGAAAGTTTAAGAACAAGTTCAACCCCACGCATCAGGAAGGAATGGAATTTAAGCTAAAAATCTCTTGTTTTATTGCATTTTCTAGGTCTTAGGATTAGTCTGGGAAAAAGACTATTGTTTTAAAAGTGAAGTTATTAATTGAAGAATGTGAAGCGTGTTTTTTTAAAAAATACCATAAAGCAGCTTAATTCTAATCACGTTCCTGTAAATCCAGACTGAACACCTGAAAAGAGCCAGATGACTTTCAATGCCTTAAAAAATGGAAGAAAACCCCAAAACCTGTCCCTCCTGCACAGGAACCCTAGCATTTTACAGTTTGGTTTGGATTTCCCCCCTCCCCCCCTCTTTTTTGGTTTCTTTGTGCAAAACGAAGAATTATGAACAGAGTTTAGAGCAACTTCAGAACTTACGTTTCTATTAAGTTCATTGTGAAGCAGTTCCAAAACTGAGTAGTGCCAACTGCTTTTCATTCAGCAAGCCTATTTTCTGTTGCTAGACTCTACAAGACAAAGTGCTACTGCCAGAGAGACAGCCGAAAAATACAGAGCAGCAAGAGAAGGGCTCTGAAAATCACAGGAGGCTGTAGAAATTCTGCTTCAATATAGCTGTAAAGTCACCCCTTGGTTAAGCTGCATGATATTCCATAACACCCAGATCAAGTTCTGACAAATGTCCTCTGCTTTGTTAGGATCCCTCCAGCCATTCTGCACCCATCTTTTACTTCTGCTCTCTTGTGCACTTACACCACACTGGACAAAAAAGCTAAGCCTGGCCTGCCAGATTACTTCTGCTTCCTGTCCCTGTTTGCCCCAGAAACCCAATTACAAAGTTAACTAATGCTAATGGAGCCTGAAGGGATGTGCACTCACACTCAGCTACATGACAGGTCGCAATGAATGAACAGCCTGATTTTCACTCTGGTTTGGTATCTGAAATGCAAACAATGCACACTGAAGTTATCTATTGCAGAATGGCAGATACATCTGGGTGTATCTGTGGCTAATTGGAGTGCAAAGTCAGATTCCAACATATGAGTCATTGCCCACTAAAGCACTCTCCTTAAAAACAAAACAAACAAACAACCCCCCACAGTAGGATTGACTCCTGATAGAAACACCAGTTTCTACTCTGAAGAACGATTAAGCTAAAGGAAGCATCCTCTCTTAACAGGTATTTTGCTGTGTCTATTGAGGTAGATACACCCTGGGGAAAAAAACCCCAAGGCTCTGCTTTAGTGCAGCCCTCCAAAAACTGAACTGCAGTGGGAAGTATCTTAATGTATCAGTCTACTAACACTGCAAAGGATACTGAAGAAGTAAAAAAAGTACAACATGTCTACTAACAGGTGGGTTAATAGCAAAGCACTGGTCAGAAAACACCCAAAACCTTAAATTACGTTTACCAAGCTGCAACACCGAGAAGACCCATCAACTCCTTCATCCTGACTTCTCTTCTGTTGGAAGTCTGGCAATTGGGAGAAAAATTCTGCAATATTATTTCATTTAATAGCTATGCGTGAGTCAAGAGCCCCTGCTTTTGTCTCATGATCAGTATCTTGACTGTCCTTTGTTGCTTTTCATATTCTAATTTTAAAACACTTAAAAGTCTCTACAAAAATAGAGATAAAGGCTCTCCCTAGTCTGAATCTAACTATTACTTCCCCCAATCCCTTCTTGGTAAATTCCCTCTAGAGAAATACTGAAGAGCCATATAAAACACTCGTGTTTGCTATTCAAACTAGATTAGTTTGTTATAACTCTCGGCGATCCTCTGGATCGCGATATGCTAAGACAGAGATGAAAAGAGCGTCATTCGCAGAGAGTTCACTATTGTCTGAGGTCCTTGGGGGCTTTTTGACACAGATGTTCCAAAACAGTTCAAGAACGAGCACCATCCTTTTCTCATTTAACAGCTCATGAAGTGAATGAAAACACTGTGATGGAAGCCCCACCACGCACAGCCATGTTTATGCACCTAAACAAACACATTCAACCTCTGACACTGTCTCACTTCAGGGAAGACTTCCAGCCATTAACCGGGAAAACAGTTGTGGGTAAAAAACACAAAAAAAGCGTCAGAATAGCTCGGAGGAGAGAGATAATTGTTTTAAACTAAACTCTTCATCTTTGACACTAACAGGTTGCAGGCTGGTAGCATGATGAGCAGAAAAAGGCAAGGAGCTCTCCCAGTCCCACCCACAAAGCAGGGCTTTGATGATCAGTGCTTCTGATCATCATTTGCCAAAAAGGTTCGAATGGACCAAAGTTTGAAACACATCACATGGATTTCCAACTGCTCACAGGCTCGGGAGGCAATCACAGTACCATGATTTCATGCCTATTAATTTCTGACACATCCCTGTACTACCGCTGAGGCTTCCCACCCTCTCATGCTATGTTGGCACAGCCCGTGGGACACTGTGCACACATCAAATAGCCGGGGGTGAGGGGAGGGAGGGAGGTATTCTAGCGTGTCTGTTTCCAGCCAGATCAGTGCTCCAATCTGTTTTGTCCCACAGCCACATTAATATTAGCATCAACGGAAAGGTGGCAGCAAAAGTGCTGGAGAAGAGCTCGGCACTGGTTTTTCAGCCAGGCACAGGTTTTACTACCTACCTGCTGCCCCTGTGGCACAGGTAGAGTCAACAGGAAAGAGCCAGGAGGTGTGGAGATTGGTATGGGTGCTGAATAAAACAGAAACGTTTCTGGGCGCCACTCAGCAATTTGTGGTGCAAAATTATCTGAGTCAATCTGGGCAGCATCCTCCCCCTTAATACAGAATTGGGAAGGGATTGGAAATACTCAAAAGTCATGAAAGAGGCTTCAAAAAGACAGTTCAATCTTTAACAGATCAAACTACATTATTTGGAAGGGGCTGGTGGATTCTGCAAAATAATGAACGGTGCATAGAAACTAAATCAGTGTTTGTCCTTATGTCAAGAAGTGTTAATGGAGCCACACAATTAGGAGGCTGAAATGTGTGCACATATGCTGCAGAACTCAGAGCACAGCAGTCATAAAGGCTATCAGCTCAGTGAGACCGAGAGAAGGACTGATCATCTGTGTGGGTAACAGCCTTATCTGGAGCTAAACTTAGGAATACTACTTGAAGTAGTAAAAAAGGAGGAAAAAAGAGCCGAGGGACTTCGGGTTTAAAAGCCAACATTAACTAATTACAGACCCATACAAGACATACAGGCTAATCAGCCTTCATCAGTCTTAGATGTACGGGTACCTCACATTTGATAAAATCCTCTGGTACAGAACCTCTCAACCAAAGCAGCCTTACTAAGGCTAGTGCCTTGTCCAATAACCAAAGTTTCGACTGCATCTTTTTGGAAACCTCAGCAGCAGTGTAACCCACTCCTGCCATGGCACTGCTGTTTCATGTAAATGCACTGGACTCTTTGGGCCCAGAAGATGGTAGACTAGTACCAAAAAGTAAGGTTCCTGGGATGAGGAAAGGGTACCCCTGGATAGTGAAGAACTCTACAGTAAATCCTTCTGTATTTCCACAACCAGCAACTTAGGGCATCTACAGGCAGGAAGGACATCCTCAACTTCAGAGCACTAGCACATGATGAAACAGGCCTGATATATCACCAGGCCAGCACAGACCACCCATCCATCCCCTAAGTGTGGTGTCACAAACATTTGCTCAAGAAACCCAGCGAGGTGCCCCCACTGCTCTCCTGGACATCAGCCACCTCCAAACACCACAAAAAGCTGTCTGTAGCTCACAGCTACAAGTTTGCTAGAGTTTGTGTAGCAAACTCTGTAGCTGCAGAGAAGATGGATAAACAGACATATTGTGAAACTTCTATCACTGACACTTCTCTGTCTTGAGCTCTGTGTGTCACACAGCAGCATCCCAGTTCTCCAGGACAGCACAGACATCTCTGTCAATGTGAGGAATGGGACACAGGTACCAGCCCTGAGCCCCAGAGCAGGCTGGGTGGGACACCCCGAGTGGCCAACATCCTCCCACCATCACCTTCACCAGAACATTTTCTGGAGATGCCATGTTTTAGGGAAAGATAGTTACAACCTCCAACCTGTCAGGATATTTGAGTCTACTTTTTGCTCCTGTTTACAATAGGGAGTTCATACACCAGAAAGCATGTGAACAGTAGTTTGGCTTTTGAAAAGACCAGACTCAGTTTGAAAATGCTTATCCACAATTAAGTTCCAACTGATCTTGTCAGACTCCTCTGTCTTCAGTCTACTCACATTTCTAAAGAATTAAAGGGACATTGAAAACACGCATTCCTGACTCATGTTTAATTGTTAGCTGTCCTTCCTCAGTACAGCTCTAATTAGAAATCAGAAATACATTTCTGAGCTCAGAAAGACACAAAAAATTGGCGTTAACTGACAAGGGAAGCCTGTGGGAGTGCTTTAAGTCCAACAGGATGCCGCCTTCTAAGTTATGCTTCAGCCAAACTAGTCATTGGGCTTAATGCAGGGTTAAGAGCCCAGAGTCTGTGGCAGCCTAAAAGAGAGAGCAGATGCTCTTGTCACCCCTCCTGAGTGACAAATTTTTTTTCATTACTATCAAAGTTCAGAAAGCATTTCCCATATCCACTACAGCACATTACAAGCTATTTCCTTTTTACCTCAGCATGGACAAGTACACCCTTAATGGTGAAAAAGTGACTATCACCACATACATCTTTGTGATATCTGGAGTTTGCCAGGGAACCTTTGGCAGAGTACAAATATGAACATGGCCTGAATCACTACTCAGATTTAACCACAAATCTCAACACTTCTGTCATGACTGCAGATACAGTTTCCTAAAGTAAAATACATAGGCAGAATTCAGAATTATAGAAAACACTAGACAGACCTTACAAGTATAATTCACAATACAACACTGCTAGGGAAAATGTATAAACTGAAAAAAAAATAATTCTGTCAATTGTTCATTCCTGACATGTATTTATTTCTCTTCAGGTACCAGTCTTCTGACAGCTAGGAACAGTCATATAATTTGCATGTTATTTCCCCTCAATATATGGGAGCAAGAGACAACTGTGGAGTGTCAGAGTTGACAAGCCTAAGTAGTTTCCCTTGAGATGCCTAAATGCCTTGTTACAGCACTGCCAATTATTCAACCATGCAAGGAGGTACTATTAAGATACTTAAAATGAATCATTTCCCACAAGACTCAAACACATTATAAACCTCACCATAAATCTCAATCTCTGGTCAAGATGAACTTATTAAATAATATTCATAAATATTTTTATTTCACAAAGGCTTGTGAAATATGGTTATATACATAAGGTTTATAAAAATACAATGTGATTTTTAGATATTTTTATATAGCTCAAACAAAAGAATTCTCATATAAATTCTGTAAAAAAATTACAGCTGGCATTTCAAGTCATCTGTAAACTATGTTTACTGCATCTTTAAGAAGTTAGGTTGAATTGTAATTTTTTGGAAGTAGTTCATTGCTACTTTTTGTTGCAATTCCACATTAATTCCTCCTTCTCATTACAACATGAAAAGCTAGTCATCAGCTTAACACTTGTCATCTTCACACAATCCACAAAAATTTTAAATAAAATTCATACATACACACAAGCTTTCAAGCTGCTTTCTGAGTACTCTGTTTCTTCCCTTTCTAAAGTGCAGAGGAGAATTTGGATGGATAAACAGTACAAGCAATAACGCCTGAAACACCTTCTTTGGCCCATTAGTCAATTCCATTAGCTAAATGACTAGGGGAAAAACCCTTCATCTCCATGACCTACCACTTCAACAGGTGCTGACACCACAAGAAAATCTGCTACTCTCCTCAGTTAACAACTAATGTTTTAGCAGCTAAAAGCACGATCAGATGCCCATTCCTGACAGTTCTTCACAGCAGCTCTGCATCATTTGCAAAATTGACTCTTCATTTGGACGTTTTCATTTCACTTTCAGCATCTATTATTTAAACATGCAGCACACTGCAGAAATTGAGACAACAAGCTGTACCAGAAGCTTACAAACCTCAAAAAACTCAAAAAAAAAGAAGGCAAAGAGATACTCAGGGGGAGCTACTGGACCAACTCACCTCAAACCTTTGTCCTACGAGAAATATCTCCATTGCTGGTTCTCCCAAGGAGGTGGGATTTTTAAAGATACATTGAACTGACACCTAAACCAGTTCACATTCAGTTTTCAATCAAAGGAGAAAGCTTTCTCCAGAGCAATTTTAAAGTAAAGCCCAAACTTGAAGCGAGTGTGCACAAATATAAAAACTAAGACACTAGGGGCTCCCATATGGGCTGGAGTGCTGTAGAAGTTGTCACTAAGACACACTTTACAATATGAATTTCCTTCTAGTTAGATTGCTAGCAATACAAAGGGAGAAACCACATTGTGATGTCAAATGAAACAGTCAAATGTAACATCAAATTCCATTAAACACATGGTGAGCAAAGCTACAGATTTTAAGGCACACAAGAGTCTGCATCTACCTATCCCTCAGCCCAAGCTGCACTCTGCCACAACCTGGGGTTGTGCTGCTGCCCCTGGCGCTGGCGTGACCCCACACTTAGCACTGCGTGGAATGCAACAAGTTTCCACACCCCATCGCCCCACACCTTCACACTCCAGAGATGCAACCTCTCTTATTCAAAACCAGCCGAGGAAGGACACAGGCTCTCGCATCATATGACAACATCTCATTTCCTGTTGAGGAGGCAGTTTTGGGGTGGAATCCCATTTCACCTAGTCACTAATATCTGGCAGACTTTCCCAGACAGAAGAGAGACAAGACTTCAAAGATACTCCTTGCAGCATGGATTGGATGCAGCCCTACTCCTGTCAGGCAGCACCACTGCGCCCTACTGGCACCCATTCCCTTTGGAAAATTGACTCTGGTCTTGAAGATCCAAGCAGCATTTCTAAGGACTTGAAACACCAGCTGAACAATAATGTCAGGGCTTTCTCTGCACATCATGAACACCTACTAAGTTAGTTTGGCCTTTCTAAAATTCACATTGACCCAATCAGCTTCCTCTCACTTTTCCCGTATTTTCCTTCCTTCACAACAGACACCCACACAACCTTTAATAAGCCCCAGTCAGTCGGACAGAGGGGATGAAATAAAAGGGTAAGATACAGCCGATATGTTCAATCAGCAAATTGTCATGGTATCTTTTACGGCTTGCCAAGATACAAGGTTGTCAACTACGCTACTGAACTGCCAAACGGGCTTTGCTGCTACTTACATGAGAACTTTGATTTAACAAAAAGCACACTATGCCCGACCTTAACATCAGTACAAGAAAAATTAAACTCAGCTTGGTCTTAGGTGTAACTCGGGGACAAAGCAGTCACAAGAAAGTCGCTATCATTACTGAGGCTTGTAATCACGTCTGGATCAGTTTTTACACGTAAATGCGTATCAAGCTATTGGGTCCCACAACGTTGTTCCAGAAAAATTAAGACTGTTTTCAAACACTTCAGGGCATCTTTACGAGTTTGTCAGTTGGGTTTTTTCCTTTTTTTGAGATTCGCGAAGAGCAGCCGAAGTTAAGGCACTTTCACGTACTGAGCATCAAAGCCCAAGACCTTCCCCTTGTCCCATCCCCCTACCCCAAAAAGTTCTCTATTCTTTTGAAGTCCCGGCTCAGAAGTTAGTGACGGTCCATTTAAACGAAGCAACGGTGAACACTGCTCTCACATGTGACCCATTCCAACCCCTCCTCTCCCCTGCCCAGGTGCCTCCCACCGCACCTGGCAGCGCTTCCCTCGGGGCCGGGGAGCCACCGGCGGGGTCCCCCCGGTCGGTGCGGCCGGCGGCGCGCAGGGCAGGGACGCCTCGGCTGCTGCGAGAGCGGGTGGGATGCGCCGATGCACGGAATAAGCGCGTCCGCGCCCCACTTGGCATAATCAAACATTTTTACTCAAAACGGGGAGGGGTATCAACAACTCTTCGCGACACGCTCACAGACCGGTCCGCCGGGACCGCCGTCTTCCAGCCGCGGGGCAGCGCCGTGGCTGACCGTCCGCTCCCCGCTC
>VYXF01006534.1:292929-382081 GCA_013397295.1 Polioptila caerulea | reverse complement strand
AAAAAAAAGAGGAAGAAAAGAAATTATGCACTTTCATGCACTCTGAAAAGAAACTATGTCTCCATTAATGGCTAGGCTGAAAAGATTTATGGGACTCATCTGCAAATCTGGTATGTTGCTTGTTTTGGTGTTCTGGAAACTAGTAATAGTAAATGGGCTGTTCTGAACAGCAAACAGTGAACTGGATGTAGTTTGGATGTCTGATCTGTTGCGTTCTCAAGCCCAAATTCCTGTGTAAAGCCCTGGTTTCTGCCTCAGGGCCACAAGAACTAGAAATGCAAGTTAGCAACAGGAAATGGATTTGTTTGTTACGTATGGTTCAGGGCAACTAGAGCTGTGTCTGGACAAAGGGACCCAAGTGATATCTTTAGAGATGCTAAATCAAAAGTCCTTACATAGTAAGTGTAGATTATGAGGCTCGTGGTTGTATGCGGTGTAAAAGTATAGAAGTAACTCTCACATGCCTCCTAAAATATATACTTTATGCAAGATCTTTTCCTTAAATGTGCTATCCCATGATAATACTAGCTGAAAGTCTTGGTTCCTGCCTGAGACAATCACTTTCTCTTGATGTTTCCTGTGGTCTGCACAGTAAAGGTGGATATGTGGCTGAGCTAGGCTGAAAAAGCCCAGGTTAATCAACCTGACTGAGGCAGTACTTGGGCAGCCAAAAATGTGTCCTCTTGTTATTTGGAGTGTGGCAGGTTTGTGGTGACTGATTTAACACTACTACATTGTTTCCTTATGTGCAGGAAAGGAAGCTGTGGATCTGGTTTAGGTAGCCTACTATCCATTCCCTCCTGGTGATTCTGGTCCTCACTCACCATGCTGAAGAGCTCTGCAGCTTGTTCCAGCAGCCCTACCAGTCCACTTTCTGAGAAATACCTCCCAGAACATACGCCATCTTCATCTGGAGACAAAACATCATCAGAAACAGCAGATTCCTCCAGCACATTGGATGAAATGTTCTAAAATACATCAGAGCACAGAAATCAAAAACCTAAATCAACAGTACATCACAAAGATTGAGAAAGAAATTTTTTCAACATATTTACGTGAAGGGAAAAGGAATAAGTTTTTTCAGCTGCGACCAGGGGACACATAGTCACATTCTTTTTTACAAGTGAAAGTAACATCATAAATCTCTATAGATGGCAGGATCAGGAGTTTTGCTGCAAGAGTCATGAATTTTCTTTCTAGCCTCAGGTTTAAAATGCAGACTCCTGTGGGTGTCTAACTAGCTGTTCTCTGGTGTCTGGATTTCCATGAAGCCCCAGAGAGCTCAATCCCCAGCCCCACTAGGGTCACAAGCAATGTGCCCTTCCTAGTGCTGGCCCTTGGGGGTGGGAAATTACAACCTGCACTCCAGACCTTCTGCCACCTGCTTGAGTAAATTGAACTTTCAGGTTTTTATTCACCTTTTCCAAGCAGAGGAGAAGTAGGACACAGACAGTATCACTCTACAAACCACAATAACTTATTGCTTTTTGGTTCATCCTTTGCCATACTACACTTTAATCCCGCAGAATTTACTCAGTTTCTTGTTAATTTTATCGACTTCATTGTGCGTTTAAATAAAACTAGATGAAGTCACTGTTTTGAGATTCTAGACTATGAAGTAACATGTCCAAAGTTCTTCAGGACTTCTTTGAATAAATGACACTGGGTGGCATCAGCATTAAAAATGTTATAATACATAGAAATTGCAAAATAACAGCAAAATATGTGTACATATAGGATGGGACTGGCATATGTAACTTCCAGCAGCAGCAGAAAGGCTAAGCTTCAATTTTCTATTAATTAAAAGGAGTTAAATTAGTGTCATAATGTCTCACTTCAGCAGAAACTGGCAATGACAATCTGTCTGAATGCAGGATGGATGCCAGCTGGCTAGCTAGCCGAGTCCTTAAAGGCATCTTTATAAAATAGCAGAGACACTGAGGGCTGTTACTATTGATCAGATTTCAGATAAAGAATTGGCACCACACACTACCAGCAGCACTGGGCTTTCCCCCCTGAGTTTTATGGATGTATTTATTTCTCCTCAGGTGAAATTTACTCCAACCATGCTGCCATCACACTGCCTAGCCTGCACATCAGTGCAGTCAGTCAGCGCAGTGGAAGGGTGAGCACTGCCTCAGAACAGCATTCACAGGAATTAAGGGTACATCTGAGTTTTGGCCAGAGGAAGAACTACAGCACATTTATCACACCTATGTCACTTTTTACCGACCAGTCTCATTGAAGAGAGTGACTTCAACCAGACTTAGGTTCACTGGCACATACTTGCAGAAACTCACAAGCCATGCAGATTAATTTCTGGTTTTCCTTTTCTGTAACAGTAGCCATTAAGAACAGTTTTCATGTGACTCCGGTGATTTTTGTTTAAATTTTTAATTTTTTAAAAATTTTCCTTTTGTAGCAAAGAGAAAAGAGTCTAGAGAAGTGATTTACATACAAAAGTAACAAGAAAGTCATGGACTTCAATTATCCCTTTTCCACCTTTAAGCTTCTAATAACTAATGTCAGGAATATATTTTCATATTTTACAGTCCATGCACTAGGAGGAGAGAGCCTGCATGACATACTGCTGGGGCTTGCGTGATCTTTTGCAAAGTGGCCATGCCTCACCCAACTTAAGCCTTGATCTACCTTTCATATTGAAGAATTTTACATATTCCCCATATAATAAAGGCAATGCATAAATCACCATGTATTTTATCAGCAATTATATTGCATTTCACAAGTCTAGTTTTCAGTAGGGAAAAGAAATACTTCTGTAAACTTAAAACCCCTGTGATCCCCAGCCTTTATGAACATGTTAAATAAGGCCAGGCTAGCCTGCAACCTAGATGCCCAAACATCCCAGGCAAATTAAACTGCTGCTGAGCTGTGTACCTTAGCAGGTAGACACACACACAAAGTACTCGTCTGTGTTAATACAAAGAGGGTTTAAAGTCAGTCCCTATGCACTTCATACTCTCACTAATTCTGTTTTAACACTTGTGAAGGGGATTTAGTGTAAACATGAATTAAGCTCAAAGGGAATTCCACTGAAAGTGACCCCACACTGATTTTGAGGGATAGTTTCGATTGCATAGAGGGAAGCATTTTGTCTGGTACAATATAAGAAAAAGTATTATTGTACTGACAGTCAGTTTTCTGGATGCTAACAGACTCACTGCAGAAGATAAAATCAGAACTGATTTGATCCTTTGCTGACTCAATTTACTTATCTGTAAAAAGGAGATAATACTTCTGCTCATCCAGAATGGTATTTTTATTCACATTAATATCACCCTCAATTCCACAATTAAATGCATATCACTAGTATTTGTTGATCTCATTTCTGAGCCAAATGAAGAAATGATCACAGAGCCAGTGAGTGAGACCTGTAACTACAGGTAAAGCCAAGACAGCCTACATAGTGTTTCCCTCTTTTAACAAGGTCATCTGAATAAGATCTTCACAAAACATAAACCTGTTTGTAAAGAATGGGAAACCTTTTCTTGAAAGCCTATGTAAAAATGCAAAGTGTTATTATAGTTAATTACTGTTATTGAGTAAACTGAAATCCAAAATTGTGCTGTCAGATAAAGAGTTGTGTAATTGGGTTCTCATCATTATGGCATTTTATTACTTCTGTCCTGGGGAGCAACTGTTTCTTTGGCAAACATGTATTTACACAAGCATTCTGATGAGAGAAATTGATTTGCTGCTTTTAAACTCTTAAGCTCTTGTTCACCTAGTGCCTTGTACAATAGAATTCAATTCTCTAACATGAATGAAAACATATCCATTTATAGCAATCTGCATAACCTAGGAGCAATGGAGGGAGGAACTGCAGACTCCACTTACATCCAAATGATGATAGCATCTAACAAGTAGAGAGAAAAGAAGTAAATAGATGTAATGTATGGAAGTTAGAAGTTTGAAGGCATACAAAACTGGTAAGGGATGTAAAATGGCAGAAGTATAAATCCATGGTCAGAAGTTCAGCCATTTAAAAGAGTATATACAGCTATCTTGGTATTAAAGAAAATCAAGAATAAACACTTGTCCATCACCTAATTGCTAAGGTGGAATTGCAGTTACTAATGCCCAACAAACTAAATTCAATGCAAAATGCCAAGTGGCTCAATCATGTTCACATTTACTATTTTAAAGGGAAAAAAACCCTGGTAGTATGGTTATATCAAGGGATGATGAATACACAAGTATTAGTATTAGGTATTTCAAACTCACTTTTGACCATAAAATGTGCTCCACAACAGATCAAAAAAGCTAAGCAAAAGTGTATTCAAGCAGTGAATCCTGAGCTGCTATATGTTTTAGAAAACTGGGGAAGTTCCAGAAGATGAAATATGCTTTGGGGATCATCTATTTCTTTAAAGTGTACAAGATGAGCAGAGGGTGGTAGGTTTATCAGACTGTACCAGGAAGAAATGGTGGAAATACAGATACAAAATTACTAAAGAAAAAGTTAAAGGTATTGTACTTAGTGTGAATCAACATGAGACTACACAAGTGTGATAATTCCTAAAAAAAGGGATTACAATCTAATAAAGGTAATAATGTCTAAACAGTAGATGTCTATATAACATCTAAGGTGATCTTACAAAATATTTCCACTAATTAGTTGAAATGATTTATAATTTACTTTTATCTTTGCAGCCAACAATTCACTGGTTCAGGGAATAATGATAAAAGAGAAATTATCAACACATGGAAATAAATTAAGGGTTTGGCCATTTTTGTTTTTAATAATGTACAGAAAAGAAGCACTAAAATAATTGAATTTGCATATGAAGTCAGTTCACGTAAGGGTATCCAAAACTGCATAATCCAATAAACTAAGTGTACATATATCTGCATTTAAAAAATGTCTAACTTTAACCACAAAAACATATGATTTCATCTGTGTGACATAGAAAAGTAAGGTGAAAAATGGAACCCAAGAGAACTGTCTGGAATAGATCAGTTTATACTGAGTGAAGAGCTCAACAATGCCAAAAGAACCAGTGAAGTCTTCAGAGAGATAATGTGAGAGCTACGGCCTATGCTGAAAGAACTTCTGGGACATTTTTACTTGACTTGGATATACTGGATTGACTGCAGTGATTGTGTTATTCATCCATCAAAAGGGTTTGGTTAGTAACCTGAGGGCAGTCAAAGGACAGGAGAACATGCCTGAAAGGGCTGAGCAGCTCCAATTATCTAGATACTGAAAACGATGTTTGAAGGGTGCATCTGTCACAGTTAAGTAACAGCCCTGGAAAAAGCATGTGATAATAGAGGGGCTCTACTCTAGCAAATAAGAGATTGCAGTATCAAACTGCTAGAAATAGAAGCTGGGCCCTGCCATTGTGACATCCGCCCCATACACGCACCTCTGCTTTGCTTAGCACAAGAACAAACACACATCCCAGAAGTGCCCCATGCCGTCAAAGCCTTTTACCTGAAAACTGACACTGCCCACAGGGAGATAGTTCCGATCCTCAAGCATGCTCAGGTACTCTGCCACCAGTGCTGCAGCGTGGACCAGGCACATGGCTGCTTCGGTGTAGCACTTCCTCTTGGAGTGCTTCTCTGCCATGTTCTGCAGCCAAGTCAGCCTCAAGTCTGGTGAAGTCTGGTACCCTTTTGCAATTCTGAAAACACAGGCCAGAAAGCAGGTGTGAATTACCACTTCTCAAATAACAAAAATACCTTTATAAATCTTCCCCTGGGTTGAATGGAAGAAGACATCTCTGTCTTTATTCTATACAATTCATTAGAAAGCAAAAGAAATGGTTAGGCAGTGCTGGGCAGGAGACAGAGCTACTATGAGGAAAGTAAAACTGCTGCATCCAAGACTCTTCAATGTTCCTGACTCTTATCCTTGCCCAAATCTATGGCCACCTCCCAGGGGCTGCACTGCCATGCGCTCACTACTGCAGCCTGGGCCCCTGTGACAGACCAGCTCTGCCAAACAGGGAATGTGCACAAACAGAATAGATTGAGAGTTTGTCACAGCTTGTCCCTAAAATGCATAGTTCTGCTCACCTCACTGCAGAATTTTCTCAGTAGCAATTCTAAATGGATTCACCTGTACATAAGGTCCATCAGCATCTCTGGATCTTCCTGAAATTCCCTCATTTTCACCGTATCTGACAGGATGCTGTTCAGATTACAGAGTAGCTCCTCTACCTGAAGAAATGCAAAGATCAATGTGCAATTCTCAGGTGATGCACCAGATGATGTTACTTTCTTTACTCCTCTTTTACCCAAGGAAATATCAGGATGTTTTCTTCAGCTCTATGCAATGCAGCAAAGACTGCTGACATAGCAAATCTTACACACACACATTTTAATTAATCAAAACGAGCTGAAATTTGATCTATTTATTTCTAAATGAAAAAAAAATCCAATCTGCTAATGGAGTTCAGCTTTAGTTATCTTTGATCTGAAACCAGATGTTTTTGTAAGTCTTCAGCGCAACCTGAGTTACTCTAAGAATTTTAACAAAGTATTTGACAGTTGTTTAAAATGTTTTTCATTATTGCTGCTGACCCCTTACAATTTGGCAAAGAGAGATAAGTTTCCTGAATGGTACTTGTCTGAAAACATAATGAATCAAATTCCGTCCTGGGAAACTCTCAGAGGGCATAGATCCTGCTGGGGTCTAGGAGAAAGCTATACTCAAAACCATGAGATGATTCTCCTGTCATGTTCAGGAGACATTCTTATGAGTTTTTTTTATGGAACAATATCCACTTCTTCCCCACTTATGGTTCTGCTAGACATGAACTCATGCAGTAACCTCTTCATCCTTATTTTCTTTGCTTTGGAAGAGCAAGATCTAGAACTTGCTTCAAGCACGGTCCTATGTGAAAGCCCCTGATAAAAACCACAGATGCCGTAAAAGATTTAACCTGAATGGGAAATAGCGTATCCTGCATTTCTGTATCTTCCTCTGCATAGGCCAGGATGGTTCGCAAGGATCGCCGAAGGAATTCCTCATTAAACTCAGGTGATTTTCCAACCAGAGAAGCTAGCGACATGGTCACCTGCATCTTCACTCTTGAAAAGTTCTTCCAGAAGAAAACAAAAACATGAAAGAATGATGGTGGCACTGCAGTTCACGTATCTATCTCCTCTGTGAAGCAAACCCACTTTCTCCTGCCCAGATTGAGTGCAGTAGACTCACCACTCACATAATTGGCCTCTGGTGCATCAAACCTAATCACGTTTTACCCACTGAAGCCAAAGATCCCTAATTCTGACATCTCTGTACTTTGGGGCTAGAATGTTCCTTGAAATATGTGTGCTTGCTTGAGACAGGAGAAAGCCAGAAGCACTCCTTTCCCCCTTGCACAGGCCATTGGACGTGTGGATCAGACCACACACAGGAATAGATGAGGAAGAATGATTTGAAAAACATTCTGGAGATAAATCTGGGAAGCAAAAGGCTTCTGGAGCTTCATTCAGTGATGCACTATAACCTGATGATCATGGCATGTCTGCATTTTCTTTCTGCACAGCTTACGCTTTTTACATATCCAAGGCTTTTAAAGAATAACTAGGGAAGGAAATTCTGTGCAAGATTTGGATGCTATCCAAAATGCTAATGCATGTCCTTTTGTGCTAGAACATTATTAACCTACATGTATAATGCATATATTTTGCTCCACCTGTGTGATAAAAATCAGAGCCTAGTCCTAAGACCAAACAGCTGGTGAAGGATTCCCATTAATACAAGTATACAGGAGTTCTAATGAGGTTGGAATTGCAATAGAATAAAACAAGACTGAGTAGTTCTGACACAGGAATGAAACAAAAAAGACAATGTGAAGAGTATTGCTTAGGCATTGTATAGTCTTGGCTGTCAGAGGCCTAATGCTGCTCTGTTTGAAGCTGCATTTACAGATCTATTGCAGGACAAGTCACGTTTCCTGAATCAAAGCAATAAGCAATAATTAAAGCTGCTTTCCCCCTACACTTCTAGCACTTTTTTGGCTTAAATGTGTGAAACAGCAGACCAGGTGACTGCAGATGCATTCAACTTGCTGTTGCAACTTCAGTCTTTGTTTCAATTTATCACAAAAAGGGTGGCACAAAATATACTGCTACTCTCAAAATCTTACACTGGTTGAGCTGAAGCTGTATCTCATGAGGAGATAAAGAGTGGCACAGGCTTGAGTCCGTGTAATATCTATGCTGCTGCTGCAGTGATGGAGAACTCTTTGACACAGATCAGCACACTGTTCAACCTCCTCTTCAAACAGCAAATCTCCAAACTAAGGGAAAGAGAAGAAAACACATATTACTCTCATTTCTAGCCATTAAAACATCATTATCTTAGTGGACAAAGGTCACAGGGTCCAGAAAAACTTTTAAGTTTTCAAAAGCTACATTTCATACTTCTTTTTATTCAGACTTCTGATTCCTGTGATGTGGTAGATTCCATTTTTAAGATTTTCTACAGGAAAGAAGGGTTTGGAAATAGCCTTTGTGTTTTTTGGTTTTTTTTTTTTTTTTTAAGAGAGAGAATAAACTCAGAATATGATGACTCCAGGACTTTTTAAAAACATCAAATATTGCAAAATCCTTAGAAGATGGAGATTAGCTATTTTCAGAATATATAATGATTGATGAAGAATGCAAATACTTCCTTAAGTACATGGAGCAATTTTTAGCTCTTTGCACCAACGCCCTACCCCTCCCCAGGCCTCCAACATGTTCTTCCTCCTATGGTGTGTCAAAAAACTTCCACTGCCAAGCTTTCATGCCAGACCCTCCTTTACAGTGTCTTCACAATGCACACATTAGGCAATAAACTCAGGGGGCAGGATGTCTGTCCAAAGACACTCTCAGCAGAGACAGCACAGGTGCACCAGTACCGTATGTACATACACAGGACTGATAAAGCTGTGTGAGTGAACACAAGATATTGCTTCCAATTTGCAGACCCATTTTCCAGTTCTCAGCCTTTCTTCAGTCCATTATCTCACTGTTTTGTGTCTAATTTATATTACAAGCCTGCTGGCACAGGGTTTTATCACTTCTATTTGTAAAATAACATCTATATGCCTGCAGCATAATAGAAATAATTGGAATGATTGCTTCATGAAATACAGAACTGAGCCAGCTTAACTACAAGATCTATTTCAATGAGAATAACAATTGCTTCATGAAATTCATTACGGTAATTGGAAGTTAGCGTTTAAAGATAAAGTAAAATGAAAACATAATTATTAGTTACATAACTATTCAGATATCTACCCTGTTATTAGGCTTTGTCAGCCAATCTGCATTTAAGAGCAGACAGGAATTGACTGGACAGGAGTATCCTGTTTCTTATTTGTATCTTAAAACAGTTTAGGGAAAATAAACATTACATGGATTCTTCCTTAGTGGAGCTGCTTTTCTTTGTAGGAGAATGAATCTTAAAAAGATTTTAGAGTCCTTATGGAGCACCCAACCCATTATGACCTCTATTATAAAAAAAAAGACTTTGGGTCAATTTCTGTCCTCATATATGTTTTGAAATTTGTTGGTTTTTGTTTGGCTTTTTTTTTGTTAAGGGGTTGTTTAGGGTTTTTTTTTTTCTTCATCATTGTTGTTTTTTCTGATCTGAAATTTTTTTATTGTTGATACCGAAGAGGAAGAGAGATGTGGATTTGGCTTAGTTTTCAGATAGAACAAAGATAAAAATTGTCAATGTCACAGAATCTATTTAGAATTTTGAAACCTGTCTTAGAAATAGAAACCTAGAAGGATGCCCTCAATGTCTCCTGAGTTTGAATTTCTCTGCTGTCCATATGATTGGAAATTAGTCTTGCTGATATAATAATTTAAATTTCATTTTATGAAATTCTTGTGCAGTTCTTGGCATTAAGATTCCTAATTAAAATCAGAATGTATTTGAAATAAAGTGTATGGAATTGCTTATTTTTATTAGCAAATCTTATATGTTTAAGAGTAGACTGCTAAACCCATAAGATTATTCAGATTTAATTTTTCCATCTTGTGTGGTCAGTTAGAAAACCTTACAACAGATGTAAAAATCCTGCAACAACCCTATAGATAGTAATTTGTATTTACATATGCAAAATATATGTAATAAATGTCAAAGGAAAGTGGTATGTGAATGCACACTGCTCTGCTCTAGAAATGCTGTTCTATTAATTTGATTTGAAGCATGAAAACAAAAGTATATCAAGAGCATACCTTGGCAATGAGTGCTCTGAGTGTGGCAAAGCAATGAGTCAGGTAAGTGGTGCTCTGATCATAGCCAAGAGAATTTACCAGGACCTTCAAAACTCCTCCCAAGAGATTATCCCTGCATTCTGCTGCAAAGCTTGCCTACATGGGAAGGAGAAAAACAATAACTGTAATTCAGCAATGAACTGGCACATAGGAATTGAAATTCTGCTCTCCGGCCCATGAGACATCTGGGAGTTGAGAAATTGCAGTTTCTTGATTTTTAACATCTGCTTCAGAGAAATTTCAAAGCACTTTTGTAGTGACCAAAAAGACAAAGGGGGAAATGTCCCAAACATTTTCCAAGTTCCAAAGACTTTCCAACACATTTTTAAGCTCAGTCAGATTCTGCAGTGATTTTTGAAGCTCTGTTTCTGTTCTTTCCAATCCTTCATGCATCCTTTGGGTTAGGAAATGATCCTGTGGTGGGCAAGCACCATCCTTTCCCTTGCATCCTTGATATCCTGAGCAGCTAGGCTAAACAGACACACTGGTATGTTCTGACCAAACCCACAACCAAAACAGTGGGGATCCCAGGTTCTACGAGCCATGTCATGTGAAAATAATGTCCAGTACAACAGAAGTCTAGCAGATAAACGCTTTTATACTAACAGGTTTTCAAGCATGAAGTTTTCTCCTCCCTAGCTATGAATTTTTTTCTATTCAAGGCTATACAAGTTTACCAAAGATCTCAAAATATTTTGCTTTGTCTAAGAAAAAAAAAGGAAAAATTAATTTTGCTTCCACTAGCTTCTGAGGGAGCAGGGATTAGTACTAAGCCACCTCTACTATTTCTCACCTGAATTATGTTCTCTTGCATATCAAGAATGATCAGATTAGCTTCAGTTGCCAGGTTTCCACTGATCAGAGCTTCTTGGTCTAGTTCAGCTTTTGTCCTGCAAAATGGAGTTCTAATTAAAGCAAGCAGAGGGTATCCCAAGAGTTAGACAACCTGCTGTTCAAACAAAGCCAGAATACAAATGCCTATCATTCTGAACAACCCTATAAAAGTGAACAATGACAATAGAGTTCAGAAGTGTTTCTTAAAACTGTGGAGTGAAATTAGGAAAGCTGCTATTGTAGACAAGCAGTCACAAAGGAGACTTTTAAAAACTAGGCCTCTAGACAGTTTGGATAGATGCTTTTCTTCCTTAATAGTTATCTGCATAATGGCTACTTAGTATCACCTTCAGTTGTTCAATAAACTATGCTGTAATTTCTGAATTCATGGCCTGTAGCAGGAGACAAAACTTGAAAACAGAATAATAGGTAACTGATCTGACAATTCCACTGAAAAAAATTAACAATAGTAGACTAGACCAAAGTGGAAATTGCTTCAGTGCCACAGAAGCATTGTTTAATGTAGGCAATTTAGAATGTTGATTCCTGAGACTGTTATCAACAAAAGACAGCAGGTCCATACAGCAGCGTCCCCATCTGTTTAGGAGAAAACTGAAATACCGATAAAAGTCGGGAGATAGTGGTAAGGCAACACACAACACCTTCTTAGCTGAGACTTAAGGACAATGTCTGGAACACAGTTCCTCTGCAGCTGAATAAGCATAGGAGCAGCTATGAACAAAAGTGCGTTTTCACATAGTCCTTCTATACCAGAAACATCAAGAGGTATTTTTCTTTTTCCTAAGCTGCTCAAAAAGGTGCTGTTATCTGGCTAGAGACTGCTCTCTAGAGCTTGAGATTAAAGATCCTGTGACTTTGGCCAAAGTTCCTGAGATGCATTTCTGTGGCTGAGGCAACACCCTTACAATCACACTTCTGAGTGGCTTCAAAATGTGCTGCAACATTCATTTACCCAAAAATAAAACCAGAGGAGCAAAGAGCCATCATTTAGTGCACTAACAGATAATTCTGAGGAGGCCTAAAAAAGGAAATCTGGGAAGTCATATGATTATTAACTACAATGACTCAAAGCAACAAAACCCAGAAGGGGCTGCCAAAAGTTTAGTGCTATAAGGGCAGAAATCCCACTAAGAGTAAGAACTGAACAAATTTAGTGAACTTTACAAGTGTTTGCACCATTTCCAGCAACCACTGAGCTTTGTACATTAACCATGATGACTGGATCTTCACAAGCATGACACATATCTTATAACTGCTGCTACATACCCAATGCATTACCTCCCCTGACTCCTGCTAACAGAGCTTCTCTATATTAACATAGCATGTCAAACCTAACTTAGCTGATTTAATGCAGCAAAACATATACCACGGTACTGTATATATTGAGGAGCGAAGAGCAACACCAAAATAAATGTAGCAAGCCTCCATGGTAAATTTGATATGACTCTATCACTAACTAATGTTCGTCACACTGTAAATAGGAAGGAAAAAATGTGTAGATAGCTATTTAAAACTCCCCTTCTAGTATTTGTGACCTCTTTGTTGTGTCATAGCAACAGCTGAATATTTATGCTACCTAAACATTTTCTTTTTCTTTCTCTTTGTCAAAAGAAGGAAAGGATTGAAACTACTGATTTTGTAATAAAACATCCTAGGAGCAAAACAAAACATAAAAACCCCAAGCAGCTTGGTTCTAATAAAAGAAATATGCATTAATCAAATTACTTACTTATCTTGTCTCTCATTTGCCTGCCGCCACTGCGTCTGCTCCTTTCTCCAGCGCAAATTTTCGTTTACTCCTGCTGATCTGTCATTCCCTAAGAGTGCAACATATGTCAGAGAGATTAAAACAAAAGGGGACACCTGAGGTCTGATAGCTCACCAAGAGAGGATATATTTCTGTAGAAGTCTGCCAGAACTAAAACCATTCAACTTACAGGTTGAGGGCTCTAGTAAAAAGACTCATCACTTTTTTTACTTTGGATTTTTAGAGCATTAACTTGCTTAATTTCTACAAAAATCTACAAAACCCAACCCACAGATTTTCCATTTATTAATGAAGCAACCTTTTTTGCTGTAAACAATTTATTTTTAGTGATAGTTTTGACACCATTTCTTGGCCCTTGATTAAACACTAACATAACTTTTTAGCACGTCTTGAAACTTCTTTCTTGGCTTCATATTCTTCACATGAGAAGAGCTCAGCCCTAGCTACACCTTGGGTAGTTGAAACCAAACTGTATTTTCATCCATGCAAAACCAAGAATGGTCTGCAAAAGAATGGACTGTGGGTGAAAAGGGGGTGAAATGGACAAGGATGAAAATGGATAATGGAAAATGTTTTGGTGCACAAGCCAAACAAATTTATGTCTACAGTCACTTGAGTTCCTCTCAAAAGGCATGGGGGAACAAGGGTATGAAGTACCAGCTGGTATTCTGCAGCGCTTCATCATTTCTCCTCTGGCTCCTTCTCCTCTCAGTAAAGCCTCTTCTAATCGAGCTTTCACATCTCGTGACTTCTGGAGGGCCTGGGTGCTAACTTTATCTGCGCTTTGCTTCCCCTGAAAGTAAAGTTAAAGCAATCAACATGCATGCCTCCATTTTTGGTCATGAGACCAAATTACATTTCCAGAATGAGATACAACAGGAGAGACCTGTAGAGGGGGAAGAAAGCAACGAATATAATAGATTAATACATAAAGTCTAATAAATGTTGCAAATGAGGAAAGAAGTACAATATGTACTGCTAATAGAAACAAATATGTAGTTCAATACTACAGAGAAAGAAATTAAAGTTCAGAAAGAAGGTTATCTGGTCCATTTTGGACAGATCTTTTCAGAGAGGAGTGCTGACATCAAGTCCCTTAACTAAAGAGTCATCCTTAGTGTCCTGTCCAGTACTTACAGGAGCTGTTGGTACAATTCCCACCAAAAATAGTCCTCAAATACCCAGGTAAAAGGAAACAATCAAATGACTTAGGACACCTTCATAGGACTTTCTCAAAAGTTTCAGGAGCATTTAGCTTGAAGGCTATTGTCGGTTATTTTTTCTGAACTAATTTGTCTAGATTAGATAACTGCTAATTTAACCATTGTCAATAACAAATTCCCTCAGGACAGCTGGAATTTAAGGAAAAAAATTGATCCAAACCAGGACAACAAAACCATGCCTTGTTTCATTTACCTTATACTCAAAGCATGAAACACAAATAAAGAGGAGGTCTAAAATTCTGTTCAGCTGCATGGATGGAAGGTCAGCAATCCATTTCTGTATTAGGTTCTGATCAGCATTTTTCATGATCCAGAGGAAACAGATCAAAAGGTTGCGAGTAGTATCAGGACCTAACGTGGCACTCTGTCTGTAGGGCTGGGAACACATAAAGTAAATGTCAATTGAAAGGAGAAAAAGGAGAGGAAGGTCATTTGGGTAAAGTAATCTTATTTAAGTTTCATTGGAATTGAATCTCAGGACTGGACTTCAGTAAATTTGCCCTCTTCCAGGTGATAGTCATTGTAATTTTGACTGTATGTGTAAATAGTGAAAGGACCGGTTGAATGGAAGTGAAAGACTGAGAGAAGCACCAGTTTGCTACATGCTTCTATAATAGTTTCCTTATAAAAATGTAGAAAAATATTCTGTAATCATTTGCTTCCCTCCTGACAAGCAGTTGTGTCAGCCAAATTGCACAGCAGATAAAAAAAAAAAAATACGAGAAAAGACTGTACATAGAGAAAAAGAATCATCTGAATCCTAGATCCATCCGTGGATTCAGATAAGACTGGAATTGTGGGGCTGCCACAGTGGCATTTGGCGATCTGGAAATGAGTCTAGGTTTGGTGTGGAAATGGAAATAGGCATGTGGGAGAAAAACGTGAACAATGTATGGTAAAATAGCAATTAAATTACTAGAAGAGAATAGGAGAAGATAACAGAAAGACTATGAGGGATCTTTTGAGGGTTGGAGGAAACAAAAATGTGGTTTCTTGTGACTAGCTGTTAGTGGCAAGAAAGGATAAAAGGAGAAAAAAAAGGAAGATGAAAACAGATAGAAGAAAAGAGATGGGCAGACCAGTGAACATACCAGTGACACTAGAGAAATTCCAGAGTTCCTGATGTTGAATTGACTCCCTGCAATGGCAAGGGCCACGTTTTGGTTGATTGCACCTGAAGAGTCTTGTTCTTCTTCTGGGTTTCCTGTGCGTCCCTTTCCACTGCGGTTGTCTGAAACTAAATTTGAAATATCCCATTGGAACTTCAGGAACAATGCAGGTGCTTCTGTTCACATGCCAGAGTTTTCCACAGGTCTGTAACCTAGCAAAATAATTGGCACATCCTCCGGCCCTAAGACTGTCTGGCTGATGCACCAAGCAGTGAAAGATGCCCAGCATTAGCAAGAGAAATTGCAGCCATCTGCAAAGACTGCCAAATTATTCACATACATAAAAATTATAAAATTATAAAATACATATTGTATATGTACTGTGTACGTATATATATACAAAATATAAAATACATAAAAGGTGGTAGCAAACATGAGATTATCTCTAAAGTTCAAAGCCAAGCCTAGTAAGACTTGGAACTATTCAGTTCCAGTTAATTTCAGTCAAGAGAATAAGCACAGAAACTAGACATGGATTTGGTAATATTCAACAAAGTATGTAAGTCTGCTAAGAACTGGAAGATCCAGTATTGCCTGCTCACTTAAAGACAAGTTTTATTCCAGGCACTTAACTGCTTCTATTCCTTGCTGGTTCTTGACATCACTTTCAGCAAATGAAGTTGTTTATACCTAAGTTTTGTAAAAATCTTGTCTGACTCTTAGCATGCATTTTGTGTTTTGCAAGTTCTGTTTTTCAGAGAAGCTGAGTGATCAGCTGGACCCCAGGTGTTCAGAGGGGGATCACAGCATCTTGTGACTGATTCTCAAAGGAAGATTCTTTAAAACCTAGGCATATTACCTGGGCTTCTTCATAATAACTCTTTTCATCTATGGTTTAAGGATAATACTTTGGTTAAAAGAATGATGTGAGATCTAATTAGCCAATGTATAGTAAATGCTTTCACCTCATTCAACTGAAAGTGATAATTACCATTTTCATATTATTAAGGTTTTTGTTAAGACATTTGAATGTGAAATATTTTCAGAACCAGTGACAAAAATATACTCTTCAAGGTTTATGCCTTTAATTAATTAATTTTGATATCATGTTCATAGCAGTAAAAAAGCAATAGAAAAAGAGAATACAATCCAATTTCTATAACTATGGTGTAACATGATGTCAGTATCACTATCTGTATTTTCACTACTGTTAAGTCCACCTAGAGCTAAATATTTCTTGCAGACCTTGCAGGCTCTATTTGGAAGGTCATAAACACTAAGAGATATGCAGGAATACTTACAGATATACCTCTGGTCTCTCACTTCCTCATTAAGTGAGGACATTGAAGTTTTTCCTGTCTGAAAAAATCCATTTTACTTCTAAGTAAAGAAATATTCAACCTTACTAGACTAATCTTTTACTTTTGGTAAATTATTTAGAAAAAGCCCCTCTTAGAGGTTGAAAAATTCAAAGGCAAAAAGGTCTTACTTGTAAAATCATGGAGTTGCGGTAGTGAATCCAAAATTATACCAACCAAAGGGAGGTAAAGAGCTGCAATTTTAATCTTCACCTCCTTTTTGGAGCAACGTGAGTCTAGGTCATGGGAACTCAGCAGGCTAAGGATAGCACTGACAGCTTTTCTTTGCACCTTGCTAATCCTGTTAACACAGAAACCATCCATAAGTTCCATTTGTGGATCATGCACAAATCACTTATAAATCAAAGATTTAATAAATAAAAAGGATGTGAAAGAAACAAATACCAATATGCACTTGATAATATCTTTCATTCTGAGCAGAGATTCATGTTCCCTGCAAATGATAAGTATATTTAATCTCCAAGTCATTTTACCACAATCAAAGAGAATCCAAGTCTTTCAAACTTTCCATAAAAATTCATTGTGGTAAAGAGAGATGCATAAGGAAAAGCATCAAACTCCAGCCAAAGTTTAGCTAAACACTAAGACAGACAAAAGACAGAGGTGTTTTAGAGGGAAAAGCAGCTGAAATTTTCTGCTCTCAATTTGTGTATTCAGCCAACACTGCCACTACAAATAGTATACTTTTATTCACTCATCGGAACATACTGCAGATTAAACCACGACTGGGTCATTGCTGTGTTACAGAGTGACTCACTGAAAAGAGCAGGGGAAGCCAGACTGTCCTGGAGTCAAACTATGGCCTTGCCAAGAGTAACGGTGTGACCTGATCCCATTCTAAAATCTGCAAATTAGGATACGCACCCCTCACCATCTGCGTCCAGTGCTGCTGCCAATTCAGTGAAAAGTAAGCCAGTCAGGAAATGCTGCTGACGGTATTCAGCCGAGAGGTCAAACATACTAGTGATTTTCTGGTCCTGGAAACTAGAGCAGGAGCTGGAGTTCTGCAGAAATATATTAGAAGTGTTTAAAAATGAGCACTGAAACCAATGTTTCTTAAAGACATCATAGTCACAGTCAATGTAGCTAACACAAAATCTCTACTAGAGGAAAACCATAGACTTTGAAAGCAGGTTGGACGTTTTGGAGAAAGATGTGTGTGTGAAATTAAAAGCATCTGATTTTAAATGAGCTGCTTGCTAGAATGCAATTTCATCTTTTCCATTCTGTGTGAACAACTCATTTTACACTTTTTGAGATGTAAAATTCCTACCTTGTATTCATTAGTTTGGACAGGTTGCAAAGTCAGAGTTTTCTCCTTTCTTGTTATTGCCAGAGAGCAGCCATTAGCTATCATAGAGAAAGAAGCTTTTTGGTGTCAGAAGCTGTTCACTCTGCATTCTTCAGCATCCATGATGGCTCGTACGAAGTAAGGTCAGAAAAGACATGTGAACAGTGTTTCTTTTTGCCCTGGAAATCCTTGGCTGAGCTTACTGGCAGCTGGCATAATTTAGACCAGCCTTCAAACTGCTCTAACTTATGGCTGTGACTGATATACAGCCAGCACAGGAATGGAAAGTTGCTGCTATATATGTGCTGTGAACTGCTTAGATTCTCCAATCATAGGTGTGTGCCACAGGTCACCTGGAATGTTTTTGTCCTTTGCTCAGGTGACCATAAGTATTAGACTCTACTCTCCATCGCAGCTACTGGGTTTTATGAGTCCAAATTTTGCTGTAATCTATATTTTTCAGTATTCCTTCCAATATTTCTGTCAGTCACGTGGGAATAGTCCCAGAGCCCAAACACATGAAGTATCAGTATACCACACAGTGGCAACTATCTTCCAGTATGTTGGACCAAATGAACGCCATGCCTCTTAGCAGCCCCGTATTTTGGATCCATTTACTTAGGCCCACTCCCACTCAACCTCAAACAAACAGGCAGTGGCTGTACTATGTTTGTGTGAAATAATGCCAAAGTGCAGAGCACCCAGTTAAGAGAGTTTGGCTTCTCTCAAAAAATTTTAAAAGATTTATTCACAAGACCATATTTCTACTGCAAGTCTAACTCAAGCTGGGCAGCACTCCTGCAGACAGATCAAAATTACTGCAAGGGTGGTCAGCTAGGGCATTAAATCATGCAAGGGCCACAAAAGCCTTATTGATTTGCACAGGTTGCACACTGTAGGTTACTTCTAAAGGAGAAAAGAGTTGATGATGTTGCTTGAAGGAAAGATTAATTAAACTGGTGTCAGCCAAGCTCTGACTTGCTAGAACTAGTTACAAGAGCTATGTTGGTATTTTTTATCCCCATAAGCAGAAGAGTCATAGTTCCAGCTTTTTGGCATCCAGGATTAGTATTAACCAAACATATTGTGACATCTGACTCTGACACTTTGATGCTCTGCTTTTAGGACCAGGAAAAACTGCAAGAAAATATTATTTACTATTATGAATCTGTGACAACCCTTATTAAGGTATGAGATGTAGCAAATCTTAGCATCCAACGAATTCTTTGGCAATGGCACTCAAAAAAGAAACCATGAATTTCAACTGCTCCATTTGTTTTTGTACCTCCCATCATTTTTAGTTTCAATTCCATCCTCTTGCCTCCAAGCATTGTGGCAATTATGGAGCATTGCACTGAAATACTTCAACCCAGTCTTCACCTCTGCAAGACCACTGAGGTAGAAAGCAGACATGTGAGCTGCCTTTGATAGGGGGTTTGCCCCATCACAGAAGAGCAAGAAACCATCTCCATAGAATGTGGAGGAGAAGAGCACAAGACTGACAAAACAGCATGTTGCATGCCAATCAACAATTTCTTTTTTTGATGTGTTTGTGAACTCTGTGGTCAGGAAGATCGTGGGAGGTCCTGACATTAAGGAAGTCTAGAGCTGCGTCAGTGTCAGACCAAGTCTGGAAAAATTTCTGGAGAAATAAGATATGATTAAGATTGCATGGTCTACTCAGGATACCTGGGTGTTAGAAAATCATAAAATTCAAATAAAAAGGAGAATACTGCTCAAAAAACCACAGAGAAATCATGGACAAAGATACAGCATGACCTGTACTACTGTGGTGGGGAGAAATCCAGAAGAAAGAACATTGCTATTGGAAAAAGAAAGCATATAATCCTATTTTAAGCCATGAAGGCTCAACAAAAATTCACTATTCCAGGATATTGAAAAGTGTAATGTATTAGTTACTAACTTAGATAGCAGTACCACAGCTTCCACCTGGGAAGTAAGAAGTTCCATTAGAAGGCAAACACACAGAAAGCGTGCGCTGCTGCACACCATAGTTCTCCAAAACAGATATTGAAATACATATTTGCAGTTGTGTGTGTATGAACTAAGGGTGTGCCTGTAAACTGGCCTTCAGAGATGTGTTCCTTTTAGACCTTGTGTGTCTACATCAACAGTCATTTTCTGTGTGCGTGTTTCCAGGGGAGCACGTGTCTGTGTCATGTTCAGCTTTAACTCCTGTAGATGCAGTTTTGCAGTTGTACTCCTGTAGCCTTTCTTCTTCTGTTCCTTTTTCTCAAGTGGGAAATTTTTCTCCCTGATCCAACAGTGGCTGATTCTAACTTAAGTATTTAAATACAGAGCAACGTAAATATTTTTCTAGATACGCTTCATGCGACATTCATGCAATACCTATCTAATGGACAATCACCTGGGAGGACAAGGAGGGAGAGGGAGATGCTGGAGCAGATGTGGATGTCATGAAGAAGAGGTTCAGATTGAGGTATTGCTCATGGCTGCAGAGAATTCTCAGGAACTCAAGCCTCATGGAAATCAGGGTGGAGAGTGAATTCAGCTTGTTTGAAAGCTAGGAAAAACAAACAAAAAAGTGTCAAGTGATGGGCTAGTATTATTTAAACTCCCACATAGTGAAATATCCTGCTCCCTGAAAAGGACATAGACACATTGCCCTGCATGTATTAAAATGCTCACCATACCTAACTTCCTAAGTGTTTCCACACACCAGCTGCTCTTTATTTGATGCTATTTGTGATGGTGTCTCTCTCCCTGCTCCCCATCAACTTCCCAAGAGATAAGAAATTGTTTCTTTCTTCTTTTCTCCCAGAACAAAAATATACAATATTTTTGGTCTTTTGCATAAGACAAAAACAAAAAACAAACAGAACTTTTCTGAGTCTGTGGCAAACTCATTAAAGGTCCTGCTAAGCAACACAGGACATCAGTGGTCTCATCATTTCCCTTCTTATCAACAATGACAGTGGAGGAATTCATGGAGACACCTGATGGACCTGCACACATATAGGTCACAAAACAGAAGGAAAATGCTCCCTGTCAAATATAACAACTAATATCACAACAATATCCTGCATCACCATTTATTTTTAATTTTCAGAGACTTGTTAAGCAAGAAGACAGACATATTATTTTGAGTGAATCTCTGAAATCTAAATACTGTCCTCGCAGCACTCAGCAGGTGCAGTCAGAAAGTTGATCTGTATTTTCTGTGGACCCTAGTGCTAAGGGAAGTAAAAAAGGGAAGAAAAGTGCCTCCATGGATGTTTTGCAGCAGTGCAAGCTATGACATTTCTGAAAGAGCCTTTACCTCCATTCAGTTTTTCTCCTGCAGATCACAAATCAAAAGAGGTTTTAAAATCATTGCATATGCAATAGGAAATTTGCCCATACCTTTAACACAACTCAAAAGATCTTGATGGATAAACTAATCAAACAGAACAAAACACATAAGCCAAATGCAATCCCAATCATGCATGGTGCCTACCTGATTACAGTAATGTTTGATGAGATTAAACACAAATCCTCGGTCCATTAAAGAAAGAAGATCATACAAGAAAAATGCCAGGCTGATGTTAATTTTTTCTGCTTGTTCACTTTCCTTAAAAAAATAAAAATCACCAGTTATGACGTATAAAATTTACATAAAGGTGGAAAACTTTTTAGAATCATGAAAAATAGTGCAGGAGTCAGCTTCCAGAACCATCTCAGGGAAAATACAGGACAAGATTGTTTCAGTTCTCCAGTTCACATGATCTTGTTAAAATTGCACAGAATCACTTCTGAAAATTATTTCAACTGTTTCACAGAGAAATGTCATGGGATGATTGAACAGTTCATTGTACACCCCTTTGGGCTAACAATAATGAAATGGAATATGAAATCTGTTCTGAGTTGCCTATTGGCTGCAGTATTGCATATGACTTTTTTTCCCATTGAACATCAGAGAATGCTGATTTAGGAATTCAAAACACATAAAATATTAGGAAAAATCTGCACTGGCTTTGCTGATGGAATGCTAGGTACCTTGTTTAGAAATTTTAAGTGTCAAACTGATAGTAACAAAATACTGGTAAGATAAATCTGTGGGGATCACCACCCAGCAGATAAGCTCTTACATGCTTGGAATTGCCCTGATTGACAGAGATACACAGCCTCAAGTAAGAATCACAAAAAACTCTATGTGCCCTCTAAAATGAGGCTACAGTTACTTCAAACATACCAAATTAAATCATAAACTCTCAGTAGCCTATGTAGTTCACAAGAGGAATTAGTGAAGATGCCTGAGGGATCTGCATACATTTAATGGTCAAAACTGACAAGGACATGACAGAAAAATATTGCCTGTACTGGCACCTCTGACTTGTGAGAACAGGTGTGCAGCACCTCAGGGTGGCTGCAATTCGCTTTTTCATTTTTCAAGCTTTTTGTTGCTGTTCAGGAATATATATATATTCCCTACAATCCAGAATTTGCACAGGAAAACACTTTTCTATGATGAAGAAAAAGTGACTTTTCCACTATCTTACAGGGCAGGCAAGCATATGCCAGACATATCACTGTAAAAATCCAGGGCAATCTGACATGCTCAACCATGTATTGAAACATCAACTATCACTTCTTGTATTTAAAAATCAGACACACATTGACTACTATTCTGTAAATCTAACCAATGGCCCTAATTCAAAAAACACAACAGTGGGATTTTCACTCACTATCAGGTTCTATATGCTCATTCTATCAAAATGAGAATTAAATTAACAACCCACAAAAACCTGTGTATTTCTTATGAGGAAGTCATAAATACTAATTTCTTTGCAAAGCCTACAATTTTGTTAGGGCAGAATTTTTAATGCAACAAATTTTTATTTCACAATGTATTTAAAAAAAAAGTCACTGACAACTTAGGTAAACATTTCTGTGGAAATTATTTCTGTGCATCTGGCTATCACAGAAGCACACAATGGATTGAACTTCAACATGAAGCTTCAAGAACAACGTTTTGGTGGACAGTGACAATCCTTTCTGTCATTCTCTGCCCTAGTTTCTCTGGTCTTGCCCTTTCCCAGTTTCTGATCCTGAACAGCACTTGGAGAAGTGGATTAGGAAATTTAGCTTGTTGAAAACTGACCTAGCAGGCCAACTCTCTTGGTTGCTCTGCCCTGTCCTAATGCAGAGCATTCAGCTGGGTTAGGACAGTGCATTTGGCAGCTCTAGGGTATGAAAACAAGTTGGTTACAACAACTGAACGAATAACAGTCACTCAGTGCCTATCTGTGGCCTTCACTTTTTCTAGTGGCCAGTCCAAAGGGGTATCAATGATCTAGGCCAACAGTAGCAATGTTAAAATATAAATTACTATTTGTGATCCTTTCAACTTTATAATCTGTTGTATCAGTGCAACTTGTTAAAAGTAGAAAGAATTTCATGGGACTTAGGGCTTATTTCTTGTCTTCAATTTTCAAGTGGCCAGTGCCTCTTTTAAGAGATCAAGGCTTAGCTCACTTGTGTTTGGCTTTTGCAACACTCACAAGGAGCACTGCCTTCCTACGGCACATCCCACTGCTACAGACAGGTCAAATAATGCAGTAGGATAGAGGGTAACTGTAAAGGGGGATAAAATGAAGTCCTGCTGGAGCTGTAGTCTGATGCACTGGCTAACACAGCACAAAGCATTACCAGAACTGAAAAAGGATGTCCAGCCTCTCCTGCCAATAGGAAAGGGAATTCTCTTCTGGCACACTGCAGCCATACTGAGAAGCAGGCTGAGCTGAACAAAAACAGTCTGCCAAGACAGCAAAAGGCTTTACACTGCCACAACTCCAGCTTAAGGTCCATGTGAGAATAGAATATTGGCCTAATTCTAGCCACACTGCTGATACTGAAATGAGATTACAGTGTAGGTCACTGTAACACAAGATGAGTAGCAAGGATCCATAGTGCTTATTTCATCCATTTACCTTGGGTGGTTTGACGACAAGTGCAGCAATCTCTGAAGTAATCACACTAACTATAGTGGTAATATCGTCTTTGAAACGGTCAGAGAACCGGCTTCTTCGCGGGTTATCTTGCTTCTCTATGTTGTGAACATACTGAGCCATACTCTTTATCTGCAAAGCAGAAAAAGGAATACTTAAAAAATGCCCAGACTGGAGGTAAAATACTGCTGTAAGTTTGTTTGTAAGAGTAAGATTTCCTGCTTCTTTTCCCCTGAATTTATCACTCATTTTCTCAGAGCTGCTGGGATAAATCCTTCATGGCAATGACAACAGAGGGTCTAAGACTCAAATATGGACAGACATTGATTCCTGTTTATGTTCATGCAGTTGCCTACTTTCAGTACCTGAAATCAGAATCACCCTCCCCCAACCCCTTGCATCTGCAGTTCTGAAATGCTGTTGCTTGCAACTTTTGCCCTTCATGATGACAGACATGGAGTGACACTTGTGAAATTCTTATTTCTTGACCTAATATTGCATTATTTACATGCTGACAGTGGAAATCAGTATATTTTTTCCACTGACATACATCACTGCAGGGCTTTGTAGAACTGTGAGTTTAGGGAGCTTTGTCATTGCTCCCATGTTGTTAACAAAATAGAAAAGGCAGGAACAGATATTCTTTGAAAAGGATGGGCTTGGCTGATGAGTGTCTCTCAGTCTTTTGCAAGCTATGGACCACTACTCATGTAGTGCATGCAGAACTTTGCCATCACTACCACCGCGAGGAAGGAGGGTAAATACAAAGAATCCTTTAATTGTACTTTCATTGTTTGAGACCTCTCCTTTACACAGAACTGAATAACTGAAGAAGTCATCATCCAAATGAATCTGTGCCTGGAGCACCTACTACATGCCACCATTAACTAATTGCAAAATACTACTGTCAAGACTTACCAGGAGCTCAAAGAAGAACCAGGCATACTTGAAGACTGATTCTCTCACCATGCCCGTGCTGACCACCATCTGCAATGCCAGTTCCTCATGGAAATGCTACATAATAAACACAGACTGTTGGAAAATGGCTTTGCAATCAATTCATCTTCCCTGTGGGAAACTTCTCCATACTGGAGGGTGAGCAGCCAGATGGGGATGTGTGGGCATCTTTGTAAGATCAGAAGGCAGATTTGACCAAAATGACATCTAAAAAATGCTGATGGCAAACAGACTTTGAGACCCATTTTTCTGTGGATCCAGAACTGTAGATAACTGAAGAGGGAAATGCCTTTGGACCACTCTCAGGTCATTGTCTGTGTGCACGATAGGGAGTATCATGTTTCCCACTACCTTCTAAGTGTTTTTGTTTAGCACATCCATGTTTTTCTGAGAGAAGATAGAAGCAAGATTGAGTGTGTGGTGGAAGAGAAGGACAGAGCAAGAACTACAGCAGACCTTGTACAGACATTTGTAGTTGGAGACAATACTTTTTACAGTGAGATCTGAATATAAGCCACACAATCCCAATTATCTAAACTTTTAGGAAATTCAAGTCCAGACAACAAAAAGCTTGGTTCTGAAAGCTACAAAGAAGGGTGAAGAAAATAAGTCTTTACAGAAGAAAGAGGAGGCAAATATTTCCGAACGGAGTTTACTGTAACGTGTAAAGACATGTATCCAAGGGTAAATAGCAAAACGACTGACGCTCTAAGACCTCGAGAAAGAGAGCAAAGGGATGATCCAGACAGGCTGCTACTTGTCTAAGTATGCCCTGGATAAAGAACCTAAATACTCTGGAGCAGAAGCAAAAAAGTTTTGAGCAATGTTTACCCACTGATTCAATATCTCATCACTAATTCCTTGTTTGATAAAACTGGTTGATATTTTGTTTTGTTGCTTTCCTCTCCACATTTAGAAGCGCTAATTGCCAGCAGGTAATTGCTCTGGACGCACCAGGTTCTGTAAGGAGTTCCCTCATGCATAGCCACAGCCTACCTTTTTACTGGATGGTCTTGTGCTTGCACAAAGGCCTGACATGTCATTTGTTCCTTCAACGTAGTAAGACATCCGACTGGAGCTGTGGTCCACAGGCTGGGGTACACAGGTGGAAGAAATACATAATAGTAAATTCACAAGTAACTTAATCTAATTAACAGAGGAGAAATAACCCGCAGTGGGGGATTTGTTTGTGGGTTTTTTGAGTTATACACAGACATTCATCTAAACAGTTCTTCTCTTTGCTTCCTCCCATCCCCCTTCCCACTCAAGGCCGAAGACCACCTGGCAGCAGCAGCAGCAGGGTGCAAATGCCAGCACTGCCATCGCGTGCCCAACGGCAGCACTGCAGCTGTACTTTGGACGATAAGATTCACCCTTTAAAAGGTGTAAATTTATCCCCGGCTCTACATCGAAAATAACTAGCCCCTTGAAGTCTTCCTTCCGTTGAAAGTTATGCCAACTTAAGAGGCAATGAGATGGCAGTAAACAATTGTAAATGGCTACATTTATTAATGTGATGAAGCTTTAATATCAAACATTTTAATTTTGCATTGATTTGGTAAAATGCCTTGAGCTCTGGTTTGCGCTTTTTTTCCCCCTAGGACACAGTACATTAGAGTAAAAGTAATAAAATTCAAATCCATATTATTAAAAATTGCTATGGATGGGTATATATGCCCATATGAACAAATCAAAGGAAGAAAGGTCTGTGACTGCACTGGCTCTTTGACTTGGACCGGACCAAGTCACCAGTTGTGAACAGAACTTAGATGTCTGGAAGAACAGGAGAATGAGGCAAGTCAAAAAAAGCAAATGCCTCTGTGGAATGTCTAAGCCACAAACACAAAATAGAATTTTCACCTCTTGCTCTCCACTGAGAGCAAGAGAAATCAAAATTTAGCAATGGGATTTAACAGGTATCTATGCCAAATCAGGTAAACAGAAAATGCTTCTGGTAATACATACAGTGCATTTACAAGGAGCAGATCCAACCTTCAAAGACAAAATCTAGATTATTAGGTTTTGGGCCAGATCATTCTTCAAATATTTACTTTGTTCTCTTACCTTGGATGGCATGAAGCTTTTGACCTCCTCATGAGAAGCAGCTTGTGTAACAGTGATGTCAGGATTGCTGCAGCTTATCACTCGGCTCTGCAGGAGTTTACTTCCAACAGACACTGCGGAAGTGCGTCCAAAGGTGTAATAACGGGATTCTGTCGAAACGGCACTGCTGCCTCCACCTGCCACAGTGAGATGTTTGAATTAAGACTAAAGGACATATATATTAGATAAATATGAGGTTCAAGCCAGTTTTTCCAAGTGGTGTTATAACAACAGCATTTTGAAAAGAATAAAGCTCCTGAAAAACCCACTACCAGCTGCTTCATTAGCAATCTACACAGGCATTGAGTGACAAGTTACAAATATTACCCTAGACAACAGCTCACAGGGTGATTGCACAAGCAGCATCAAAAGATTAACAGAGCTGACTAAGGAGCAGCACTATTGCAATTGTTCTTTTTTCTCATCACCTCTTCTCAATCTGCTGTAGATTAAGACAATATTCACAGGCTTAAACACAAAATACCACCTTCAACACATATGAATTAACACCATGTTTGAAGTATCCAAAGAAGCAGGGAGCATTTTCATCAGGAATTTCACTAAATGATATCTAGTTTTCAGTTTCACCACAGACCTTATTTTTCTAGGATGAAGAATTCCCAAGTGAATGTGAGTTCACAGATTTTTGCATATCCCAACATCAGTCTAAATGTCCCTCAAGGGGGATTTAAACTTATATTCAGAAGAAAAAAGGGCCTACATGTCTTTAGCTCCCACCACAGCTGTTTATGGTAAGATATTTAACATATATCAATTAAGCAAATGAATCCTATAGGCTGTAGGATAATGATTGCAGAAGAATAACAGAATGGTTGAAGTTGGAAGGGCCCCCTCAAGGCCACAGAGTCCAATCTCTCTGCTCAAACAGGGTCACCTTGAGTCAGCCGCCTGGGACCACAACCAGGTAGCTTTCTACTATCTCCAAGGTGAGAGGGTTGGGAAACCTTTCTGGCCAACCTGTGCCAGTGTTCAGTCACCCTCAGGGGAAGTGTTTCCTCATGTTCTCTCTGTTTCAGTGTGTGCCCATTGTCTCCAATCTGGTCACTGGGTACCACTGGAAACAGTCAGGCTCTGTCTTCTCTGCACTCTCCCTTCAGCTCTTTGTGTACACTGAAGAACCCCCCTGAGGTTTCTTTTCTCGAGGCTGAAAAGCCCAGCTCTCTCAGCCTTTCTTTGTTGAAGGGACGTTCCAGACCCTTTGTCATTTTTGTGGCCCTTGGCTTGTCTCTGTCCAACATTTCTCTGCTGTATTGGGGAGCTCAGATACGGCTACACCAGAGTTGAGGAGAAGGATTACCTGTCCAAACCTGCTGGTCATAAAGCATTTTATCCTCCAATGACATCCTTAATGCAAAGGAGATAGTGGCTGAGCTTGGCCTTAAACCCCTTGGAAATAGGTTACTTTGCATGGAAAGTAATTTATTATGTAAAGCTCAGTAAAAAATTGGCATCTTAAGGCCATTTTAACTTCTGAAAAAAAATCCTCTAGGAAAAGTTTCAGTTTAGCCAATCTCTCTTGCATTCATCTTCATGAAGCTACATTGCTTGTAGCTGTAAAAACCTCTCACCTCAACCCTTCACCTTAAATTAATAACTGAGGCATGGAGATTATGAGGGCAAATCCATATTGCTCTTTGCAGTGCCGGTATTCCTGACCTATCTCTGAGAAAAATTGTATATCAGAACAGTGTAGTGCTTAAATGGTATGCAGTCTGGGTCTGAGAAGTTGTGTTTGCTACCTTACAGGCCAGTGCCTGAAGTCCTTCTCTCTAAAGTGCCATGCTGAACAGCATGTATCAGGAAAAAAACTACTTTTGCAACCCTTCCACCAACCATACCTGGTTTGACAACTTCTCTTTGTGGGTCTGGCAGACGAAATACATAGTACACATAAGATGCCAGGAGGCAGTTCCTTCCGTGCTGATCCTTGCTCAGCTCTTTGCTGTTGTGGAGACTATTCACTATTGCAACCACAGACTCAAAGGCAAGCTGTGAGAAGTTGGCTGTGAAATAAAGGCAAGAATTAGAGTCAGCACTGAAGGGTATAACATAATTAAGTGAGGGCATTCTTTGTATCAACAACTAATCTTGCAAGGTTCAATTCAGTCCTTTACAAATTCAGAGTTTTAGACAGCAATTGCTATGCCTGACCAGACCCAAAGCCTACATATAAACACACTTCATCAGGCCCACTGACTTCCAACCTAATCACTATTATTCTGTCACTTTGTGCTAGATAAAAGCAGACTGTAACTGTTAATTACATTTCTAGCAGCCTTCACACATTTCCTATAAACTATCTTCTTTCAGAATAAGACTCATTACTCTCCAACTGACAGACAAATACAAGCTAGCAGGCTTTACCACAAATATTGTAGTGGATGACAAATGTTGATTATCTAAATGAGATAGGAGATGAACTACACCACTATCTACAAGTATACCATTCTTCCAAACTAAACATATGTTAGGAGCAACTGGCATCTCAGTAAAACAAAAATCAGTGTTCAGTACTATATTCTTTGGTTTTGTGCTCACTCGACTCTGTCTAAAGATATTTGGCATGGGAAATGATGCAGTGTGTCAGCTGTGGGATAATGATTTTGCTGGCGTTTTACTTGCAAAACAACTGATTTCCAAACAAAGTTGAACCACAAGTCAGTTTCTAACAAATATTTTCAGATAAGTAAATTACTACAGTTTAATGTAACTTCCAACTAGAGTCTTATATGCAGGGGAAAGGAGAAAAAGCAACTACTCCATTAAGCCCGATTAAATTGTGAAGTGAAACTCTATCTTGAGGAGCACAACTCTTTCTGAAATATGCTACCCTAAATACTAAATACAAGCCTGAATATTTTAGCAACCATTTCCCCCACATTTCTAGGTTGCTTGCAAAGCCTCTTGAAGCCCATGAACCAGTAAATACCTGTCTGGCCAGCTATGATCATAGGCTGTACAGCCAGCTGGAAAAGTTTATCTAGTACCAAATGCAAAAATAAGACAAGAGGTTCAAGGCGTGAAGAATTCAAACAGATAATGCTGAGTTTCAATTCATGCTCCAGTGAAGTTTCCAAAATCTTCTGATCCATCACTCGAATGGGGAACGTCACTTGGCTTTCCAGAGAATGGCACAAGGTGAAGAACTTCTCCAGATGGTTGTCCTGCAAATACAGTGCCCTCACAGTTAACAAAGTTGACATATTTCAGGCTACTGCTAGCTAACAAAAGCCTGATTGTACCACGTCATGGGATGAAAGGAAATATTTTCACCCTGCTGGCTTTCAGTAGCGGCTACTCTGAGATATCAACTTGTAAAGCAGCTGTCACAGTGTTTTGTTTGCTTCTATTCACCTGGTTCAAATTAAGACTGATATTGCCCTCACTGGACTGATTGCTTCATTTAATGAAAAGACTTTTCCTTCTTTGTAATAAAACTCTGTCGCATCATAGGTCTATAGTCCCTCTGCCACTCACACCTGAGTTCCAGCTACCTAGAATTTATGTGCCATATGAGTACACCCTACTTGTATTTAAAAAAACATGCTGCAAAGGGGTGATGGACCCGCTTCAAACACAGGGCCTTCAGCTGTTAGGACATATTTACCAGGATTAACTAGAATGGCATAAGGGGTAAGAGCCACTGCAAAGCAGCAGAAACAAAACAAAGCCAATCTGCCTCAAATCAGAATCTCAGTAAGATGGGCAAAGATCCAATTTCCTATGGCATTTAAATGACCAGAATCATTGAAGTGTCACCTGAGAACTAAGCTTCTGTCCCCAAAGCACAGGGCATTGACAAGTGAGATGCTTAACACATACTGGTGGTGTATAATCTGTCCATGGAGGCAGGGAGGTGCTATGTCTTTCGAGATATGGACATATTGTCTGAGCTAGCCTTGAAGAACATAAGACCCAGACTGCAGAAACTGGCACTGTGCCCTGCCAGCACCTTTCAATCACAGCCTGAGTACACCCCTGCTGAGCTGAGAGGACATCAAGGATTTTATTCAAAGAGGATATAAGGTTATTTCCTTAGCTCCTAATTGTTTTATTAAACTGTGTGGGCTTTAAACACCTGAATTTTATAAACCTGCTAAATTGGCCAGGACATCTGAATTTTCTTTGAAATGAAACTATGGTGTATTACTTTGTATTACTTCTGATACATTACCTGGGTGTGAACAGATGACACAGCTTGAACTTCAACAATGAAAACGCCCTTGTGTCCTTCAACCCACTTTATAGGTGGTGTCTGAGGTGGAATTTTCTGTGATGGAAAAAAAATATGGGAATCATCTTCCTTTTAATGCTCGAACAGAAAGTCTGTTTACATGAGGTATAGGGTATTTTCACTATTCACTTCATTTTAGACATCCAAATCCAGTGTCACACAGAGGATGACAGTTAAGTATCTCCTTGTTCTCACAGACATTTGGACAGAAGCTGATGCACTGAACAGGGACATTTAGAGAGTTTCAGCCAGATGTCTCATAAATATGTAAATACACATCTTCTGATGGTGTATTGTTAAGACTAAAATTTCCTGGTCAAAGCATTGCCAAAGGCATCCCGTGGTGATGTGGTGCAGTTTAAACCCTTCCTACATGCCACGTTAACTGAGAGGGCACGGTTTTCTGCTCCAGTAATACCACCTGATTCCACTTCTACTCCTTCTCCCACAAAGCCACAGAAAAAAAAAAACAAATTATCCTATGGAACAAATTGAATTATTGCCTTGACACTCTCTAAACAAATGTATCCCTGATAAGACAATTTCCAGGAATTTGCTCGCATAGCCAACTTCTAAAAAACAGTATAATGATATAAAATAATAACCAGTGACAATGACAATGACAACAACAACAACAACCATAGTTTTTCTCCAGACTTTCCTCTTTTAAAGAACAAAAAAGCGGCATGACCTACCAGTAGACAGTAATGTTAGTTTATAAAACACTTATGCTGTTCTCCTACATTAGAAAAATACTGTCTTTTAATAATTTTGTTTGTTACCTCAGGAGAGTGAATTGAATAGTGTAAAGGCAGTTTATCCAATGCAACAGGAAGACTATAATGTCCAGTTTGAAGATGATCATTTAATAGAATTGGCAGCCACTGAAACAAATGAAGAGAAAACACAGTAATATTCCTGATGATATATGATTAGACCAATTTATTTCATTTGTTAGATACAGTCAACAAAACTACAAATGAGATATTGACTCAAGCTTCTCTGCTCTAACCCATTCAACAGTAATTTCTCTGTATTTTAAATTCAAAGATAGCTGATAGCTACTGTAGAAAAATGTACAAGACTGCTTTACAAACCATTCCTTTGGAAGAAAACAAACACAGAACTTCTCATCCGTGACACACATTTTTCTAATAAATCCTATCAGAAGGATTTAGTGGAATCCATGTTTTTATTTAAAAATTCATGTATCTTGAATACACCAGTTCTTGGAATTGAAGCAAATCAACAGCTAAAGTTTTGTTGAGATTAAATTGAATATCTTTCTTGTGGTCACCATTCCAGACTGACTTGTCATATCCCTGCATTGATACATCGAACACATTTAATTTTTATTCAAGTCTGAAAGAGGCTGAGCATTTGAATATCATAAGGCAGAAACCTTTTGTATTTAGGTGAACAGAAACTTGAAAATTAAGTCCTCAGCTATGTCAAATCTTTGTCCTGAACTAATTTATTTCTTAACAATCCCACTGACATTGGTGGGATTATAACTGTCCATAAAAGAAAGCTCATTTGAAAGGATTCTCAGTACTGTGGTTAAAAAACCCCAAAAGCCAACAAAGAAAGAAACAAGCAAACAACCAAAAATACACAAACACAATGGCCTCCCAAACTTCATAGCAAGAACATGTGGAAAGCACTTGTCTGGGTCCACACCTCAATTGCTGACCACAGCTCTAGGGCATTTTCAAATCTGAAGCACCATCATCTTAAATTCTTTCCTTTTATATTAAAATCTCCCCAGTTGAAAATACTGTTTGATAAGGAAAAAGATCAGAGAGACTATGCTACAATATGTATTTCTTAACCTAAGACATGCTAGTCTTAACACGAAGAAAAAGACAGCAAGAGAATGACATTTTAGCTTTTAGAGTCTTTTTTTTTTTTATGTATTTATGTGGATAAAAGACAATTTGGAACAGAAATTAAATGCCATGTAAAACCTAATTGAAAACATTACATTAGCTGTTACCTCATGTATGAACATGGTAACAGTAATAATTGTAATTACATATGTCTTAGGGTTTTGGGGGGTTTTTTTGCAATAAATAGAATCTAACAGAATGAGATTATGTGTTATGAAGCATTGTTGTTCCAATATTTAGGTGCATATTTCAGTTGAATCAGGTGAATTCACCAAGTGCAAAGACAGTTAACACTGTAAAATTATAGGATGAGGATTTAACACATCTCAGGCAGCATCTAGTTTCTGTGAATTCACACTATGACCTTCCACTGCTTTTGATGCTATTGCCATAATCAGACAGGGAATAAATGACAAAATTCTTGACAAGCAGAGAGTCTGTTTGCATGAGATACACATAATCACAACACATACACGCACCCACACACCACACTTTACTTTTTCTTTCATAGAACATGGAACTTACTGAATACCCTAGGAGGGTTTCAACAGATGCTCCTTGCTTTGGTTGGCAGCTGATGTGATAGAATGTGAACAGTAGATGGTGTTTCTCTGTGAGTTTTGCTGGCAGCCTAATTTTCACTTCTTCATAAAAGTCAGGGGATCTGTTTAAAAAAAATGCCAAGCACGTTCCCAATATAAGACTGAGCAAGAGGCAAATTTGCCAGTTGGCCTTTAGATGCTATGGTTATAAAACCAGATAAATCTTGAAAACAGACCTTAGTTAAACAAAGTATACACATGTGTACACGTACATTTTTATGAACATGAAATATTTTTATGAATTATGAACCTGGAAGTTATATTTATGAACTATCTGCAGCTTGAATCAGAAGAAAACAGACAATATCAGCTGGACAGTTCCAGCTTCCACGTATCTCTAGGTTTCAATCTCTGTTTTGGATTCCTGCGTAAGTATTCTGGAAATCCTAAATCCCCAATTCTCATTTATGAGAATGAGAATGTCCCTTCAGCTCTTTTGGATCTATGAATTCATTGAGGTGAATGATCTTAAAAGTTGTGCTGCTTCCTGCTCCTGCTCCTTAATCTTCATAGTAGCAATATTCTCAACTACTAAAAAGCTTCAAACAAGAGGGATGATGGTCGCTTATACAACAGTCACTTATGCAAATGAATGTAGCAATCCAAATTGGATATGATAAATTGCACAAAACATAACTGTTTAAAATGGCATTCCTTGATGAACTAGGTAGGGTAACAATTACATAAAGACATCATGGTTAACACTTCTCAAGTCACATGAATATTTACAACACTTACTTGTTATGATATGTGATAGCTGTGTATATTTCTTGGACAAATTCTGGACCTGAAGATTTCCCAAAAATCACCTACATTAAGAAGAATAGAAAAGTAACTGCAATCAAGACTACAGCATTTATTTGTAGTCATATTGTATAAATTTTAAGACAGTATCTAAAGACTTAAAATGACTCTTCAGTTTTATCTTAGCTTGTTGGCACAAATGTCTTATTACCAAGCACCTTCCTCACACTCCATTCAGGGTAAAACACCAGGAAAATGGAGCAGAGTTATTTCTAGAGTCATTGACTACCTCACATCACATTCTTTAGTCATGAACTAAAAACCTAGGAATAAAAGGAAAAAAGTTATGGTAAGCCACTTACATCTTGTCACACTGTCTCTATCTAAGTGCTAAAAAGTTAAATTAAAAGTATTTTTTAATTCAGGGTGAGATACATCCCATCTTACCTTAGAGGTCCGAAGTCCCTTTAAAATCAACAAAGAGAAATAGGCATTTCTGGTGCTAAATTTGCATTCCTAAGATACAGGTCCATGGTAAGGTCTTGAAATCAAATAATTTAAAGGGAGCTCTGGGAGATGAGCTTAGTCAAGAATCTCAGCACTGTGCAAGTCTCTCTATATGTACATTTTTAGAGGAAGGTCACTTATAGTGGAGAGGGAAGGCAGACGAACAGTGTCTGTCCTAACCACTTGTCAAAATCTAATCATAACACCAGCAGAGTTTAAGGAAACCAACAATGCCATATTATGTAAAAGAAGGTGTTACATTCACATGGCACAGCTCTAGCTCTGGAAGAAATGTGGCTTGGAAAACACTACTAGTGCTCTGATTTCTGGTCCACAGGTTGGTTATGTGGAGCAAGGCCGTGAAGTATATACTAAACAATGTCAGCATGCTGATAAAGGCTGGTTAGGTGATAGTCCTTGGTCCAACAGACTGTTGGACTTAAGTTTCCTCATTGTTTTTCTTCTCCAACACATAAAACCACAGAAGATTTTTGTCTCAATGTCATCCTCAAGTAGCAAACAACATTGTCTCAAAAATGTAAAAAAAAAATTCAGGCTGAAACAGACATCTGGGTTAGAACACTTCAAACCGAACCTTTGAAGCTTGGTAAAGTTGAATAGAGGATCTTAGAGTGAGAGATACTGAATAACCTGAACACAGAACTGTCTGCTCTGCTAGTATGCTAGTATGCCCTCATACACAGTGTGTTTCAAATATGGCAAGCTCTACCTATACTGCATGATTGTGCATCCATTCATGTTCAGGCAATGAAGATCCCAACTTTTACCTTCCAGCTCAATACCTGAGCACTTGTGTAAATATAGTGCATGCAGAGGAGTTACCTCTGGACAACATAATTCTTAAAAGGTCTCTGAAGCTCTGTGAATTTTACCCTTAGAAATTCCAGCATGATACTGATGTATTACTATGTCATTCTTCTGAAAATAAGGTATAAAGATTTAGATAAGAGAAAGCAATATGCCTCTAGTTCCACTAGAATCACAAGTCTTTTTTGTTGTGGGTCAGGAGTATGGCCCTGCTTTAGGATGGGAATGAAAGCTTCTCAAGTCCTCTGTGTTAGGTTTCCTAAGGCCCCATTGGAACCTGTGGTAAACAGAAGTAAACAATGACTTCTCTCTTCAGAGGTTTCTCCGGGATGCACGTAAACAAAAGTCTGCTAAGAAATCTCAGCATTTATTACCGGCATTGCACAGGATGGGTCTTCACCACACATAAATTGGATCTTGATGGTAATATTCCTTGCAGAAGCCAGTCGGTTAGCAAAATTCAGCCTCTGAGGGTAAACATAGAGGAGATTTCTGGAAGAAAGATAATGAAGAATAAAATGGGTAAATGGCAAGCCCTCCTCTTTGAAAATAAAGTGCACAAATTAGCATCTTGCTCATTCCTCTCCCTGTCTTTCAATTCCACCTACATAGTGAAAGATCTGTCAGAACTCAATTTCAGAAGTCCACAAAGAAAAGGTAATTTCTTGGTGTGACACATAGAGCACCCTTTGTTTAAGGTTTCACCTACACTAAGCTATGTTCTGTTACAAACAAACCATTATCTTTGCTTCATGTAATGAAAAGCAAGAATCTCTTGAGAAAGCAGCTCCTTTCTCAGATGTGAATAATCAGATTTTGGAAGGGAGAAAGAATCACTCCAAAGTGATAAAAACAAAGAAGCCAACAACTGAAGTTCATACATTGGTAGCTTATAGCAAAAAAAAAGGGATAAATTTCTAGGTTGTATAAACCAAAAAGCAGTATCAATGAACATGAGTAAATACAAATAAGAAAATTTGAAACAATAATTCTATAAGCAACCCCTTATTAGTAATTAACATGAATAAGGCTTTGAAATATAGCACACTTTGCTGTGTACTAGCTTCTCTACATGAACATATCACTGAACACAGAAAGCACTTTTAATTTCTAAGGGGAATTTGGCAGCATAGATGGTCTTCTGATGTATAAATACAAGAGAAGAGTCAAAATATTAATAGAAAGATTTTTCTCTGGTGGAGTTTATGGCAAATCTGAGATTTCAGGTAGATCTGGATTATATACAGATCCCAGAATCATGACTATGTCTATTTACTGTCTTGTTTTCCCAGTCTGATATAGGATACTCACTGTTTGTCTTCTGAGTGTACAGTATAAGACTAGTGCTGGAGCAAACATGCTGGCTTTCAGTGAGAAACAAGGAAAACTACTCATGGACTTTCATGATTTCCTTTTGTGTGTGGCAGTCAGAAGCTGCACACAGAATTGCGCTGTCCTTATCATAGATATCTCCTCAGTACCATTGTCAGCTGAAGAAGTCAAGCAGCCTTGGAGAATATTGTCATTAAATCAGACAGTCCATCTTCCATTTATTGTATCCCAAGACCTGGAAAACTGTGGTTTATTCTCCTGATTTCCCTGTGTCCTAACATGACAGTACTGTTCAATTACACAGTCCCAGCTTTTCAACCAACTCTTTTCAACCAACATGTGCTACAGGGCACATGGCATGCCTTAGTAAAAAAACTAGTTCGTAACTTGCCTTTCCCTTCATTCAGAATGGTACTTCTGTCTGTCACATTAATGCACTCTCTTCCTTACTACCTTATGTGCAAGGTTTGCTTTGCCAAATTCTCTCCCAGATGATGTCAAGGAAAGCTAAGTGAAAGAGCGAAATATATTGGTAACCTCTACTGAATTATACTTGGGGGTCTGACATATTAAATGAAGGATATTGTCAGTACTACATCTGCCAGAAGTGAAGAAATACATGTAGGGAAGGTTGAATAATACAGTCATTGCTTCATTAATCTGCAGCCTAGGACAAGATGTCACAAATCTATATAATGTACCTGAGCACTGGATTTTACTTTTAGATGTGACTTGAGATGAAAGATATGGTAAAACACAGAGAGCTCTCTGCTGACTACACAACCAAGGAAGCATTATTCCAGCAAGTACTGGACTGAAAAGCTAAAGCTTGTGCCATTTATGCCAAAGCAGTTTTAGGGATCTTTCTTACATGTGTATTAAACCCATCAGCACTGAGGAAGAACAAAGGCAAATGCTGACTCTGGATATCCTGCAGCATCCTGCAGAGATGAAAGTGACAGCTGACATCTAAAGTAGGAAGGTGAGAAGATGATCAAAAGACGGTCCCTAACACAGGAATGAATTGTAGACCCATTGCTGACCACTGCCTTAGTGTTACTGCCTGCATTCCATCCATGCACTCCAAAAGTCGGAGGGGAAGCAAAGACAAGGAGCATTTTCACATGGCTATTAGCAGGGGCATTGGGACAGCAAATATTTCTGTCTTTTAAGAAATAGGACAGCTAGGATGCCCATAAGGATGTGGTGGCTCCAGAAGACATTACATCTCCCCCAAGGTTCTGCACTGAGCAGAACTATTACAGCAACACATTACAGCAAATACTTCTGCTCAGGGTGACTAAATTTCTCCCCTCACTCTCCCTGCAGAAAGTGCAGGACTCTACCCCCAGATACAGTCAGATGAGCTTAAAAAACAAAAGAGCTATTCAGGGGTCAGTGTGAGACTACAAAAGCCATGGCAGAACACCCAATGCCACTGAGAATACAACCCCAAAGGCCAGCAGAGTCCTGAGTGAGGCACAGAGGCCAATAGCTTCTGTAGTTCAGAGAATACCCCAGAAGTGTCATATGAGACTATTTTGGAATCAGTTACCTGCTGGGAAAGCTAAGGGTCCCCCTATCTTGGCATCGGACACCACATGGCAATTCTCATGCAAATCTGCTGACCTTCCTTCATTTTCATGGGGCTTAGCAGTGATTTGATGGGCAAAGCAACACAGACCTATCCTCTGCCAAAATAAAATCTATTCAGAGTTTCATGTCTGTGACCATTTTTATTTAGTGTTTGTAAATACTGCTTGTGCACATGTGCACACAAAAGAATCCTTCTCTTTGCTAGATTACAACTTGTGTCAACAAGGTGTCAACAAGTGCAACTCGAACTTTTGATGAATATTAGGCATCTTCATTGATGACTGTGATGAGAATTCCATACACAGCAAAACTCAATATATGTGCAAGTAGTCCCTACTGATACAAACCAGGAATGTTCTGTAGGTGAGGAGTGATGGATGAGTTAACACTGACATTTAAAACTTATGGCACTAGAAACAAAAGCTGATGCACCCGTTAGTTATAATTTTCAATATTTGTTAATTCTTTCACAATTTTGGTGGGGAGTCTTCAGGAAAAAAATGGTTAAAAATTAAAAAGCACATCACAAATGCTTAACCAAACATGGAAACCCATTCTAGTCACCCATTGACTAGGAAAATAGCACAGTGACAGAACTTCAACATGTCACATTCAAGGGGATGTGTATGAGTCATATATTCTGTATTTTAGGATGGACAATTTGGAAAATTGTTTGAATTATTTTTCTCATGTTGATAAAATTTTGAATCATCTGAAGAATTAGTAGACAGGTCTAAATCTAGACCAAAGGGCCCTTAGAAGACTCACATGTAGTAGACATTCTCTCTCTGGATTCCTTGGGCAGAGATAGAGAGGAGTAAATAATGCTGTGAGAGCAACAACAGGCGTGAGACACTGTTATTCATCAATAACCTTTCCCCACCCAAAACTAGTCAAGGATGGGGTAGAATTATTGCCACCAAAGCATAGGCCTACAGCTCACAGTGCAGACTAGAGCAAGTCTGAGAACATTGCTAAGTGGTTTGCAATTAAATGAAATGAAACCACAAAGAAAGGGGTTTTTTCCCCTTCCTCCAAAAACCCCCTAAGTGTTATTACTACCCCTATCACAGACAGGATTTCCTGTGCCTGGTTAAGCTGAGTTACCGCTGAAGTGTGGTGACAAATCCCTCTTCCTCAGCACCAACATTTCATAGTGGCAGTAAACAGCATCATTTTCATTTATATTTAATGAGAAAATAAAATGACAAACAAACTTTAAATTATATGATTTTTCCTATTAAAAATAGAGGGGTATGAAAGAAATAAATCTTGGAATGTTTTGACATTTTCAGGGAAATATTTTTATTAAAGAAATGTAAGTACACAACAAAAAGAAGTGCTCAATTTCACAGTGCACAAAGAAAGTGGGCTGGTTGATCTCTCTGGCATAAATCAGAAATAGCATCATTTAAAATAATGGCATTACACCAGAAAAAAAAAAAAGCTTGCAAGACCTGAGTTCAAAGACTATAACAGAAGGCTCCACTTTTCCTATTACAAAGGAAAAAGCTATTAAAAGAAAAAAGAATAATCCCTTTGAAATTCCTTTGACAACCTCATCCCCAGTGTCTACATGTATAGCACTGGTGAAAAAAAATGGTTTGCAGACTTATGTTCAAAAATTATAAAACATTAAATCACATTTAAGGCCCTGACAAGCCATGACACACATCTATGACTAAATGCTATCAAATTCCTTAAATAAGATAGGATGATTCTACTTTACAGATTAGAAGAAAGGAAAAAAATAACATGAAACATTTTGTATTTGGCTTATTCAGAGTTACTCCTCATGGATTAGTTTAATCTCAGACTCAAAATGGTATTCACTGTGTGGAGAACTAAGCAATGAGAATTGCATGACAGTTAAATTAAGCAAAGGGTCATAGGGCTGGGATCTGGACAGGCTGGACCAAGGGCCAGGGCCAGTGGGGTGAGGTTCAACAAGGCCCAGGGCTGGGTCCTGCCCTTGGGTCACAACAGCCCCAGGCAGTGCCACAGGCTGGGGCAGAGTGGCTGCAAAGCTGCCCACAGGAAAAGGAGCTGGGGGTGCTGGTGACAGCAGCTGGACATGAGCCAGCAGTGCCCAGGTGGCCAAGAAGGCCAATGGCACCCTGGCCTGGATCAGCAATGGGGTGGCCAGCAGGACCAGGGAAGGGATTGTCCCCCTGTACTCAGCACTGGTGAGGCTGCACTTTGAATCCTGCATTCAGTTCTGAGCCCCTCGCTCTAAGAAGGACACTGAAGTGCTGGAGCATGTCCAAAGAAGGGCAACAGAGTTGAAGAAGACTCTGGAACACAAGCTCTGTGATGAGCAGTTGAGGGAGCTGGGGGTGTTTACCCTGGAGAGAAGGAGGGTCGGGGGACCTTATCACTCCATACAGCTCCCTGAAAGGAGGCTGTAGCCAGATGAGGGTTGGCCTCTTCTCCCAAGTAGCAAGCAATAGGACAAGAGGAAACAGCCTTATGTTGCTCCAGGGGAGGTTTAAATTGGATATTAAGGAATATTTCTTTACCAAATAGGTTGTCAAGCATTGGCAGGCTATCCAGGGAAGTCGTGGAATCACATGTAGATATTCTGCTTAAGGGACATGGTTTAGTGGTGGACTTGGCAGAGCCAGGTTACAACTGGACCTGATGTTCATTGGCCTACATTACCTAACTATGCATGTCAGCAGTGTTACCAAATTACCATTGATCCACTAATTAAGGTAAAGATAATTGAAGGCAACTATTCTTTATAGATATTGTCTTCGTTATTACAAGTTAGGCTGAACAAACCCTACTTTGTTTTGTTGCCATGACTTTCACCTAGGGTGAAAATCAAAACAGAGACTTAAAAGAAAATGTCAAGCATGTAAGGCGTGAACTCTGGCTGAGAGAGTCTGACTGTTGAGCAATAGCAAGCATTTCCTCTAGTGTGGATGTATATATTCAATACAGACACCCTGGCAACAGAAGGATAGCATGGAGACACACAAATTTGCTTTACGAGAAGCACAAATTACTTTTTGGCATTGTGGCTTTGATATTCTTTATGTCTGGCTGCAGAAGAAAGAACCTGATGAGAACTAAAGAGAGCATATTCTGTGCAAACTTAACTGTTGTTACAGCTCAGAAACACAGCAGCTGCTAATGGCTTTTTCTCAAAAGCAGACCTTTAGACACTGTGAGACTGCTCATTGGAACTGACACTTAGTGAGGCCAGACAGCAATTAGGAAAGTTAAAATTTTGTCTTATTTTTTCATTAAACTAAAAAAAGGCATCTTTGCTCATGTTCATTTACATTTCCACTTTCAATTCTGTAAAAATTACTTCCCCTGTAGAAATGTCTGCATTAAAGGTCTACCACCATCCAGCTCTATCTTTGATACACAGAGAAGACACAAGTACCATAACTCTGCATTTTAGAGTGCTGTGAGCTGCCCTTGGGAGATTGAATACCACTGAATTGTGGCAGAGCCCAGGAGTAACTCCTCCAAAACTTCTAATGAGGCTATAGCCAAACTGGCTAACTTATTTCCTGCTGACACCACACTGCAAGTTGTTGCTGTAAGATAAGATTTGTCACTTCCTCTTTTTGCTTTCCTTCAAAGCTGAGACACAAATCCAGGTGTCACCAAAAGCCAAACAGATCTCTAGTTTTCTGTGGAGGTGATAAGCACCTCCCCAGAATAAATTTTTGCCATGGTGCAGTTCTGAGTTGTACAGAACCACAAGCCTTGTCCTTCTCTCCTCCGGGGTTGGGTGAGATGAGCAGGTGGGAGAGACAGCTCTTTGCTAATCTCCACTGCAAGGAATGAGTAATATTTACATTGCTTTATTCTGCACCTTCATTCAGGAATTCCTTATTGACAGTCACATTTTTGCCACTAATACAATACAGTATCTAGCTACTGTTTTAGGGATTAGAAATCCCCCTTAGAATAGCATCATCTACCATGATTGTTAAAAGCCTTATTGCTCCCTTGTCTTGACTGACCCAATGGTCAGATGAAAGTCATTATTTCAAATTATTTCTGTATCTATAATACTGCAATACACCCCATCAGAATTACTGTTAGCTATAACAGCACTCACTAGCTATTAAACATTGCACAAACATCTTGAAACATATTCTTCTGACATTAATTTCTTATAGGACATTCAGATGTTCCAGACTACTAAGAAATAAATGATGGGAATTGCTCACTTAAATGCTACTTAGCATTGTGATCACCTTGAAGCAATCATAATAGAGCAGCCTTAAAGAAATTAAATTACATAGCCTAGAGTACTCATTCATAGTTAAGAAGTTCATAGAGCAACATATTATTTCCTCAGATGACTCAAATTAACAATGAATTAACTGAGCATAAACATTTACCAAAAGTGTTAAAAATTGTAATAAAATCTACTGGGGAAAAAAATCCCCAAAACTAAACAAACAAAAAGGAGGAGACAGAGAGAGAGAGAGAGAGAGAGAGAGAGAGAGAGAGAGAGACATGCTAAGTCAATGACAACTGTTAAAGGGTTTTTTTTAATGTTATAGAAATTTTTTCAAAACACAACACAATTAGATTAGTAAATACATTATGGAATATCCTGCAGGATATTTTCTAATGTCTGGGAAGATTAAATCATCAGCCCAACACACTGTCTTTAGCCTTTTTTAGTTTCTATTTATGAAAAAAAATTGTGAATCACATTTTATAAAGAAATGTCAAAAATGTATGTTATTTCTTACCTATAAATGGTGTGGGGAACATACACTTCTCTAACTGGGAATTCCAAAATCTCTTTGTGAGGGCGATTACGGTTTTCTGAAAATGGCTTCAATGGGAGTAGTTCTGGTGTCAGACAATAACCAATGTTTTCTGGAGCTGGGGAAATCTCCACTCTAAGTGTTCCTTTAAAATTAAACCACAAAATCTTAGCAAAAATATATAAAATGATCAGTATATAAAAAATGGAAAAATTAAAACAGTATGCAAGGTTACATAGCAACAATGTAGAAAACAGTGTAGGAAAAAAACCTGGTTCTTCAGCTGCACGAAGCTGAAGGAGCTGCACGAGAAGGAAAGCACAGATATAGAAAGGTACAGAGGAAGTAGCCTACACACATCCCTTCACAATCAGGGCAACACACAGCTCCTTATGTCTACCCTATACTGTTTCAAAGAAAATAGAAAGAAAGAAGGAATATTACACACTGGGTGATGTTGTAGTGTCTTTCACATACAAGTAATAAAATATTTGGAAGACAAACAAAAGGTGTGCTGTCTAATGCAGTTGACTCTTACCCCACCTCCCCCTCAGATTCTGCCAAAGTAGGCACCACCCACCAGGAAAGCTAGGCTTTCTGTGGTGAGCAGTTACAGTTAATACCGGTAACATCTACCCCAATATAAACAGACTTTAAATTTAAATTCTCTGCTGTGATAAGTTAAAACTGTTTGTGGAGCTCAGACTTGTCATTTCTGGAAATCAGCTAGAAGGGGAAAACAGCTTTGCCCTCAGTTAATATTTTTAAGGTTCCTCCACAATGCAGAACAGGTTGAACTGTAATTTACTTAAAAAGAAAAATTAAGCTGGTCAAGTGTTTGACAATAGCTAAACACTGCCTGTACTTCTCCACTTTATAAACTAATACTGACTACTTTATAAACTAATACTATATACTAATACTGACTTTATAAACTAATATCAAGCTCAGACGAAATGTGTACATATTTTAATCTCTCTCAATAGAATATGAACCATTTCAAAGCATTGCAGGGAAGTAGCAAAGATCCTAGAAATTTGCTTTAAAGAACTATCTTCAAACAGTTTGAGTAATAACAAAAGATGTCAAGTAGGTACACTGTAAATTAGGGAGAAAAGTAAATAATTTAAAAATATCAAGCTAAATCTAAATCTCCAAGCTCATTCATGTAGGAAAAAAAAATAAATTTCAAAAGCATCTGTGTTCAGGTAGACACCAGAAACCCAGTAAGTTCCACAATGGCACATATTATAGGCTTTAAACCCAAGTCAAATATATTTTGGGGTTGGAATTTACAGAACAGTTTAGGGGAGAAAAACACATATAACACCTTCCACCTAAAATTAATTATCTACCTGGTAAAGTCTTAATTCTTCTTTGCAAGGAAGATGATCTTTTAAAATCAGCTAAGAATTTAAATAGATCTTCATCACTGAGCCTGTCTCCTTCCTACCAAGAGAAAGACAAAAATCAGTACTTTTGTTAACAATACTTCATAACATGGAGAAAAGGTTCAGGAGTGAACCATGTCTTTGAGGCATGCAAAGAAAGTGGGTTATTATTTAATTGACTGCAGTTATTTTCTGTCCCCACACAAATGTCACTGGTAGCTTTTTCCAATGCAATTCATATTACATAGATAAAAACATGTCTTATGAAATCAGAATTTAAGAGGATCCAGTACCTGTTTAAAGAAGGTACCAAGGGCCACAGAGATTGTTTTGAAGTTTGATGCTGGATAGTTGTCCTCTGAGTTGAAATTTCTCTCAGAAGGCCTTCTTGCCTGCAGCAGTGCTGCCTTCTTGTCACTACTGGATCCTTTCCCTTCAAAGGGAAATTAAATGTATCATCATCTTGGTTTTTGCTTTTTGCTAAAGTACAGCAGCAATGAGAGTCTCCAAATCCACAAGAAAACCACAGGAACATCTCATCATCATCAGAGGACAGAGTACCCAAAACATTCTGCATCTTTTATGATTATGTGAATTAGATTCAGATTATGTGAATCATTATGTCAGATTATGTGAAATAGTGGAATACTAGGACACAGCTATCGAAGTGACTAGTACACACCTATTATTTCTGCTGCAGACCAAAAAGTTTATTTAAATTTTTAGTTCATGGGTTATAAAGCACATTGAACAATGGTCCTGCCTATCAAACTGAGATGTTTGGTATCTTGATTGCTCAGTATTGCTAGCTGACTCCATGGGGCAAAGGGAATTTTACTTCTACAAAGCCAGTATAAAATAAAAATTGTGCCTAAATCATTAAAGAATATTTAGCACATATAAAAACAAATATTCAGAGACAACATGGTGAGCACAATTAATTTTTAAGTGTTTGTAAGACTGAAAAGAAAAGCTGACAAGACATGACTTTAAATCTGTGATTCACTTTTGATGCCAGAGTGAATAACATTGTTTCCTATATCCAGTCCTACTGAAGAGTCATTTTGCCTTATTTAGAAAAGTTAGACAAGTACCGTTTAAACCTTCAGCTTCTTGTATTTCTCGTTCAAGTGTTGAAGGGTAGAAGAAATTACTTAGGCTGATGGGAATCCAGGCGAATGGCATTCTGTATTTCCCCAACCTCTGACAAAAGGATTCAGCTTGTGCTTTCAGTTTTTCAATCTTTTCTTTTGTCTGAGACAAAGAAAATAATGGCTGTTTCAAAAGCAATCAGTTATTGCGATGCTACCATAGACAAAAATATAAGTTACATATTTACAGTTCAGTAAATAATTTGCATTGGTATCTCTCATATTTTCTTGCAACATCACTGACAGAACTGTAGCTGTTTTGATTTGTACATTCACTTCAATTTATTTTCAATGAGTTCATCTGCATTACAGAAATGTAAAAAGCCAATCATTTTTGTAGTATTCTTCAAATCCAGAATGAACAATCACCATGAAATGTTAGCAGGTTCTACTTCTTTCAGCAGATACAGAAAGAAAATTCTATTGAAAGCAATATTCTAAAGCTGAGACATGTGGAAGCCCAGCAAACACTGTCAGTCTGCTCCAGGGAAGGAAATGACCATGAATTCCTTGAACAGAACTCACATTTTCTATGGACAACAGTACCGAACTGGACAGCTGCACACTACCACAGGCTGTCTGCCCAGCCAAATCAACAGCAGGTCTCTCAGGTACAAGTATTTCTGCTAATTCTACATTTCAGTCATTTCCTTTGCTCACCCCTATTTGTTTCACGACCCAAGACTCTGTCAGTATTGATTTCCAAAGGGGTCAGTAACAATAATGCATCTTGCCTTCTCCTGATTTCCTTCTGTTCGCCACAGTCATCAAACTGCTTGCACCATGAGTGATCTAACTGGCTTTTCCTCCAGTGTTTTTGGTATTCCATCCTACTTCAAAGGGTTTGCTCTTTCTGTGTTGTTTTTGTTTGTTTGTTTGTTTGTCTTTAGCATGCATTTTTTAATCTAAATATTCTGTACAGTTATTTATTTACCTTGCCAGCTTCACTTTCTTTAAGAACCATGTAGGGTTCTGCACAGTCCCCGATTTCTCCTTGCTGAAGCACTTTCTCTATCTACAAAAAGCAGTAAAATAAGATCATTAAATAAAAAAAATATCATCCAAATAGTATCTTTGTAACAATACTTCTCTATGTTGTTTCTCTAGCAATTTGAAAGAGCTTGCCTATATATATATATACATACTGCCTTAAAACTGTCTTTATGGAGTAACTAATACTAAACCTTGTAGTTTTCCAACTGTTAGAAAGCAGAAAATATGACTTGTCAATCACTTACTACTGCATTTTCACTGAAATTGGGATAATTAACACATTTGAAATGAAGTGGTTCAGGCTAACTCTGCTTCAGAATTAAGCAAACAAAATGATGCAAAGTGCTCTAAATCAATGCCAAAAAAACCTCCACAGAATGTAAATAAATTTTTTGAAAGTGCCTTATTTCACTATATTTTAAATTTTCCTTAGGCAGAGATAGGAAATTCTATGTACTTAGTAGAACACAGGATACTAATACAACTTCTTAGCTTGAGAATGAGATATACCACTGGACACCTGCTCACATGCTACCATTAAAAACTATCATAATTCATCTCATCTAGACAAAAGCCATGTTTGTCAGTTCTGTGAACTCAGGCAACAGGAACAGCTGGGAACAGGCAGAATGGTGTCAAAGAAGCACTGTAACATACCTTTATTACCAGGTATATATCTGATGAGGGGTAAGTGACAGAAAATACCGCTGATCTTGCCTGAGTAGACAGGTCAATGGAGGGTGTATGAGAACGCAAGAATCCTCTTAATGAATCAGAATTGAGGTCACAATGAAAATTTTCTGAGATCTTGAAAAGAAAAAAACGGGATTAAAATACATTGTAAAGCAAAAATACCTCAAATTTTATTTTAAAACAAGTCAAAAGTTGTAACTGCAACTATAAAAAAAACAATCGCAGGGATGTGACTGAATAATAAGAATCCTGGATCAGACTCCATGTGTGAAAAAGAAGCAAGCTTTTTGTAAGTTTTCCTAAGTTATCATTCTGGAGATAAAAACCCAGGCCAATTGAACAAAAGTATTGCATACAAACGTACCTTTTTTCTTTCCTTTATGTCATAGAGAGCTATGCATGCAAACAAAGGTTCTATCTCAATATCAAACCTGTTAGGGAAAGATAAACAAGACACTGATTCATACTGCACTCATATGCACTATGTATAATAAAAAAAAATGAAAGAGTTATATTTTTACTTCCATTAGAAAATGCTGAGAAATACTTAGCTCTAGACCTCAGTTCTCTCAAAGTCTTGAGGATTTTTTTTTATTAGTGTGTTATATTGGATGATTTTGAGAGGAAAAGAAGAGTAGTAAACTGCATGCAATGTATTTTCTAAAGTTGAAGGAAGGTGAACTCAGAGATCAGTAAAAAATTATCATATGTCGCCTTTTTTTTTTTTTAATATGAAGTTGTGCTGGCTTTGGCTGGGGGAGAATTAATTTTCTTCAGAATGGGGCAAGGATTTTGGATTTGTGCTGAACACAGGGTTGATAACATAAAGATGTTTTTGCTGTTGCTGAGTAGGCCTTGCCCAAAGCAGAGGTCTTTTCTGCTTTTGGTACTCCTCCTACTGGTGAGAAGACTGGGGTGTGTGAGAGACTGGGAGGAGACTCAAATAGGACAGCTGACCCCAAATGACCAAAGGGATATTCCAGAATACCTGGCACCATGCTCAGAATAAAAATGGGGGGGTAAAAGAAGCAAGGAGGGGAAATATGGGGTGATGGTCTTTGTGTTCCCGAGTCACCTTACATGCGGACTTGCTCTCCTGGAGATGGATAAACACCTGCCTGCCTCTGGGAAAACTGTGAACTAATTCCTTGTTTTCCTTTGCGTGACTGTGTGCCACTTGCTTTCCCTATTTAAATGTCTATGTCTCAACCCATGAGTTCTGCAGATTTACTCTTCTGATTCTCTCCCCAGTCCTGTTGGTGGAGGAGCAAGCAAATGGCTGTGTGGGGCTTGGTTGCTGTTTAGGGTTAAACCACAATGAAAGTCCATCAGTCAGTCGCCTTTTCTTTTTTCAAAATATATAATCTCAGTTCATTCCCAACTCTTTTTCATCCTGGTAAGTTAAAGACTTCTGTAAAGATGGATAGAAATAATTATCTGCTACACTAAGAAACAACAAATCTGCTACACTAAGAAAGAACACTTGAGCAGTGAATGCTGCCGTACAGGACACCTGCAGTGGAGTAACAAAGTGTGCAGCTGTATGCTGTTGTGAACTCAGAAATGGTGAGCAATGCTTGTGAAGGATTACTTACTTCAGAGTCTGCAGCTTCACCAAAATCCTGTTGCCAAGGTGTTCCTTTGGGCGATCTGGCACTGGCCGTATCTCCACTGCATCTTCCTATCATTAAACAGTCATACTCAATTGAAACAACTGTAAATTTACACACTTGCATAAAACATCTATGTGACACCAGCCAAGCCACTGTTACAGACTAGCATCTTCCCCCACTCAGTGGGCAGTTAATGTCTCCAGAGATGAAAGAAAACACATTTATTATTTCTGAATATTTACATTCCTGACCCCTACCTGGCATTTACACCAAATATTTACACTTGTGGACCCCAAGTACAAGCTACTACAAAAGGTGACACCGTGACATAGCCATATCACCAGCATGTGGCTTGGTCTACACTGACAGCAGTGTTTATCTACTGTGGTGCAGCTTTAACCTCGGGCGCGCTGGGACAGCCAGCTGGGAAGGACCAGCAGGACAGCTGGCCTCCGCTCACCTCATCCACGGAGGGGTAGAGGGCGAGGAGCTCGGGGTGCCTGTTGGTGCGGCGTGCCTCCTCGTTCAGCCTCTCGAACTCCTCTGCGCTGGCGTGCCACAGCAGGTGCTCCAGCCGCGGGTCCGGCTGCAGGCTGCGCAGCTCCACGTCGGAGCAGGCCAGGGTCGGCCTCGCGGCCTCCTCCGGGACAGTGGGCGCGTGTGGGGGCCCTGCCTGTTGGAAAACAAGAAGATGTCAAGCTGTGGCTTGGGCAGCACGGTGTCACAGAATGGCTCTTGGTGATCAGGCAGAGGGGATCTTAATGCCTCCTCTGCCATGAACCTAACGGCAAGCATGGTGCTCTGCTCAATGCCATCACAGATCACAGAATCACACAATACCCTGAGCTGGAAGGGACCCACTAGGATCACAAAGTCCAACTCCTGGTCATGCACAGGACCNCTTGGGTCCTGTCACTGTCACCACAGAGAAGGGATCAGTGCCTGCCCCTCCCCTTCCCCTCCCAAGGAAGCTGTAACTGCAGTGAGGTCTCCCCTCAGTCTCCTCCAGGCTGAGCAGACCAAGTGACCTCAGCTGCTCCTCAAACAGCTTCTCCTCCAGGCCCTTCACCATCTTTGTGCCCCTCCTTTGGACGCTCTCCAATAGCTTTGTATCCCTCTTACACTACAGTGATCAAAACTGCACACAGCATTCAAGGGGAGGTCACACCAGATTTTGAGGGAAGCTGTTGTATTTGATCACTTTCCCCAAAGTGAAGAAAATGTACCTGAAAAGTTGCATCACCAGAATCCAATGTTTCTGATTCAAATGTTTGTTTTTGAAGCGTTTTGTGAAAATCTTTGCGGGATCCCTTGTTTTTCAGGCTACAAGTATCTGAATTCCCTTGGTTTCTTTTATGGAGAAGCCCGAGAACGTCAGGTTAACATGAGGAGACATTAAGGGAAATAAAACAGAAAAGACAAATTAAAAAGTATTTTAAAATTGAAATGATTGTTCTGCAAAAAGTAGTGTAGCACAGCTTTTATGCAAAAATGTGACATTTCACAACTTTAACATATTTTAACCCACCACTGCAACTCTACAATGTATATTAAGAACAGTTTAAAAGGAAAAAAAATAATTCAGGTCATTTTTCTATAGGGTATAAGCCTGAGACAGCAGGACAACCTGACCTAGGTACAAAGTCTGCTCTGATCTCAGTTGCCTTAAGAACATGGATCAGGATCACTTATCTCTTACCTGGCTTGTTCAATTATATTCATCAAAGCTCTTACTGCTCTTATCCTGGACCTAGCTAGTATCCCAAGTTAATCACAGGCAGCAATCTACACCTTCCAAAAAATGCCTGGTTTTGAAGAGGGCTATTTCTATACCACAGTGTAAACCTGCAGACCGGCAGCTTTGAAAAATTCTCTTGAAATTTCAAGTTACATTTTTGAGGCAGATGGAAAAAACAGCAGATACCCTGAAAAAAAGGTGTTAGATGCACCCAGAGTGCTGTTTCTTTCACTTTAGTATGCAATTTGCTAAATCCTGTGACGGTCTTTCTGCAATCAACCTCCTTATTTACAGCACCCTGCTTCATTCATTTTCTTTTCTCTGACATTCCCAAATGAAAGGCTGAACTTCAGCGCTTTCATAAAGAAGACATAATAAGCAATTATTGATCAGGGAGACACCTTTTTATTACATTTTGGGAGTAACTGAATTATATGCTCTGATGTGTTTTAATTTTAATTGTTTGCATTTTAATTGTTTGCCAGTTCACTGCAATGAAAACTGATCATAAAAAGACAATCCCAGCTCTCCTTGGATGTGACCTTGTTTTGGAACCACTGTAATTATCCAGAATGGAAGGCAGAAATTCTGTACAAATTTAAGACATTTAAGAATCCAAAAGAGGTTGTATAGATTATTATTTTCACTACTTCTGGTGGCAAACAAATGATTAATGGAGAAATTTATGTACCTGAGATCACATTTTCCCTGTGGTGTAAAAGTTACACTAGAGATGTCTTTCCGCTAAAGTACTCCTGGAAAATTTATTTATATTGTTTATTTATTTTGAAAAGCATTATAGCAATTAAAACTCACCAAGTGACAAACCATGTCAATACACGTCAATTTAATGGGTACACTCTGAATTAAGAAAATGACATGAAGAAAAAGAACAAAGGACAACTGAAAGAAGAAACAGGCAGAGGAACAAGCGTCCCATTTAGCCTCCTGCAAGGCCACACGGACTCCAGCTGTAGCCAGCTTTTCTACCACATACCTCTCTGCCCTGGGGTCTGAGGCTGAACTCTGTTCATGCCACCTACTGTAAACTCCTCAATTCCCCGTTCTGAACCTTCACGTTCACAAATGGATCAAAGCCACTCACATGTTTCTCTCACCCACAGCTCACCAGACAATATATTCAGCAACCTGTTCTATAACATCTGTCAGGTAAGCAACTACAGTTTTTCCAGCCTTTCTCAAAACAATGGGAAGCCCTCTACAATTACTTTTTTCTCACTTATCTCTTGATACCTTTTCTTCCTCTCATGCCTGTTTTGAAAAACAACTGTCCAAGCATAACATTAGATTCCCAGTAACAATCTATCACTGGTTTATTGCAGCATATTTGGTAGTGTTTTGTTCTTCGCAATTTTTAATAACTTGCTTGCATTGTTAGCCATAGCTGCCAAGGCTCAGCTCTCTGGCAGAGTCCACCATCATGTTTACCACAGAGTCAACGGCTCAATAAAGATTTTGAATGCAAATTTACCTCACTTGAATGAATGAAATAGTAAAACATTCAGCAAAACTTTCCACATATGTGTGTTTCTGTGGCTCCATTCACATTTCTACAAGCACACATAAATGTAAAAATAGCGATGTTCTATTTTTCACCTCACCTACTTTACTGCTCTTTCCCTTCTCCTGTGCACAAAGCTGTACTCTGCTTCTTTACAGCATGCTCAGAACAGCACTGTGTGAAAGAGCTAGTGTCTCTGCTCTGAGTGGTGTGGGAGGAGAGCACACAAAACCCACTAGCCTACTTTTAGTGACTCTCTGTGGAGCAGTTCTGAGAATTCAATTTCATCAGCACCCCTGGAGGAAGTCATTTAATAACCCCGAGCAGCTTCTCTGCTGAGGAGCACAAGCTGCACAGTTAAACAGTGCAAATTCCTCTACAATCAGTATTGTAAACCCCTAAGGCACTGGCTGCTAAAGTACGTTACGTCAGAAAAACACAAAATAAAAAGGGCAAGTGAAGGGGCACAAAAAAATGGCAGCAAATGTGTCCACACTCCTACAACCAGCTGCTTCTTCTGCTTTTCAAAAGCTGGGCATGAGTGCAAGAGTGGATGAAGAGGAAGTGCTACAAACAAAACAGAGCTCCAAAAACCTCTTTCTGAAGAACAGGATGAGGTTATGGGGCAGGAGGCAAGACATCCCACAGACTTCCCTAAGAGTCTGTGAACGGACATCTCTGCAACAGAGAGCACTGACTGAGAGCTCCCTTCAGATTTTACATATGAAATGGAATGCGATAGAATAAAATAAAATAAAATAAAATAAAAATATAATGAACTAAACTAAAGGGAATTAAGCACATATAAGCACACAGGCTCAACTCTGTGTATTAAATTACACTGACCTTAAGTGCAGAATCATTTACAAATGTAAAATACTAAATTTGGCTATAACATTGATAATCCCATGAATACACTCAATCACTGCTGGGAAAGCCCATAACCCTTGAGTTTTCAGACATATTTGGAAATCAAATCATGTTGAATTTTCAGGGCATGAATAGGAGAAAAGCATGCAAATATAATCTTTATCCCTGTTATCTTTCCTTTTAGTAGGATCAGACAGTACTAGTTTTCTTGATTAAGATAAATCCTCATTACAGAGGGTTGATGTGAATTTATTCCCATTAACTTCCCACCCATTCCCAGAGTGCCTGATAATTAAGAAGCAGATGCAAGAGTATTTGGCAATGCACACCATCTCAAGTAAAACAATATGGTTAGTTATACTACTGAAAAATCAGTTCTTATCTTTAATCACTGGCTAGAATCATTGGAGTTAGGATTACTTATAATAGCAAGCATCTCCTCTCTGATAAGTAAGATGCAATGTATTTTTGATTTTATTTATTTTATAAATAAATAAAATTATTACAATATAATTAATATAACAAATAAATAAATTTATTACATTAAATGTAATAAAGAATACAATAAACTTATAATAATAAATTTATTATATTATAATAATATAATAATAATTTTATTTATAAAATTTATAATATTATTTTTATGTCACTTACTTTCGATTCACAATCAGCCACTCACGGATGTAAGTCTGAATACAGTCTTTGACATGTGAGTCCAGTTCAACCCTGTGGAAAAAGCAACATGTTTCAGCTCCTAAGTCATACTTGCAGGACATATCTAAACATGATAGTCAAATAAAGGCCCTCTGTTAGTCCGCTCCTGTATATTAATTTTACCGCTAAACTATTGTTTGAGGTTTAAAAAAATCCTCTGTACTACATGAATTCCCTTATGCAGGTCTTTGGTACTGCGCTGATAAACATGCAAGTATACATTTAGGTATAGGTAACCACTTGCCACACTATCATTAATAAATATAACAGTGACATTGCTATAAAATATAGTAAATTAAAGAAATTATACAACATAGCCAACCTTGTGATTTTCAAAACTTGATAACAAGTCTCAAGATATAGAGTTTTTTTTTAGAGGCTCCACCTCCTGGACTCTTGAAAATGCCTAGTTTTTGTGTACGTTCACTTTTCTCTTTCTCACAGAAACAAATAAAAATCCAAAAAAGTTTTTAATCAGATAACAAAACAAAACTTTCAGTTCTAAGAATACATTATAATTTAATTTTCTGTTTTTCAAATAAGTCTCCTTTAATGAAGAGAATTTTCAGTGCTTCTTGATAGACTGGATACTATTTGGAACTGCAAGTCTTTCAGCCAAAGACAATGTCCATGAACTTCACATCATGACGCTGTGGCACAATTCCCATATCCCTCTTCTTAAAATTTTTAATTACCTCTTCCAAAATAATTTGCAGGATTCTCCCATCCAAATGAGTAAAAGAGTAGGTAGGATACACATTCAATACAGGAACAGGTGAAAGGTATGATTATTTTCAACACTTTCCACATAGAACTCTTCAGAGATTTGCAACTGGTTACTGAGGTTGGCTAACAGCTTTTGATTGGGTTTATGTGCGCATGGTGGGACAGAGCCTTGGCTGGCCCCAGGCTGTCAAATGCCTCTGCCTCTGGTGGCTTCTGCCTCTGGTTCAGGTGTGAGGTGTGTTTGCTGGCAGGCAGCACATTAACCCAGTTTGGTTGGTGGTACCTGTTTCCTGCTCTCAGAGCACAGACATCTGCATTGCCTGCAGGCCAATCCTTGGTGCATGCCCCTCCTGTGTTCTCATCTTCCCTAACACACCCTGGCACTCTTGACCAGGATTTTCTGTAAAAACACTAATATCAGTGATAGCAATGTGAATGGCTAAGCTGCAAGCTGCTGTGTAAAAAAAACTGCTGAAAGCATATTTATTGGTATTGACTGTTTGAGCTTTGTCACAGACTCCTTATAAAACACTTAATAACTTTGTGGTGCAAATCAGGCTTGAAATTGCACAGCATGAGTCTGCATGGTCTCCTACTGGAAAATCAAATAGGTAACTGTGGAGCCGATGGGCCCAAGGAGCTAGGGTTCAGAATGGTTCCTTGGAGGAACAAACCCCAGGCAAGAAAAAAGTCTCCCCTGGTAAGAATGAGGAAATGGTGTTCCTCCCAGAATTCTCCCCTGCTTGTTCATGCTAATGTACTCCTGTTCTACCTCCCCAGTTGGCCCGTTGGCCTCCTCATCCCTGTCTCCCTTACATGTACATTCCCATGAATGTTCTCCCTTCCCTGCTTTCCCATTTGCCCCATTTTGCTGCAGTGCCCTGCCCCCTGGTCCCCCATTTGCTGTAACCCTTTGCCCCTCCTTAGTACCGCCCCTAAGCCCTTAACCCATTGGGCCTTGTTGCTTGTTTCAGCCTCCCTCATATTTAAACCCTGGCCCCTACATAGTGTTTTGTCTTGTCTCTGGACTCCTTGGAGTGTAAGCCTGAATAAGCTCCCTCAGAATTCCACATAAAGACCCTTCCCGCTTCTTTGCCGCCCGCCACTACGCGAGCTATCTGGAGTGAGTGCTGAGTGGTTGTGAGTGAGTGCCAGTGCCACCGAGCAGCTTCCTAAAGGAGACGCTTTCAGAAGGTCATGGCATCGCTACCCCTTGCCCTGTCGCTGACCTGGCTGGAGGTGGTATGTGACAATTGGTGCCCAAACGGGTATCGCATCTCTTGAGTGTCCCTGAAAGAAACAGTTTTGTGCTGTTGGAACTTAAAGTCGCATTCAGTGCAGCCAAATCCCGGAGGATTCCCTTAAGTTTAATTGGGGGTAACAGAAGGGCGGCAAGCAACCTTCTCATCTAGAGAAGACTGGTTGACAGTCAGCGGACCACCCCAAGAGTTTGTGTTGACCCACATTTCTGCTGTGAGTAGTGCATTTTGGGTCACCCTCCCTTCTTTTTCTTTTATCTTTTTCTCTCAGGTGCTGGACAGCAGCCTTGGGATGGGTTCTAAGCTTGCCCACCCACAAAGGGACATCTATATTCAAGTTTGTGAAACCCCCGTTGGTGAAAATTTTCATTTTTCAAAAAGTGATTTAAAATATTTTGTTCTTTGGTTATTTAAGTATTTTCCTTCAGTTTCTCGGTATTCTGTTTTTTCTAACTACTTTTGGGATACCATGGGGAAAAAGTTATATCAGTTGCAAGTTAAAGGGGATTCTTCTGTAGGGAAATTTTATCTTTATTTTATATTATTGTAAAAGCTATTGAAAATGGCAGGCAGCATTCAAAACCCCAGTTCAAAACTCCTTCCCTGCGGCCCTCCTCTTGCATCCCTAAAACCTCTTCCCCGCCTCAGGGGAAACTGAGAGACGGAGCCCACCAGCCGGTGCAGGGTTGCTACCGTCTCTCTGTTATCTCCCAATGTCTTCTGACCCCTTCTCAGGACAGCACTGGTCATGCTGTCCTGGGCTCTCCCCTAACTCTCATACCACCATCCTTGTACCCAGTTTCACCATCCCATGTTAATTCCCTCAAAAATGGTGCCTGCAACGTAGCCAGCCTCGCCGTTTTGTCTTCCTCCCCTCCAAGATTTTCCGCCCCTGCATCTCAAAATGGCCACCCTTTTCCCATGCCCTCCATTGAGCTAGGCTCCCCCCTCCCACTTGTGTCAATGAGTGTTACCACGTCGGGCCCCTTCCTCCTGTCGGGCCCCTCCCACTCCATCAGTAACCCCTCCTCTGTCATGGACACTGCCCCTTCTTCCACCCTTTCCGGCGTGTGCTCCTCCCCTGCCCCTTCTGGTTCCCATGACTCTGGGGCCGGAAGTGGTAATGACGGCAACCCAAAGGAAGCCATCTCGGCTTCTCCTGCCTCCTACCATCCGGCAAGTTCAGTTTGCCTGAAGCAGCCCAGCGCTGTAACCAAGTGCCCTTCATCCTCCTTGGGGGATCAAAGCGGCGAGTCCTCAGACTCAGATAATGACATAGAGTTTGAGGATTTGATAGGCCAAAGTACAGAGGGAAGCCACACAGGACTGGGATTTGGCAAGTAAAATCTCAGCTTTCCCAGTTGTATTCAGATGGGGACGAAGGGGACCTGCACCGAATGCATGGGAGCCGATCCCTTACAGAGAATTAAAAGAATTAACCAAAGCAGCTGAAGAACATGGCAGTGGTTCCTATTTCCTCAACAATATTTTAGAAGTCACCTTTTTCTTGACATAGTTCCACATGACGTCTAAAACCTGGCCAATTGCCTCCTTTCCCCAGCTGAATACATGTTGTGGGAAAGGAGGTATAAAAAACATCTTCTTATTCTAATAGACACACCAGAGATCCAAATAGGCCCAACTTAGATATTTAGTTAAAAACAGGAGATGGTGCCTTCCAAAAGCCTCAAGACCAAGCTCATATCCCTGAAGCAATTTTACAAGATATTGCCTCTGCAGCAAAAACGGCATTGTTCCTCACCCCTGATGACCCCACTCTGTCACAAAGCTTTGTAAATATAAATCAAGGAGCAGATAAATAATTCATTAAATTTGTTGATAGACTAAAACTTGCACTAGAAAAGCAAACTGAAGGCCCAGAAGCAAGGAAGGAAATTTTAAATAAAATTACCTTAGCTAAGGCTAATCAACAATGCAGGGACATTCTAAAGTCACTGCCCCTTGACTCTGACCCTACCATCAATCAGATGGTAGAGGCTTGTACTAAACACACTTCAACAGATAACTCTGTTGTACAAGCAGTGGCAAAAACCATTGCTGACAGAGTTGCAGGAGCCTTTGCTGTAATGGCAACAAAAGAACACAAAAAATGTTTCAATTGTGGGGGACCTGGCCATTTCTATAAAGACTGTCCTGACAAAAATACGCAAAAAAGTACACAGTCACCTCACCAATGTGGCCCATCAAATTGTACAGGTAATCATGGACACTGTAATGCCTATACTCAGTCCTGCTGTCATCAGCAGTATTATCATCAGCGAAAAAACTTCAAGCATGGGGCGGCTCCATGTGAAGACAGCAAATGGAAAGCCACTTCCGGAGGAACAGCAAGTCATCAAGCCAGAGCAAACACAGCCCACCACCAACCCGATGTGGGGACCTGACGTGACCTGGTGCATTCTCTATCTATACGCTTTGATGACTTACGTCTGCATCGTATTCCCACTGGAAAGTTTGGACCCTCTGGGGGTCCATGGGATGTATTAACATTAGGTGACTGTGTAAATAGTCCAAACAAAATCTATGTTTACCCAGAACTGCAAACTGTTGGGCCTTCAGATGAGATTACATGCTTTGTGTGCTGTATCAATCCTCCCTATTTCTTGCACAATGAGGTAGTAATAGCTAAAGCTTTTATTTTCCCTAAAGAAACAGATTATATTCCTGAACACCCAATGGCATGCTGGGTTGGAATCATAGGGCTAGACAAACCAATTATAAAGTGCAGCCTGTCAAAAAAAGACGAACAAGTTGACCTTAAAGGGATGGCTGACACAGGAGCTGATGTGACTCTCATAGCACGCTCCAAATGGCTGCCGAACTGGGAGCTGACTCCTGCCAATGGGGTCCTCTCAGGGATTGGAGGGGTTGCTGCCTCTATGAGAAGCAAATATAACATCGTGTGGAGGGACCATAAGGCCAAATCGCTACCATCAGGCCATATATTGTTAAAACTCCTATCACTTTGTGGGACAGGAACTTACTGTCCCAATGGAGAGCTTGGCTAGAAGTCCCATCTCCATCTTGGGATTTCTAGTTGGGGCCACTGTGGAGCACACCACCCCACCTCTCACTTGGAAAACTGACAATCTGGTGTGGGTGGATCAGTGTCCCCTTCCAGCAGAAAAATTAAGCCACAAACTAAGCCTATTTGTCCTTCAGTGTGGAGGTTTGGCATAGCACTGAATACAGCCTGTGCTGTTCATTTCCTGGATACACTGGGAGGAGCCAGCCCCCCTATCCCAAATACATTGTAGAGTTAGCCATCTCTGCAGATGCTGCAGTTTGGGGCTAAATGGTACTGACTTCACATTTGTCTCACTATTACTCCTTGCAAAACTCAGGCCTTTGGAGTTCTACTTAAAGGTACCATTTACAGTGAAACAGTCCCTGAAGAGTATTTTGTATGCAATGCATAGACTTTCCCATACCACATCAGTAAACTCTAGAATGGATTTTCTCATTCTGAAAAATTCTTTTGCTCATAGCATGCCTGTTTTTCAAACCAGCTTAAATATCTGCAGAACAGTTGAGCACCAGTGTTACCACTTGCTACCTATTCAAATTAAGCTGTTGAAAACAGGGTAATTTTTTAACCCATGTCAGCTTAAAACCACATGTGACTTCTACACTAGAAATTAACACTCACTCCCCTTCCCAATCTTGTGAAATATGACCTGTTTCCTCCCACTCAAACAAGACAGGCAGGTACTGAGAAAGAGATTCTTAGTGATCTGATCAATGCTATGTAATGCACAGCTGGCAAAAAAACACAAAAAAATCCCCCAAACCTCAATAATATGCTTGTTACATGATTAGAATCAACTTTAATCTCTAGCATCACAGCTCTAAAAATTATTTTTCATATCATTTTCCTGTCCTTCTTTATTCTTCTTCCTGGTTGATGCCTACCTCACTTCTGCTGCTACCAAGCTTAGGAAGTTGTGTAAATACTTGCATAATTTAAAGTGTGCAAACAAGCCTAACAGAGCCAGTGGCAAAGTTCAAACATTTGAAGTTTAGGAACCATGTAACGGCTGGATGGGTGGCAGAGTGAAGTTGGATCAACATCTTAAAAACTATTTTTAACTATTCAAAACTAACTTTAACTATTTTTGCAGCATTTTAGAGAGACAGAAACTCTCCTTACCCATCTTCTGGCATAGAGGGTTGCAAAGTCCTGCATTCTTTGGGTGTTAAAACAACATCCAGATCATCTTCAGGAAAGTCTCCAAGTTCTTGTGCTAGATCTAAGTTCAGCTGCGTCATCAGGAAGCCTTCAAAATCTACTGGATCTACTGCATCATAAAAGGAAGGCTAATGAGAAATAAAGAAGCATTTATTTTAGCATTTTCTTGATAGTGTAATTTAGGCTTATTTATTTAACTATTATAATTGTCCCATTATTTATTACACATCAGAAACAAACATCTAAAGTTCTAACCTAGAAACAAGAAAGGATATAAGGGTGGTGACCAAAATGGCAGTGGCAGGTAATGCCAATGGGCAGGAGACAGCAGACAAAACACACTAGGAATAACAGGGCTGAGTCTTGGAAGTTACTCCAAGTTACAGAGCTAAGGATCAACTGTAAGCACCGTGGCTGCTGCCATCATGAAGATGCACTCATTTGAGGTGCAGTGCCTGAAGGACACTGTTAGAAATGCTCTGTGCTTTCGACTGCAAACAAATTTGAGGACAATATATACTCAAAATTAGAAAAAAAACCCTATTTTTCATCTCTGAATGTTACTGTGTTTTGTATTATTTGAGTTCTTAATTTATCGTATTTGTCAAGGGTTTCTACAGTGCTTTTGCAAAGGATTACATAGAACTACTGAAGTTATTACTGCAAACCTTAGATATTCCCCACTTCCACAGCACACAGCATTGCACTGTGAAAGACAGCAGCTGTAACTTGGTACTTTTAATTAGCCATTCTTAAACAGGAATTCCACTCAGAACAAACAAGTACAAGCTCTATGACTCATGCATGACATTAAACTATCTCCTTTTATCTGTTTAGTGTCAAAAACAGAGGCAGAAACTCTTGTTTGATTTGGTACCTAGAGATGTTCTACATACAAGTATATGTGACTTCATGTATTAAAAGTGTATGTTATTCTACGTATAGACAAAACTGGAAATTATTTTACTTGCTATGTAGCAAATAAAAATACCCTGTATATCTTAAGGAAATACAATATTTGTCCAGTTGAGTACAGAGACTAGAATCTCTTATCACTGATTTTCTTTACAAGTAAAAAGTAGATCTAAAAACTGCAGCTTTAGAAAATCTACACTTTATTCTCTATGTGTTCCAGAAAGGCTGATGACACCTCATCACTATAAGAGTGAAGAAAAGTAGTCGCAACATTAGAACGATAGCACTGGAAGAACTTATTTACTGTGAGGAAGAGTTCTGGCAAAAACCACTAATAAATCCTCCTTTCTGTAAAGGACGAGGACTGCATTGCATTGATTAGCCCAGATATCTTTCACAAGGCTGTCTTCTGAAGCTGCCAGCAAAAAAAAAAAAACATGTCTGTGGTGCTACTGATGTATTGTGGGGAAAAGAAGGCACCAATGTCCCCGTTATCAACACACCTTTGTATTCAATGTTATTCTGCCTATTGTCTCATCCAATGTGTTCTTAAGCTATCCTCCTTGTACTCCAGTGTTCTTCTGCATAGAAAAAAATCTGTGGGTCAAAATCAGCAACTCTTCCCTCATTAATATTGAGGCCTGCTCATGCAAGGCTTTCATGAAAGCCGACAGGAATTTCACCAGAGCATGAAATGACAGCAGTGCATACCACTGTTGTCATCTACAACATCAGGAATTTTAGCTCAATGGGACAATGAGAAATTTCTCCATTGATGAAACATGCATAGGGACTCAACAACGACAAAGCTCCAGTAAATTTGAACTAAAATGGCTCACTCTTAATATGTCATATCAGCCACAGTAGATAAAAAAATGTGTTAAAAACAATTTATAGTAAATACAAGCTTTGGAACTTTTTTAGTGTTCTGAAAATATAGTTGAGGAAGTTTTTCAGTTAACAAATATCCAGAAATATATTGCAGAAAGTGAAGCAAATTTGGAAGAAATGTGCTGGAAACATATAGGGGAAGAAAACCAACTTAAACTTCTGAAAAAAACCCAGATATGGGAAATACTCCTGCAAATTTTAGTAGAGACCTTTGAACCAGACCAAATACCACTCCCTACCCCAGGTTCTCCTTTTACAGGGAAAATATATTGGTTTCTGCATAAACACCATCTCTGAGCTCACTCATCTGCCTGTACATTTAAGGCATCAACTGAATTATCAAAAACATCTCTGAGAAAAATTGTTCCCTTTTTTGCTCTTTTTAGCCAAAGGGAAAACTTAGCATTACCAGCAAGTTCATCAAATTTTGAGGCAGTCAGCCAAAGAAAAATACTCTGCTGATTTTTATTTGAAGCACTATCTCTGATTTGCACACAGTGTAGTGCTGAACATGCTGGATCAATAGTTATGAGTAAATAGTAAATNATAAATAGAAATATTTTTAACATATATTTAGATCTACTAAAAAAGAATTCACAGAAGATTGAAGCAAAACACAGCTTAAAGTAAACAAAAGCATACTACATATTTTCCGTTGCTGAAGATATATTTTGCTTGCAAAACAGTTCAGCTTAATACAATTTAATTTTTGATTAACCATTGCACTTCCTTTCAGAAGTCACACTTTTCCAATCTGACCGGTCAAATCCACCGCATTTCGTGTCCTCTTTTTCTAGTTCAAGTGTAAACAATAACCTTTAATCACTAGAAATACGCGCTTTTGAGTATTGTAAATTAGACACAAATATAAAAAACTATAGTGTAAAAGGTAAATGCAGGTGGAGAGAAATGATCTCCCTAACAACTAGTGCAACTTTTCAAAGGAAACACAGAAAATGGCTTAAGTAAGAAGTCAGTATTCCTCTTCACATATCATAAAAATGTGCAAAACTATTTTCTACAGAAAATGCCACAAATCTTTACTGCAAACATACCTTTTTAAGGAGGATGAATTAAAAGCATGTAGGTTGTGACAGCACACACAGGATGGCAGCCATGGCGAAATAGGGGTAAATGAAACGCTACCAAGTTTTTTGGTAGAAGCAGCAGTTTTCTGCGTGCAGAAGAAGGAACCTGGCCTTGCCAGGCTGAGTAACCACAAGGAACAAGTTAAAGATCACAGCGCTTCAGATTAAGGAAGTGAGTAGTGTCAGGAGGCCCTGACACTTGCATCTAGATTTTCACGATCACTGGTGCACAAAGACTCTTCCGGCTTCTACATATCAGGCCTCACAAAAAGAACCAAAAATTAAAAGGGTAGGGACAGGAAGAGTGCCAAAACCATAGTCAGTTTCATTTATGGTATAGTATGTTTGCAGAGTATTCATGCTCCGTAAAGGCAATAAAAAGATGTGGCATTTTTCCCCTTTGTCATAAGGGCAATCATATGCATATGTCATATGATCTAACTTCTTTAGAGGGTGATTACACATGGAAGGCTGAAGATGGTTTGGAGACATGTAACAGGCAACTCAATTATATCCATGCCAAGTGGATACTTCAGCATTTCTCACTTAACAAGCACATGCTACAGCACTGAAAAACACTCAGTCATGCAGCTAACTCTGGAAACTGTATTAAGTTGAGCTTTTTGAGCCTCTGCCTTTATTTTTTTTTTCTCTTTATTCATTGATCTGTGCTGGTTTTGGCATGGATACAGTTGATTTTTCTTCATAGTAAATATTCTGAAGCTATGTTTTGGATTTGTGCTGGAAATAGTGTTGATAATAAAATTTGTTTTCATTATTGCTGAGCACTGCTTCCAAGGAGCCAAGGCCTTTTCTGCTTTTCATACTACCCCACCAGCAATGAGACCAGGGATGCACAAGAAGCTGGGAGAGGACACAGCCAGGACAGATAACCTCAGCTCACCACAGGATATTTCAGACCACATGGAATCATGCTCAGTATATCAAACTGGGGGAAGAAGAAGGACCACCACATAAAACATTTACTTGTAGAAGCTGAATGTTTCCATGAGGAAAAGAATGTAATATACTCCAACACTTACTTAGCAACTTTGATTCATAGTAATATGTAGAGGGACTGTCTATTCCAGGCTCCAAGGATCATTCTCATGTTTCTCAAAGTCCTCATTTCCTCAGCTCACCAGACAGTATTTTTTAACAGTTTCAGGTAGAAGCCAGTGGAAAGCAAGACAGCTTAGAAGATCATTTAATTTACCCTAAAACCATTAAGTAATGTACGTGCCAAACCCATGTGAAGAAGATAAATCCAGAACTTACCAGATGAAATGTAGAAAAGCCGGGGGTACTCAAGCTTCGTTGACAGAACTGTGCAAAGCCTGGTTGGAGAGTAAATTGCTTTCTTATTTCTGCAGAGGAGTGCCTTTAATTAAGCAGAGAAAAATCCTTATAATTACAATTATCTCTGTACAAATTCCAAATGCTAGCGTTTAGCCAATTTAGCCAACACTGTCCCAGTGTTTAGAAATATATTTTGAAAATGGCCTAGACTGCTCTTGGTTTGTAGCTGATGCAAATCTCATAAAGCATTTGCGGTCCTATATATCTAAGATTCTGTGACTCTTCCAACAGATTTTTATCATTTATACATTGCAGCCCTCACAACTGGGAAACACTATGTGAGAAAGAATAATCTCTCCTTTAGTAAAGTGTGAGTGACTGCAACCTTCATAGCAATACTTGCAGATTTACTTCTGCAATGCAAAAAAACAATAATGAAGCAGAAAAAGAAAAATGAACACCACATAAGCAAATATTTTATTGATCATGGGGTAAAAACAAGTCGAGACTACTCACGGAACAGCCTAAGCCCAGACTTACACCACTAATGCAGTTTGCTGTAAAAAGCCTAAGGTAAACCAAAGAAGGAATTTAAAAATCTGCCAACTGTATCAGCTAAAAATTTGAGGAAAAAACTTCTTAAGTGCTAATTAACTGATTGCTATGGAAGCATAGAGAGCCCAGAAATGAATTCTTCAGAAATCCCAGGGTGATATCAATGTACACAATCTGAAAATACAGCAGAGTAGCATGGTAATTTTTCATGGAAATGAATCAATTAATGTTTAATATGATTTAGAAAACAGTGTAAGAGTAATCAACCATGAAATGGTAACAAAACACCTACACTATATTTCACCACAAGGATTCAGGACAAGACTTTTAAAACAAGAAGCTGTTAAGCAGATTCCAATTAAAAGAATAGCCTATGGCCCACCAGGGCAGTCAAATGGGAAAAAGGAAAATACAGAGGTAAGAAGATACTCTCTTCCACATGAGACTCTTTCAACTACAGCAAGCATTAACAGGCATCTTAGAATTACCAGATGCCACAGAGCAGATACAGTTCTCAAGAGCACTGACATCAGTTCCAGTGTCTCACCAATAGAAAGAACTTGCAAACGAAACCAGTCCAATGGTTGACAAACGTTGTAATCTGTTATGGCAAATTTGAAATAAGAATGGTTCATTTGACTGACTTCACAGTTTTGCAATGACTAAAGGAAGAATGTACAGTAAGAATAGCAGAAGACAGCAAAATTTGTCTGAACCATTTCAGATATTACTGGCTAGATTTGCTAGAATTAGATAAAAGAAAGTCCCACCCTACTGCTAAAAGAACCAAATGCACTAGTTAATCACACCATCATGGAGGAAAGGTGGGTGTTACAGTCAGAGATCTGCATGGAAACTTTTGAAAACTTGAGAGCTAAGGTGGAAACAGAGGACCTGCTGGATGGCTCTTTGATAATGGCAGAATGGCTGTTGTGACATGTCTGTTTTTTGATAAAAGAGCTGCCTTGGGCACTATTGGTGTACCCTCAGGAAAATGGTAGTTCACAGTTATTTAGTGCATGTCATGTCTTAGCTTTCATGGAGGCTGCCTGGCTGTATTTTTACCCTTCTTCTCTGTACAACAGGCCTGTCTGATTCTGAAGAGAGCTTTACAGTCATATTTGTCTGCAACAGTGGTCTATCTATGTGCTAAAAAGTAAGGAAAGCAGGCAAGTGGTAAAGGATAAATGCAAAGCAGACACTGAAAAATCTGAGAAAAAGTTCTGTGGTTCCATTCAGTTAAAGCAAGGGGACCATGGAATTGCACTTAACATTAAAATTAGACATGCCTGTTTATTACTAGTCTGATGATGAAGTGTATGGTGGGCAACTAGAAAATGTGGACTGCAGTAAATTCTGGCCCAAAAAGATTCATAATTATTAGTATATTATTGGCAATTATTAGGAGATGAACAGACAATATGGATTTATCTAAGGGTGGTCACACAAAACCAATCTAATGCTTTTCTGTGATAGTTAATTGGCTCAGTGAGGCTCTTGATACTGTCCCTCATGACATCCCTATAAGCAGAGAGAGTGGCTAGATGGAATCATCACACTTGGTTCCAAAAGAGCTCACAGCCAGTTAATAAAACATATTCAAGGCATAGTCACCATTAGTTCAAAAGAAGATTGAAAGGAAATTTTACTATGAGAAGCAATTTATTTTTTCTTCAATATAATTCTAATCCATACTTGATTTTACAACATGGATGATGATATAGGTAACATAGGACAAAAATCTGGGGATCACATCAACCCAGGAGGAAGTGTGAATATTTTAGAAACAATCTGAAATCAGCACAGCTAGATTCAATAAAAACTAATGTAAAGCTCTAAACTCAGGAAGGAAAAAAAGCAGAAATACAAAAAGTGAAATTAACTGCCTCAAAAAAACCAGCTGTGTCACAGAAGAGACACTGAGAGTGTATACTGGGACACTTACCAATAAAAGTACCACAGATGAGGAGAAACTGATGCTATAACACAGAGGATGATGCAATCAATTTAAAAGGCTTCAAAAGATAGCAGTCAGAAGGCTAAAAATTTTGGCAAGAATGACCCAGGAGGAAAGACTGAAGAAAACAGTTGTGTCCCAAAAAGGGATACTGACAGGAGACAGCAGTTATCCTTGACTATGTAAAAGATAGCAATATGGAAAGAAAATGGTGAAGAGTTCATTTCCCTAGAGGGAATAATAATAATAATGTACTTAAATTGAAGCAAGAAAGCTCTAGTAAAGTATTAGGAAATAAGTTCTCACTACAATAGCAGCAGGATACTAAAAGTGTCCTGAGGAAGCTGGCTGATGTTGTGGCCAAGCCATTCTCCATTACATTTGTAAAGTCCTGGTGGTTAGGAAAAATCTTGGTTGACTGAAAAAAGGAAAACATTACTCTCATTTTTAAAAAGGGGAGAAGGAAGGAACACAGAGGCAACTACAGGCTGGTGAGCCTCACCTCTGTGCCTGGGAAGATCATGGGGCAGATCCTCATGGAAGCAGTGTTAACACACATGTAAGACAAGGAGGTGATTCAAGGCAGCCAGCACAACTTTACTAAGGACAAATTGTGCATGACCAGCCTGGTGGCCTTGTATGATGGAGTGTCTGCAGTGGTAAACACTGCAAAACACTTACTGATGTCACGTACCTAGGTTTCTGTGATATTATCCCATGTGATAGCTTATCTCCAAATTGGAGAGACATGGCTATGATGGATAGACTATTCAGTGAATGAGGAATTTGCTGAAGGACACAGCCAGTGAGTTGCTGTCAATGGCTTTTGTGTACCCTTGAGGTGGAGGCTGGTGAGGAGTGGTGTTCCTCAGGGCTCTCTCTGGGGTCTGGTGCTCTTCCATATCTTCACCAATGACATCAATAGACATTGAGTGGNTGTATGATGGAGTGTCTGCAGTGGTAAACACTGCAAAACACTTACTGATGTCACGTACCTAGGTTTCTGTGATATTATCCCATGTGATAGCTTATCTCCAAATTGGAGAGACATGGCTATGATGGATAGACTATTCAGTGAATGAGGAATTTGCTGAAGGACACAGCCAGTGAGTTGCTGTCAATGGCTTTTGTGTACCCTTGAGGTGGAGGCTGGTGAGGAGTGGTGTTCCTCAGGGCTCTCTCTGGGGTCTGGTGCTCTTCCATATCTTCACCAATGACATCAATAGACATTGAGTGGTCCCTCGGCAGGTTTGCAGATGACACAAAGCTGAGCAGTGCAGCAGACACAACAAAAGGGATGCCACCCAGAGGGACCTGGACAAGCTTAAGCAGTGGGCCCATGGGAATCTCATGAGGTTCAACAAGTCCAAGTGTGAAGTGCTGCCCCTGGGTCAGGGCAGCCCCAGATACGAGAACAGACTGGGAGAAGAGCTCATTGAGAACAGCCCTGTGGAGAAAGACCTGAGGGTTCTCCTGGATGAAAAGCTGGACATGACCCAGCAGCATGTGCTCACAGCATATTAAGTCAACTGTATCCTGGGCTGCAGCCAAATAGCTGTGGCCAGTAGGCTGAGGGAAGGGGATTTTGCCTCTCTATTCTGCCCTTCTGCGACCTGCCTGGGGTACTGAGTCCAGGTCTGGGGTCCTCAACAAACAATAAACACGGATCTGTTGTAGCAGGTGCAAAGGAGAGTCATGAAGATGATCAGAGGACTGCAGCATCTCTCCTACAAAGGCTGAGAGACCTGGAGTTGTTCAGCCTGGATAAGTCTCCGGGGAGAGCTCATTACAGCCTTTTACTATCTAAATGGGACATGTCAAAAAGAGGAAGTGTGACTTTTTCTACAGGCAAATAGTGATAGGACAAAGGGGCAACGGTTGTAAGCTTATAGCAGAGAAATTTAGATTAGATGTTAGGAAGAAATTTACACAGAGGGTGGTGAGGTACTGGAACAGGCTGCCCAGAGAAGTTGAGGATGCCCTGACCTTGGAAGTGTTCAAGGACACATTGGATGGGGCTTTGAGCAACTAGGCCTCTTGAAAGGTGTCCCTGCCCATGAAGGGGGTGGTTGGATCTATATAACCTTTAAGATACTTTCTAGCCCAAACCATCTGTGATTCTAAGCAGCCATCTTGTGATTGCATAGTGGCAAGAGCCCATTTGCTATGCCCCTGAACTGCCTGGAAAACAGCATCTGGGCAACTGCAACCCTTTCAAAGCCCATGGGACTTAGTGGTATTAATAGCTCTACTGATCACTTATATTGATAGCTGTTCATTTTCACTAGCTGAAAAACAAGGTGCAGATTTGATCCACAAAGGTCATTGCTGAATTCACATTTTGTCAACATTCACATGGAAAGGTAGTGTAAACCTGCAGAAAGATGGCAGATGACAGCATACAAAGGATTTTCTGGATTTTAGGTCCTTGGCTGAACCACAGTGTCAGAGCAAAATAACATAAATTGGAACTCATTTTTTCACTCTGTGATGTCTTGGCCCCTGAATGATGATGACATACTTCTCTGGTGCAATTTTTGAAAAAGCTGGAACTAACCAGACTTCCTGATCCACCCAGACGGGACTGAAGGGTAGCCAAATAAAAACATACAACCAAAACAAAATACAAACCCCAAACTGGTGCTTCTCAATCTCAATTTCACCAGTGTCTGTCCCACAGGTAGATATAAACCTTCAGCAATTGCTAGCAAACAGCTGAGACATAGTCTGTATTTCACAAATACTCTCCAATGCAAAGCATACAGTTTGCATAATATATTAACAGTGTAACCAAAGTAACAGACTACACCTGGAGGTTCTTAAAATTAAATTCATCCTGTAGGTCAAATTCTGGAATGTTTCTCAGGACAGAGCTCATTGAAGGATCATGAGCTTGGAGATTTGGGCGATTACTTGGGCCCAGATGAGATATTAGGAAAGGAAGATAAAACAGCCATGTATTTGCTTCTTCCAACATATGTTAGATCTATGACCGAACATTGCTGGTTCTATAATTAAAATTATACGAATACTTATAATGCATAAAGCAGGTTCTGCAGTTTCACTGCAAATTCTGCTCAATGACATATGTCTTTGAAAGATGTAATTTAAAAGCAGGCACGATGAGTATTTTGTTAGTATGTATATAATATGAAAATTTAAACAGAGAAAAACAATTTAAAAATAAAAGAGAAAGAGAACAACTTTAAAGATCACCTATTAACTGAAAATCAGAAACTTCATAAGGAAAAATATAATTTTAAAAGTATGCTTCACATGTCTACTGGATTAAGTTCTCCAAAGCTGCTCACTATCAGAGGGGAGGCAGAAAGAGTAATCCTTAACAACCTTAGAATCCCTTCCAGCAAACTGAAGCTGTCTTCTGCAAGAGCTGCATACACAATTAGACAGCAAGGAAATATGAACGTAAATAAATAAATAAATAGAGAGTACAGGAATTATCCCCAAAGACAGAAACATTCACACTTAAATGTACACGGATGGCAGAATCATAAAAAGAAATAGTGAAAACTTTTACTGAAGAGTAATCCCTTTCACCTGACAACTGACAAAGAAAATTCACAACTAGCTTTTGCTCTTTTCTGGGCCTAAGATGAAACTTCTGTAATTAAAACTGAAAACAAGCAACTAAAAAGCTCTAGAAGAGAAAAATGTAACAATTACCTACCTCTCTCTTTCACTCCCACACGCAAACACACACAAAGTTTTGGGCAATGATCCAGATCTTTAACTAGCAAATATGGGAATCTCACTTAGATCTCCTGTTCTTACTGCCAGTGGAACTGCCTGTTTTTCTTCTAAGTTTCTAATTAGTCCTTAAGGCACCAGAGCTCCACTTTGTTAGTCACTGTTTACGGCAGTGGTCGATCTGAACTGCTGTTGTTTCCTTGTTGGCTCAGATAGGTTGTACACCCTCTGGCATACACCCACTTTGGGGTCTACCACATTAGGACTCTGTATCACATAAAGCAATAAAGATCCTATTCAAGATGGTTGAAATTTAACAACAATCTTCTTACAAGGGATAGTGTGGGAACAAAGAACAAAATCTAGAAGAGATGTTGTCTTCATTATGCTGTCAGCTTGTTACAAAGTAAAATGGGCAAGAGCTCAATTTTTATTTCTTTCCCAGGTCATGTATGATACTTATTCAATGAAGATTTTTCTCTGCCTTTCTGTTTTGCTGTTTCTCCCTCGGGAAGAGAAATGAGCACTGATAAAAATAATTTTCTAATCCTGGCCATGCAAAGAAACCAAAAACCTATGATTTGGTCCTGATGAACAAAGTTTTTATGCAGTTTTTCATCACTGTATGGATAATAGGAATAGCTATGATATAACATTTGAGAAGACAATGTGTATGTATTTTTCACTGGTTGGCTCTTGCAATGAAAGTGGTTTTAGGTGTGAGGTTTTACATGATAGTTTAGTGGTACCTCCTGGAAAGCAGAAAGTATGCATCAATGTCATCTGTCATTCTATTATAGACACAGACTGGTTGTGATAGTTGATATATGCAATCAAAAATTTGTAATTAATATCTAATTTGATGATAATTAATGATGCTAACAGAAGATAAATACATGTGTAAACACCAGAATGATTTTGTTGTCCCCAATGCCTTAATATCTACCAGCACACAGCAATATGTACACAAAGCTTTCATTCTGAATGGATTAGCCTCCGTTTACCTAAGGACAATATTCTGTGTTTGGCTCTGAACACTCTCTGCTTGTAGTCCTGAAGATCACATTGGTGCCTTATTATTTTTTGTTAACTGAGACTTCAGAAGAAACAATTTTTAACAAGTGTGCCCCTACAACCTTCAGGTGAATACAACCTTCAGGTCTATATTCAATTGCAAAATGTTGAAGTTAGGTGAAGTTTTTTTGTTTGTTTTTTTTTTTTCTTTTTTTTTCCCTAAACTGTTTAAAAGTCTTCCAAAAGCTTACACTCTTTACAATAACAATAATAATCGCAATTTCAAGGCCAGTAATGATTATATGTGCCACCCTCTCTATAGACTGTGATTTGAAGGTAATAGAATAATGTCAATTTACTCTTCCAGATTTTTGTTTTGTCTGCACTGTTCCACCAATTCATAACAAAGTGATTATGAAATAAGTGCAAAGACTTATATTATATTGGATGCTCTTATCTGAGCATCCAAAAGGCTTCACTAAGAAAATGCAACTATAATACTGATAATTTTGTAAAACCTGTACCAAGTTCAATAATTCTTTTGCTTTGTTTTCCCTTCTTTACTAAAAAACAACTATTGATACTAAGTGGAAAAAGTTAGACATTAACAACAATAATAAATAATATTAAAATAAAGACTATGTACATGTTATTTGAGGGAAATTTTTCTTTTTGCTCATATAGGGTTGTTTGTATTTTTTTAATCAAGGTTAAAGTTGGTATTTTTATCAGCCAGCAAAAACCGTGGCTGTCAACTTCAAATAAATTAATAATAAATTCATAATAAATTCATAATGTGTTCATAAAATGGTCTTTAATACTGAGTACATGAAAGACCAGAAGAGAAAATAAGGAAAGTGAGATAGAACTGGAAAAATAATTTGTGTTAATATTCTGGTCCCTCAGTTCCTGAGAACACAGATTTGTGTTGCTTCAGTGTGACTTTTCTGATATGGAAAAACATGAGGGGTTTTTTTTCCAATCACTTCTTAGAACAACATTTTTTTTTCTTTAGAGCTAACTTGAACTAGAAAAAGTAGGATCACTAACTAGGACAATATGCCTGGAAAAAAAATGGCCCACTTTCAAGCACGTGAAGAGGTACTGCTATTTCTAGAACAGGGAATTTTGATTCAACTTCAGCAGGAGCCAAAGCAGTATCTAAGATATATCTGAAAACTGGATCTTTTGCTTACTCTCTTAAAAATAAGAATGTTTGCAGAATTCGGTATATATTAAAAAGTATTGTTATAAATAATATATTTTGTATCTACTGTTTCCCTTTATATGCACAAATTTCATTATTACACACTCTTACAAACATGTGGATTATGGAAGACATTTTATATCATAAATTACAAACTGAAATATCTGGAAAATTTCAAGCTTGGAGGAATGTTACATTTTACTCAATGTTCTAAACATGAAGTCATGATGCTATTATCTTTATAAGGCTCAGATCATGTGACAACTGAAATAATATATGCTCTTATCCTACCCAGTTTGCTTGACTTGTGGGAAAAATACTAATACTGAATCCAGGTGTGCTGACTCCCTTACAAAAAATCTCCGTTATTACCAAAGCTCAGAAAACTGTGATTCATCATGTGCAAGTTATAACTCTACAAAAGTCATGAGGAAAGATATTAGGGATTTTTTGTATGAACTTGGCCCAAGAGCCGGTTAGGTCTGGGCCTATTTTTCTGTAACTGCATTTACAATGGCAAACGTCTAGAGTAATTGTGTTACCAGATAAGCACAATCACAGACTACCCTTTTTCCTACCGCTACAGTGACAACAGTGAAGTCTGGTACACTTTTTCCAATCAAATTTTAAAAACCCAGTCAAGTCAAAAGAGAAAAAAAAGGACAACTATATAGACTTGTGATCATGAACTGTAATAACTGTAATTTTTAACAACCATAAAACCTGAAAATGGTAGAAAGTATAAAATACAACATTAAATATTTCTTTCTTGCTGTTTTTCACTTTGTGTTTGAAAATGACAACTGTTTGGAACAGTGAGTAAGAAATATTCATACACAGGACTTGATGGAAATGTTTCTTATTTGCATCTACATTTTCCTTTGGTAAGCTTAGGATTTCCATTACTTTTTTTAAAAAAAGAACCTCATAAATTGCAGGCTAGGCTTCACCATGCACATATATGTCTGAAGTCTGGAGGGACATAAGATCTTAAAAAATTATGTTAAAATGCTTTTCTGAGCTTTTCTGCTCCGAGCTTAAAGTCTCCTTCAAGCTCAGCAGTCATCTCCCAGAGAAAAAGCAAAAATTCCATTACTCTAATCATGTGAGAGGGATTATTACACCTGAGTCCACTGATTGCACAGATATGTAAGTACTGTATAGTACTACACTTTAACAGTAATAGAAAAGAGATAGTTATATTTTAAACCCTATTTCAGTATGAAGTCTGCAGTTAGAGGGCTTCCTAGCTGTCAATAACATCTGTCTCAACTGTAACAACAGTATTCTGCTTGCATGACCAGCTGTTCTCTAAAGACACGGTTTCTACAGCTGGCTACCTGCTGATAAAATGTACTCTTGTATTATGGAGCCTATCTTTCCTGCACTTATAGTTTTTCACAGAGATATGGCTGGGTGGGCCTGTGTTTGTCATCAACCTCCTACTTAAGTGGCTTCTATCACATTGATTGTATGGCAGGCAGATGACTCCAGAAAGGGGAAGCAATAAAAACCCAAAGTAAGTGACTGTGAATAACCAAGGGCACCAGTACCCTCTGAAAATTAGCTATGAAGGCACTTTTTGCTATTTCTTCTATACTTCCTAAAAGTTAAATAGACATATTTTAGGCATGAAATGTTGCAATTTTTGCAGAGTATGCCAAAGGAAGGGGCTTTTGGTCTTTGTGATGGACGCTATGATGCCAAATGTAGTAAAGGCAAAATCCTGAATAACCTTACCTTTAAAAAATGAGCAGATGCTTACAGGAAGTTTAAACAAAAATATCAATTATTACCCTATGGCATAATCTAAACATATGATGTTGTTTTCTTCTTCAGCTTACTCCTGTAACTGATTTACTATCCACTTCTGCTAGTTTACATCTCTTCCTTATAGTGGAGGAGTACCTGTAAAAATGTCCCAGAATATGACATACAGGTCATTATACCTAGGGGAAGAGCTATTTGAGGCTTTTAATAACTATTTAGTTGTTCACATGTTATGAGCACTTGTAACTGATAGAGCAGGGATGAAACCATGGTATTGAGTTCTTTTAATCTTTTCTGCTCCCTTGAACTGCCTTGATTTCCCACTGTGGGCAGGTGGAAGGCAAAGAATCTATGTGCTGAGGTTGCAGTGGGGACTGGTCTTCATAAGTAACATATGAAGTTGCAGGGCTCCCTGTTTTCTCTCCCCTCTCTTTACCTGTTTTAGAGCCATGTACAATCTATTCCTTATGCTAAATACAAACCCAGAAGACACCAGGACAATGATGTCACAAGCTAGGAAAAACCAGCTTGGAGTAAAGAGATGGGGTTCTTCATCTGTCTAAAGGAATAATGTTTAAAGCTGGTAAAGTATGAGCTGGATGAACAGACAGTGAGCTGGACTGAAAATTTCCTGCACAGTGATGATGATCAGTGGCAAGAAGTCTAGCTGGAAGCTATAAACTAGCAGTAAAACTCAGGGGTCAATACTGGATCCAATCCTGATTAACATCTTCATTAATCACCTGGATGACAGGGCAGAGTGTACCCTCTGCAAGTTTACTGATGACACAGAAGTGGGAGAAGAGTGCAGCATGACCTTCTGGATGCACCAGAGGGACCAAGCCAGTATTCAGGAACAGTGGTAGACAGCCTTACTGCAGTGCTTGGTAAGATCATGCAACAGATTTTCCTGAAAGCTATAATGAAGCACATAAAATAAAGATAGGTGATTAAAGACAGCCAACATTCTTCACCTAGAGCATATTGTGCTGGACTCATCTAGTGCCCTTCTACAATGGAGTGACTGCATCAATGGACAAAGGAAGAGCAACTGGTGTAACCCATCTGAATTTCTGTATGGTGCCCCACAACTTTATTATCTCTAAACTGGAGAGACATCTCCAATGAAGTCATGTCTGGGGAAGGAAATAGCTTGATAGCTTCCTTGCTTGATCTGCAGAGAATGTGCAATGTCCAAAATTGAAATAAATAATGAGAGCTGTTCCTCAGGGGTACGTAGAGGGAGCAATACTACTTAATAATTTCATTAATGACATACATGGTGGACTGAGTGCACCATCAAGCTGAGTACTTCACTTGATTCACTTGATGAAAGGGATCTGTCCAGAGGGAAGGGACCCTGACAGATTTGACAAGTGGGCTCATATGGACCTGATGAAGTTCAACAAGACCTAGTGCAAGGCATTGAACATGTTCACAGCAAGCATCAAGACCTGTACAGATTGAGAGATTAATTAATTGACTTTTCCAGAGAAGGAATTGGGGGTACTGGTGAAGAAAAACCTGGACATGACCCAGCAATGTGTGCTTAAGGCCCAGAGAGCCAAACATGTCCTGGGCTGCATCCAGAGCAGAGGGGGCAGCAGGGCCAGGGAGGGGATTCTGCCCCTCTGCTCTGCTCTGGTGAGACCCCACCTGCAGGGCTGCACCCACCAGCTCTGGGCTCCCAGCACAGGGAGGACATGGAGCTGCTGGAGTGAGCACAGAGGAGAACTGAAGCACCTCTCCTGCAAAGATGGACTGATGAGAGTTGGATTTGTTCAGCCTGGAGAAGAGAAGGCATTCGGAAGACCCAGTATCAGCCTTCCAGTACCTAAAGGGGACCTGCAGGAGCTATGGGGAGGGACTTTTTAAAAGAGCCTGTAGTGACAGGACAAGAGACAAAGTGAATACTCTCACTTTAAAGTAAAAGAGGATAGGTTTAGACTGGATATTAAGAAATTCTTTACTGTGAAGGTGGTGACACATTGGAACAGGTTGCCCAGAGAACCTGAGGATGCCCCATCACTGGAAATGTTCAAGGCCAGGTTTGCTGGGGCTCTGAAGCACCTGATTTGGTGAAAGATGGTTTGGAACTACATTGTCATTGAACGTCCCTACCAATGCAAACATTTTTAGGGATCTAAGATGCAAACCTGATCTTTATACCCCGTCCACAAGAACTCCATGTAGTTGTCCAAAGGATTTAAAAGAATAACCTCATTTATTTTTGTCAAGCCTTAGAAAAATGTCCATTTACTATAAACTGTTATCTAACATTGCTATACCTAACATATGAAATACATATATCTTACTCTTTTCTCTTTAATCTGTTACATTTAATATTCTGTGCACCAAATACAAAACCACTACCATTTCACACATGTATGCATGTATACACTAGATTTTTACATTTACTACATAAATCTATTGTACATACAAAAGACTAGAGCTTCTTCTATATATTTAGAGTTTGAAAAGAAAAATTAATGAACATAAATAGCCTGGTGAATACAACAGAGTCCGGTCAATGCTTTTAGGTAATTAACATCTTATTATATCCATATAACAAGGGTTTAATTGAAATTCAATCCAAAGATGATACCATCAGCCCCATAAAGGAGTTGCATTGAACAGAAATTTACTATCAGATGATATAGGAAATTAAGACAATTTTTTGCACTGTACTTGACTCTTCCACAACAGCCTTTGTTATTTAGGGTAAATTCTCATGAATCTTCTGATTTACTCTGTACAATATATGATTTAAGCTGACCTTCTCATTTCAGGTAAAAAAAAAAAAAGATATATTTTCATCATTAATGTAAAATGGAATTCCTGGTACAGTTGGACAATTTCATATAAATATGACTTTAATGTGAGCTTTTAAGAAACTGAAATCTTTAGCTAAATGTTTCCTTTAATACTGGTAGTGTGGATTTGTTACTCTTTAATATAAGTCTATGCATGTAAACTCATCCTTAAGTACAAGTCTTAAAACTAGTACTAAGTTTGTTTCACAATTGGGAAGTTTCAGGGATGAGGAAATGAAATTGCAGAAATGAATGTTGAAAATTTCTTATGTAATACCTGTGAAATTCAGACAACAGTTGTCTGTAGAGGCAGTTGAGGAGTATGCCTATTGGGAAGGTTTTTAATTGCAAGAGTCACATGACTGAAAGTTAAGTAATATGTTAGGGACCTGTATTGCTGTTCTTGATAACCTTCTGTTTGTAATTTTTTGTGTTGAAATGTTTTGAATATAAAGCATTGGTGACCAGGGCTCCAGCATGCTTGAAGCATCATTTTCTTCATCTGAAGTCAAAACAAACAATTACTAATGCAAGACCTATGTGAAAGATTAAGATAGTAAATTGCACTAGCTAAACAAAAATAATAAAAATAGAACGTATCTCCTGTTAACGTGGAGTTTATCCTAACACACTGCCTAGACAAACTGATTAAAATTCAGTTTTTCTGGTCTATCAAACCTACAGCTCAGCTGGTACATATTAGAGCCCACATTTCTAGCAATGGTGAGTGACTTTCTCCTCAGTGGTTTACAAAATTATTTTTTAACTTCCTTGATTCCTGGGTATAAATACTGTGATTGGAAAGTAGACACACTTTCATTGCACAATCCAGATATCTTCTAATTACTATATCGAATTAAACTCAGCAAGGATGATCTGGCTTTTTATGTCCTATGCTGACTTCCAGCTGCCTGACTTGAGGGACATTAAAAATTTGTTCCTTCACTTCTACATAGGAAATGAACATCATTATTCATAAAACCTATCCTATTAAAGCAGAAGGAACTACTAACATACGTGCATTAAATACATATGTGCAAGTCTTTGCAGGATTAAAAAAGGCAGGAAGCAACAGGTTGGGGCAGCCTACACCAGATGGGTGGAAGGAAGGATAAAGTGATAGGAAAACACTGTTACGTGGGCAGGTTGCATATAAGAGTTTGAAGGCATTTGAAGGCCTGTTTTTAGAGTTTGACCCAGCTCTAAACAAATGCATTGCTTGTCAAGTAATAGCTATTCCTGAAACATCTGCAACTCCAATGCTCATGAACTGACACAAAATTTAAATCCTAATGAGACCACTAAGACATTTCATATCATGTTATTGCTAATTTTTTACAGAGTTCATAGGTTGGTCAAATACCTGTCATGGCTCACCAAACACACCAGGATACACCTTATGTTAGTAGCAGGGAGGTAGCTGATGTTTAGGCAGAACACCTAAAATTCTGCTCGTCCTCATAAAAACAGTATATAGCTTACATAAATCACTGGCAAGAGAAAGAGTGAACAAAAAAGGGCAGAGTTTTGCATGCAAATTTTTAGTGAATGCAAAGTAATTATAGAGGCAATATACTAACTCTTGAAATGTTGCCTTGTCAGTAATGTTCAACTTTTACTACAAGCTTCAATTTGAAGAAGTCACAAACTCTGAAGAGAGAGAAATAAAATTTTCCAGCTGTAAATTAGCCTTTTGTGTACAGTCAAGAAACCCAACACACTGACCTATTATTCCTCTGATTTTGAAAATCACTTAAAAAAAATCCAAACTACCTCATTAAAAATGCTTCTTGTGAAGATCTATCATTCTTCTGTCAGCAGTACAAACGGCATTGGAGACATGTAAAAATGTCCTGCTCTTTTTGAAGAAAGGGAAACAAAATATCCTTCTAATAATATCTACTATACTTATAAAAGAGAATAAAGTGTAAGTGTAAAAGACAATATCCATGCTCACAAAATAAAAGGACATGCTCTTTAATTGGAATAGTATTCAGAATATTTTTACAATATAGTTCAACATTTAACTTGCTATGAAAAATACTATTTCACTATTGATTCAAAAGAAAAAGAAATTTTAAAAAATTATAGCAGCAATTTATTTTCACAACAGTTCTTCCTAGTAAAACTTTTGTGAACCTTTGTGAAATGAAGCTGAACTAATTGCTATGACTCCACTGCTTTGTAAGGCTTTAGTCACAGAGCTGAACAGTGACCATCACCAAAGCTAGGGAAAGCCGCCAAAAAGCTGACCCTAAAAATAGGAAGAAAGAAAATAACTCAAACTGTGTAAACATCAGCTAGTTTTGATTTTCGTTCAAGCAAGTCTCCAAATGATCAGGAATTGTGGCATGATTCTCTCATGAGCTGCTCATCGAATGGCTTCCAAGTGTGGTGTCTCGCTCTTGTGAATACTCCACCATAAATTTAAAATGGATTCCCAAAGGATACAGAAAGGTACACTGATGCATATTCTGCCATGAGAAAGGCACATCACAGAGGAGCTAATTTTATCCTCCCTGACTGCAAACCCCATGTCTTCCAACAAATTGCTGAGGAGGTGGAGTTTCTCTGCATACTTTTCTCTCTGGCACAGAGACTTAGCCTCAGTTTATATTACCATTATGGTATTTGTTCTTTTATGTGTAAACTCAGGTACCTGGTACTTACATCAACACCCTGGAAACATAGTTTTTGTCTCAAATGACAAGACTCTTGAAAAGAAGGCCTGTTTTTTCCTTTGACCTAACAATATGAAAGTAATTATATTGGTTTCTTACTGCCACCTGAGAGTCAGCACTTCCCTGGGGAAAGACACCAAAATCTGTTAGACAGCAAGTTTAGTCTTAGAAGTATGGTATTCCAACAGCTGAACTCTAATTTATTTGGCTTAGGGAGGGAATGTGGGAGGTAAATATATTTTCAGTTATCAAAGGATTTTCCTTTTCATAGAAGAAATAATGAAAAAGTCATTGCAGTATTGATGCCCTACATACACTCCTCATTTGCTAGGAGTGCTAATTTAGAGGGATCAGGTAATTTTGCTGCTTCATGTGAAGGGGAACCCCAATCCCCTGCCCCGTCGCCAGGGAGCAGCCACTAGGGATTTCTTCGGACAGAACAGATGAGGAACAAACTCCTGGGGTGAGACTGGACGTCACCTCCCTGCCAGACGACACGGATCCACAGCCAGCTTCATCTGAGGACCCTTCATTAGAGCAAACCTTACAGCAGAAGTGCAGCCCGGGTCTGCAGCTCCCGCAGGAGCAGCGGGGGGCGCGGAGCGGTGCCCGTCGACGGCTGGCTAGCCCGGCTATCTGGAGCCGTCAGATGGCTCTGCGGCCCGGGGGTCTCCAGGGGAGGAGCCGTCCCGCCCTGCTCCCGCCGCCCGCTCGTCTTGGCCAGGCTGAGACTGGCGAGGGGGTGTGCCGGGTACGAGGAAAGTCGCTTACCTGTTGATTTTCAGGGCGAACGCTCTCCTGTCTGCGGCAGGTAACGTCGCCATACGGGTGAGCAGCCGCGGGTGTTGGCTGCCGACGAGGACCGAGACTGGCTGTACACACGAAGGGCGGCTTTATTTCATTTATTTATTTTTCTTAATTGCGTGCTCCGGGCTAAAAACCCGACGATCCACTGACAGTTCTGGGTGGCAACTTCCGCGTTTCACCTTCCTCGCCGAAATTGGCCGGAGTGGGAGGGATCTGCCCTCGTGCACAGCAGACTGCGCGGGCGGCAGGGCACAGGCGGCAGCCCAGCCCGGCATCCCGGGCGTCCTGCGCCTTCCGCCAGCTGTCCGCCTCGGCCGGAGCGCCCACGGGCACTGGAGGAGGGCAGGAACTTCCCCTCCGTGTTTTACAGAGGCGAACGCAAAGCCGCCCGGGGGCATTTTTGAGAGAAGCAGCGGGGAAGGCAAGCTCTTAGGCACGGACGGGAAAGAGAAGGCACCGTGTCCATCTGAACCCACAGAGTCGCGGGAATCCACGCGCATCCCTCACGACCCTTTTTCTTTTGGAAACCGCAGTGCGAGTGTCAGACGCCTCCGCCCCACCACACCCCACACACATATGCACACCCGCCGGCGGTCAAGGCTGCTCTGCGGCGGCGGGCGAGGAAGTAGCGGGAACCGCTGGCCACCGCTGGCCACTGCCGTAGCCAGGCCGGCCCCGGGTGCCGAGGACCCAGCCCGTCCTGCCCGGCGGAGCAGGCGCGGCCGCCGGGCCGGGCCGGGCAGGATCGGGCAGGGCACGCCTGAGTAGGGCTGCTGCGAGCAGGGCAGAACCGCGCCCACTGCCCCGCAGGCGTCAGAGATAGCCAGGGACCTTCCTTCGGCCCCACGAGCGCGGGGATGGAGCTGTTCGGGCAAGTAGGGACAGCCAGCTGTGGGAGGTAAATATATGTCAGCTCTTCATCTGCGACAATATGTTGCCAGAACACCTGTGCACCCAGGATCTGTGTTTCTCTTACACCTAAACTGTGTGTGTAAGAAAAACTCACAGGTAATAACGCCAGATAGCAGTTCAGCTGGGCACAAAGCTTGACACTACTGTTCTATTCACCAGCACGTACTGCTCAGCTTTTTAAAAAGGCCATTTTTATTACGTATCTTGTGGTTGTGTTACAAAATTAAGTTTCCTGACTGGTATTTTTCTTTCTGCCTTTATGCAGTTTTCACTGCTTTGCAGATAAGGAGAACTCACTCTTGGAAAGAAAAGCCAAATGTGGTTTCTACAGATGAATTCTGAGGTAGTAGAAGCAATTCAGTTTTAGATTGTCTTGTTTTTATTAAATCTGTGCTTTGATGGCAACAACATCAGGATTTACTCATTGAAAGGCCGTCATAGCTTATGTCTCCATTCCCAGTGACCTGGAGGGAATCTAGAGGAAAACAGTGGGATATGAAGCAAGGAACAGAAGATTGTCAAACAGCGAGGGCCTAAAATTGTTCTACTAACAATTATCTTTTTCTCTATAGGATTCACCATTCTTTAGAGTACTATTAAGTAAGTGTGGTCTCAAATATGAATGTTAACCTCTAAATTAACCTCTGGCTAAGGGCCCCTAGGGAAATGTAGAGAACAAGATCTGGAATAGTTCAGAGAAACTTATGAGAAAAAATATTAAAATCTACCATTTATAGGATGTTGTTACCTTTACCTAACAAATATTTGCATTGGGAAGAATAAATTGGACACTTATTGCATGGAACTCACCACACCCATCCTGTCTTACCTTACCAAGATAAAGCTAAAACCACTTACCTATATGTAACTTGAACTCAAATATCACTTAGTTACAAATCACTGATACGTAGCTGTGGTCCGACATGTATTGGTGACAAGAAAAACTTTTGAATGCCATAGATAATGGGCCTGGCAATACACTACCTCATAAAAGCTATAAAAAAAGAGTCCAGGCTTCATTTTAATACATCATGTGGCATGAAATAGGGATCTGCCTTGATTGCTGAATCTTGCTACAGAACTAGAACTAGCAGAAATGCAGATAACATACCAATGTGCACAAATACATCCATTTATTAATGATACAACTGTTTATTTTGCAGCTTCATATATTCTTGGTAAGCATGGACAAATGGATTGCTCAAAAATGTTTTGTTACATGCTGGAAAAAATGCCTGAGGAGACACACAAAATTAGTTTCCAAAACTTTAGAGTTTTGGCTATATATATATATTTATATATACACTGAGAGAGGGTGCTGTCATGGTTTAACCCCAGCTGGCAACTATGTCTCACACTGTGATCCAGTGGGATAGGGAAGAGAGAACTGGGAGGATAAAAGTGAGAAAACTTGTGGGTTGGGACAAAGCTGGTTTAATAGGGAAAAAAAGGCTGTGCACACAACCAAAGCAAAACAAGGAATTCAGTCACTGCTTCCCATGGGCTTCCCATGGGTGGGTGTTTAGCCATGTCCAGGAAAGCAGAGCTCCAGCATTCTCGGGTTCTGTGTTGCAGAAATGGCTCCCGAGATATTAAAAGTCTCTTTTCCCAGCCCCGTGACCAAAGAAGTCGAGAGATTCCTCTGCTCTGATTTTCAAGGTCTTTTATTTTCTCTTATCTATTACATTCTCTCTCTGACCTGCTGAGGTCTGTCTGGCAGGTCAGTCCAGTGGGGTGGTGTTAGTTTTTTATACTAAAAATTAAGCGTACTTTATTTACAATAATTTTCCAATACCTATCACCTATATTAGACAGTCAGTCTCTAATCTAAACAAATCAAACAGTGCCACCATCACAGCAGAAAATGGAGCAAGAGAAGAAGAAGGAAGAAGCCTAAAAGCCACGAGGATCCTTCATCTTGTCTTCACTTACATACCATTCTAACAAACCCAAAATCTAAATTTTGACCCTGTGACAAATTAACTATTATTCTACTCCTGTGACTTGTAATTCTTCACACAAAGTTGTTAATTGTTCCCATGGGCTAAAATCAAAGGCACAGGTGTCTTTGACTCCGTGCCGGGGTCTCTGAGCCTCTTGCCAGAGTCTCAAGTCCTCCAGGGCAGTCAGAGGAATGTCCTGGGTTCTGACACAGCATGGGTAGTGTGACTTGGGAAGACAAATGTCATCACTCTGAAAGGCTCCCCTTCTTTCTTCTTCCCCCCAGCTTTGTATGCTGAGCACGATGCCATGTGGTCTGGGATATTCCTGGGGTCAGCTGGGGTCAGCTGTCCTGGCTGTGTCCTCTCACAACTCCATGAGCCACCCCCAGCCTCCTCACTGGTGGTTTGGGGTGAGAGGCAGAAAGGCCTTGGTGCTATGCAAGTGCAGCTCAGCAATAAGAACGTGCCTGTGTTATCAACACTTCTTCCAGCACAAATACAAAACACAGCCCCATACCAATTACCATGAACAAAATTTATTCTACCAAAACCCAGCCAAACCAGCCAAAACCAGCACATATATTCAGCAGACACAGAACAAACACTTAGGTAATTTTAAGTGGTCATTGTTTTGGATAAACCTTAATTAGCGGAACCCTACTTTAGCATAGGAGCAGCAAAACTCATCAAACACTCCTTTCATCTATTTTGTTAGCAGTTACATTGCCTTTTTTGAAGGGGAAAAAAAAAAAAAAGAAGAGGAAAGTATGGACTTTTATTAAGAAAGTTTACATGGTTTTAATTCATTGGAGCACTACCAGATGAGAAGCTGGCAAAGTGATTTTTTAAAGCTATCTTATCCAATTCAATATTGTCAGTATGAGTGCTCCAGTTTTTTGCTAAGCAAACACTTTTGTTTTAATTCCTGCAACAAACCAACCTACCAATACAAGGTAATGAAGTCTAAGCACTCCTATATAAAAAGAAGTAGGACAAGATCTTTCCAGTCAGAAGATTAAAAAAATTACATTAAACCAGTGAAATTCCAGTGAAGGCATAAAAAAATCAAAATTAAAGAAAACAGTGCAATTCAGAACAGATTGTCATTTTCCAAACCTAGCTTGCTTGAATGTCAGTAGCTGCTACTAGGTGTTGTATTAGATATAGTGGAAACCGTGCTTGCATTCCCCATTCCTTATCCCCATCCTCCTGTCACACACTCGTGCATCCCAAAAGGTAGCCCGAATCATTGCTTCCCTACCCCAACCCTAGAATCAGTCATAAGCTATGCTTCCCTGTAATTTTTCTTGAGCTTCAAATGCTCTCAGAATAACTTGGTCTTCCTCCTGCACCTGACTGGGAGTTGTTGTGGCCAGGGCCAGTCGGATGCTGTACCTGGGCAGGCTGAGGAGATGCAGGCCCAGCCACAAAGAACAGCTGAGTGGTGGCAATGTCAGCACAGGTTCTGTGTGGGTGCCTGAGCAGAACGGATACTGCTGCAAATTGGTTTGAAGGAGTTTGCAGGCTGGGATTAAAGAAACACTGGAATAAACAATGATTGGCATGTCAGCATGTCTACACGTCACCCACCAAGGAATTTTTTGTTTGTTTGTTTTAAGGCACACATTTCCAAACTTCTTTTTTCTTCTTCACTGGCAGTGGTATCCCTGTGAGGAATGCCACTGCGTGATTGATGATGGAGGCACCATGAACATTGTTAAACACAACTCTGCATCCCACCACAATCACGGCCTGTATCCCAACAAAGCCCTGCTGAAAGCTTATTTGTAGAGGAAGTACCTTTGCTGATCAACCAGCAACTGACTTCACCCCATGGAGGTTTTATCAATGTTTTATAATGTTAGGTTTGCATCCTTGGCAAAAACCACCAGTGAATAAATGTGATTTGATTACTCCATTAGAATATCTGGAGGCTCACACTAAAAGGAAAACTGTGATGATCTCAGTTTGCAATACCTGCCAGGAACACACAATGGCTGTTAATATTTGCTCATATTCCACCTTCTTACCACATTAGAAGAGTGTAATGTAGCCAATGCAGCTAGACTCTCCTTCCTTAAACAAAGCTCACATGCCATCAAGTTCAGTGCTTTTGCTGGCAGATCTCAACTGTGTCCAGTAAAATCTAAGTAATTTAGTCAAAAGTGCTTTAAACAAAAAAATGTTATATGAAATTTATTAGACTGAATCTCAAAAAAAAAAAATAGTGTAATTTTCTATTATTCCTATTAATATTTTTAAAAGATTGGTAATGAAATACTGAACTCCCTTAAAAAATAAATTTAGAGTCACTCCTAGGTTTAAGTTTCAGGTTTGTGTTGGTGAAACAGAAGAAAGGGAACTTTGCAGCCTCAGCCTTTTTTTTTTTTTATAAAACCCTTGAGTCTAAAAGAAGAAAAACAGTCTATGTGAAAGCATATCTTCTTTTTCCACTTGTCTGTGCAAATTTTTCTGGAGGAATACAAATGCTACTGGCCAGATTCACACGAGATTTTCTCAAACAGATGTATTTCTTTGTTCACATTCACAGTGAACAAAACTCCAGTAGAGACAACATTCACAAAATTTTCCCTTACTGACAAAATGGGGCAACTTGCTAGATGAGGTCTGATATTTAAATTCTGACCGTAAACCATACCTTTTTTCTAATGTCCCTGGTTTCACTAAGTTTCACATTATAATAGCATATTGAGAATATAAGCCATAAAAAGTAGCAGTGTTAAAAAGCAAGTGCAATGGCTGAAGATCTTCCTTTTCTTAAAGGACATGTGAATAATCTGCATTCTTCAAAGAAAAATAAGTTCTTGTTGTCAGTAGAAATTGTCAATGCAAGTACAGATAAGAAAATAAAAATAACTTAATATAGTAATAGTTAAACAGAAAAAAGACAAGAATAAAGTAAATGTACCTTGGGCAATATGCAAATCATAGTGACTGAAGTTATGCATTTGCCTACCAGCTTATATTTTGTGATCACAAAACTGAACTTAATACCTGTTTCCTTATTGTTTTGCAGGTTAACTGGTATCATAGTATGAATTTGAAATTCCTTTCTCTGAGGTGCTGAACTATATTGTATACTGAGTTCATACAGGAACCTCCTTCTCACAGGGCTATTGTGCTTTAAGACTCACATTTAACATATTATTGAAATGCCAGTGATTTTTTCTCCGGCTGTTTTGCTCAGATCATGCTCCCCTTGCTACTCTATCAGGAATTATCAAGTTGCAATCCTCTTCCTTATTTTCCTCTCACAGCTTTCTTCCCTAATTCTCCTCTAAAGCCTTAAACACTTTAGTCCATCATTAAGATCAAGATTTGGTCCATCATTAAAATGGCTTTGCTTGCACCGAGATATTCAGTATTAGGGAAGGGAGTAAGTTATTTCAAGTGCAGCAAACTAAATAATAATTAAATACAACTTCCTGGTACTCAGCAACACTTTACTGCTTTCTGATGTTGTATGTCTTGTCTACAAACATCTTAGAATAAAACACTTCAACTGTGCCACCCAGATTTAAGTTTGCTATGCTCATTTGGCTGCCACCACACTAAAATATGCAGATTGTACATCTATCTTTACAAAGTAGACTTTATTACATGGTTCAGCAGAAATGAAAGGATAGCTAATACTTACAGCAAAATTCTAATATTTTAATATAAACTTTAAAGAAACCAAAAGAAAACCCAGAAACCATAGTATTTGTTTTAGGTAATTTTGTTCAAAAGGAAAAAATAATGAGCAGTGTTATGTGAGCTGATGAAAAGCAGAACCACTTAAGGAACCACAACACTTGTTAAACACCTTTCTTCCCCAATACCAGATGTCTCACTGACATGTAGCTGAAATTTCAGTATTACAAATAGTCTCACTTTGAAAGACAACTTAAACCCATTTTTAAATATGCACTGCAATGCAAAACTGCTCACTCCCAATGTCTTTATCTTTCATCTTTTACACAATCTTGTACTTTTTTTTCATCAATACCTTAATAAAAATTTTTAGAAAGCTGTGCAGCCCCAGGACAGCAAAAACATCTACCACCAGGCAGAGTTCTAGCACATACAGCTTTGAAAAGCTGATCAGATTTTTCCTCTAAAACAGGACGCATCATACAAGGTGATGACCTAAGTCACTGAAACAAGAAGGTAAAAAGATGCATTTTATAATGCATTGGTTCTAAAACTCTAGAAATCAACAGCCTGTATACTGTGGGTATTTCTGTTGGAGTAAATATAGTTGTATCTCCAAGGATAAGCTGAATCTATGGATCAAATAAATTATTTTATAATTTCTTAAACCAGGCTTTCAACATGCTTGTTAAAATTAGAATGATCAAAGGAGAAGCCAATTATTTAAGAGTGGAATATCATAAAATATTATCAGTATTAAATATTTTAATCTACACAAGTATAGGAAGAGTCCTGAATAAATACCAAGTACATTTATTACCATACAAGCCAATAGATAGACAAACAAGATGAAGCCCAGCATACTTTACTATAACATTACTCAAACCAGTGCTACTGAACCTTCTTTTGAGAGCAGAAAACCCCTACCTGGGTTTTGGGCGTGTGCATGTATCAGCATGCATTAGGCCAATCTCTTCTCTGTGCCTACCCAACGCTGTTGCATTTGCACATTCTGACAGAGAAATAGAACGTGTTACCCATCTGCTAAACCTATTGCCCACAAAAAGATGAGGGACACATAACACTGTTAAAATTAACTGTAGTTGTGTCTTACACAGGGTATGCACCCCCTCACAGTCCCTAAGGGAGAGCAGAGAAAGCCAACATTCACCTTGCTGATTATTTGATTATAGATAGATGGCAGCACATGCTCTGCACCGTGTTTGTTACTCACACTGGGGCTCCTTCAGTGCTCTTGTGCGTCTTAACCAGGCTTGGGGCTGACCTGCTGGGCTGCAGCTCTGCAGAAAAGGACCTGGGGTCCTGGTGGACAATAAGCTGTCCATGACCCAGCAGTGTCCCTGTGGCCAAGGCCAATGGTATCCTGGGAGGGCATTAGGAAAAGCATTGACAGAAGGTGAAGGGAGGTGATCCTGTCCCTGTACTCAGCCCTGGTGAGGCTTCACCTCGAGTGCTGTGTCCAGTTCTGGGCTCCTCAGGACAAGAGAGACATGGAGCTCTCAGATCAGGTCCAGCAGAGACCAAGAGCCATTAAGGGGGAACGTTTCTCTTATGTGGAGAGGCTGAGGGAGCTGTGCCTGTTCAGACTCGAGAAGAAACGACCCCTTGAGAAGAGGGACCTCATCAGTGTC